>LPNX010082108.1:308164-409895 GCA_001517045.1 Pseudotsuga menziesii | reverse complement strand
CAATCTTAAGATGGAGTCTATTAGTGGTTCTTTGTATTCTTGATCAGCGGTCTTTAGCTGAATCTTTCATAATAATATAACCGTTTTTGTTTAAAAAAAAATGTATACTTTAATTTGTTTGTTTAATACTTTCTATATTAAATTAAATTTATAATCACTAATAAAATAATAATAATAAAATGTTCATTTAATGATATTTTTTTAATAATTTGTAAATTAATATTTAATATATTTATTCATTTAATAACAACAAAAATAAATTCATATTCATATCGTAATTAAGTTTACAAAAAATATTAAACATATATTCAAAGTTAATTTATATCTATATCATAATTAAAATTTAAAAAAAAATGAAATACAATATAATTTAAAATATTATATTTAAAATTTCAAAAACTATAATTTACAACTGATTAATAAATTTTTAATTTGATATTTTCATTAGTATTTGAAATAAAATAGTAAACATAAAATAAAAACCAACAATTTGATAAAGCATTATCATTATTAAAATAAAACTAATTTTAGTAAGTTACAAAAAAAATCATTATCGTTATTAAAATAATTGAATGTAAAATAAAATAGCAACATAGTTGCTAAGTACCTGCCTCTTAAGAGAAGTTTGAAGAAAATAGTAATAGGTTGAATATAGGAAAAATAACACTAGATGTAACAAAGAAGCTTACTATGAAGTCTTAAGTAAAAACATGATTGCTTAGTCCCTTGCGAATAGTTTGAAGAAAATAATAATAGGTTAACATTTTAAATGGTATAACAGATTACACATTAATAAATATATAATCCAAAATAATTAAAAAACACATGAATAAATTGACATTAATAAGCCCATAAATCTAGGAAAAGTAACATTAGATGTATAAAATAATAAAGAAATAGAATATTACTAATAACTAAATGCAAGCATGCTATAGTTGTGAGAAGCATTCTATGGAAGCATTTCTTGAATTTTGCAAGGAGACCATTATATTGGAGTTTTTTTGTAAGAAAAAAGATATTAGAATTAGAATTCATGCTTACTAGTCCACATTTTCACAAACTGGAGTATTATAAATGGTAAAATATACTTAGGATTCACACCACCTACAATCAAGGGGTTTATATATATAAACTAAAAATAAGTTTATGAAAAAGATTAAGTGATATTTATATATAAGTTGTTTGTGTTTCTAGGAAATATAGTTACTATAGAATTACTTATGTTTTTGTTAAATTATTCTTTTAAAATCTAAATTTAATAAATATACTTAGTATATATTATATAACTATGTTGGTATTTTTAGTAAATATAGTTAGTATAGAATTAATTAAATTTCTAACAATATTTTTTTTTTAAATTAATCTTCTAAAATCTAAAGTTAAAATTTAATTTCCATAAATTAAGTTTAGGAAGTTGAAGTTAAATAGTTTTGACTACATGCATTTTACTAAATTACAAAATAATAAATATGTCTAATTACTCAATATCTTTCAATTTAGTTTTCAAATATGGTTTTGTAATATGAAAATAATGTTTTAAAAACTAATTTCAAAATGACTCTTATTTTTTTTAAGTTCAAACAAAAGAAAATAGTAAATATACTTTAAAAAAATATTGAAAACTTAGACTACATTATTGACCTTACTATGTTAGGGATTTCTTAGTTAAATTGACATTTAAACGCCTAGTAAGCTAATGCAATTTTGACTTAAAAATGGATACACGAACTTTAACTATCCTTAAGAACACTTTAAATTGTACAAATTCACCAACCAAAATCTATCATTTCAATAATTTCCACCAAAATTTACTAAAAAATCAACCAAAATACTAGTACAAATCATTTAAACATTAAGTTATTCCTTTAAAAATTAAGAATATATAAGAGATAAGACGGCCTAACCAATTTGGACAAGGTACGTGAATAAAAGTCATACTAAGTTATTCCATTAAGTTTTGATGGTGCCTGTTATTAGAGATAAATTAAATAGAGTTTCTTTTTAATACTGTGGAGCCACCCTTTAAAATAAAACTCTCGATGGTTTTGACAGAAAAGGAATACAGTCAGCGAGACTTAAAGTTGGTTTGATTAACCATATCAATTGATGGAATGAGAGAAAACGTGGCGTATCCACAATTGCCAAGTAAGCTACGTGGATCACTGCTTATTCCTCCCCCAACACGCGTACTGAAGATAACAGAGGCCATGCATGGCCTATCACATCTATAACTTTGTGCAATTTTACATAAAAGCTGAGTTTGTTTTGCAGGATTTTCATTGCGAGAGACGGTCATAGTTCTAGCTTCAATCAATCACTTTTCACACGACAAAAAATAGTTTTAGCTTCAATCGAGTTTTCACAAGAGAAGAAAGCAAGAATGGATTTGTTGCAGTGCGTGCTTAACTTGGTGTTGCCTCCCACAGCAATAGCCTTCTTATCAGTGGTCTTGCCCCCTTTGGCACTCATGTGGATGTTATTTTGGTTTTATCACCTCATTTTTCGCGAGAATATGCGAGGGAAAATGGTTCTCATCACTGGTGCATCTTCTAGAATTGGAGAGGTGTATAAATAAAGAATGCATTGTTGTATTATTTTTATGTGTTTTTGTGTGTTTTGTTGTAGTTGTGCTAATGATATTTCAATTGCTTATTGCAACAAATGGCCTATTTGTATGCCAAGAAAGGAGCGAATCTGATGCTTGTTGCCAGGAGGGAAGAACGTCTGAAAGCTGTTGCCGAGAAATCACGGTCTCTGGGTGCTAAAAACGTTCATGTGATTGCTGCAGATGTGGCCAAAGAGGAAGACTGTAAGAAATTCATAGACAAGACTATCAATATATATGGTTCATGTAAGAGCCCTTTCTCGATCCTAAGATATTCTTCTTGTAGTCCCCTGTGTATATCTCCTATTTTAGTCTAACAGAAATTCTATATTCTTCTTGTAGTCTCCTGTGTATATCTCGTATGTTGTGGAAGGCTGGAAATTCCACAAACTAATGTAATAATTGTGGAAGTCTGTACAATAATGATTTATTGTACAAAAATGCATGTTTCATTATGAGTAGTTGATACAGTGATTTCATGCAACAGTGGACCATCTAGTGAACAACGCTGGAATAGCAAATAGTTTAATTCAGCTCTAGATACCTAAAGGATCAACGATAAAGAAGATGTCAGACTAAATTTACTGTAATTTGCAACAGTCATTCTCTAGTTTTAGCAAAAGGATCTCTTGAGTAAAATATTTGTGAATTCCAAGACTTCACGCATGATTTGAGGAGGAAGTTTTCCACTTGGATATTTTTATTTTCCATGTCTATGCAGTTCACCAGATCGATATTAAATGACAAAGCATTAAATACACGGCGAAGGGAGATTGACAAATAGCAGCAGTAAAGAATACATATTAGAGGTAGAAGCCAGCATATGAAAGATCATTGAGATGTGATTTGAAAGCAAAAACAATCGCCATGCTTCCACGCCGGTTTGGATCTTCAACTGATTGCAGAGATCGAAGGAGATGATCTAAATAAGATGTAACTTATATCTGTTGAATTTCATATTGATGCAGGTTTTTAAGGAAGGACAACGCAACAAGACCGGTGTTACTATCGAGATTCCAGGCTACCAGAATGCTGAAAATATGTTGAGCATTGAGGATTCAGGCAGTAAGTTTGGTTGGGTGGGGATATTTGCTACTTGATTGCTTTAATAATTATAATATCATATTTATGTTTCACTATTGAAAACCAGTAACGGAAAAGATCCCAATCTTGTATTTCTTCATACAAATTGGAAGCGAGAAATAGACGTTGTCCCAATTTAAACACAAGGTAAAAGCACCCCTGCCTGTGGCTGCGGCTGCGAACGAGACGGCGGGCATACACCATAAATGTAGCCGGTCTGTGGATTCTCATTCCCTTGTGAATTAATCTTTCCTGCCAGAACTTGCTTTGGCAAGAAACCCCCTATCTATATTCACCATCGGATTCAATGGCTATGTTGTTTCGCTGAGAATTGCAGACGTTCAGGCTTAAATCCGTGTTCTCTGCCTGTTTGAAGAGCTCTTTGGGTTCTGAATTGAAATGGTATGCCCGTTTTGAATTTCTTGAATAGTTTTATATATATTTGCAGAGTTTCATATGGATGTTTGTGCTTGAATTTGGGGAGATTAAGTCCATGATTTCTTGTAATGGCCGAGTCATATCTGCAGGAAATCGAACGAGGTGGATTGCGAAAATTGGAAGGATATGTCGATTGGAAGAAACAGTCCGTGGACAAGTCCAAACATGGTGGACTGCTTGCTGTTGTTTTTGTTTTGGGTGAGTAATTTGTTAAGACTTTTCAGAGCGTGCGTGCAGATAAATGATTTGCTTCTTTGAATTCTTGAATTTTTCATTATGTATTCCTCAGATCAATGGAAAAAAAAAATGCAGTTGCAGAGGTCTTCAAGAATCTGGCATTTCTGGCGAATGCATCAAATTTAGTGACTTATTTCAACCAGTACATGCATTTTTCACTGGCTAAATCTGCCAACACAGTAACAAATTTCATGAAGTTTATTTGTTTTATTAATCAATTGATTGACCCACAATTTTACTTATCCTGATGTCATAGCTGCCATGGGTCAAGTGAAAACCAGATACCAAATTCCAAGGCTGACAGGCTGACATCACTTGTGATTAGCCAATCAGTTGTTTACAAAATAGTTTTTTTAACAAAATTAAAAAAAATATTCTACAAATCCATAAGTTAAACTTTAGAAAACAGATTTTAATATTTTTGGCAGGAGCAACTAATACAAATTCAACCGAAGTTGACTTGCAATCAATTGCTATATACCTGTTGTATAAATATGGAGTGAAATAATAAACAAGGTATTTTAAAATCTAAGTAAATTTATATATTTTTAGTTTTAAAATATAATTGTTGTTTTAATGAATTTTTAGTTAACATGTTAATGAACATTTTACTATGATTAATTGAAACAAACTAAAAACAAACCCTTTTTTGTGTACATTACAAAATCTCAACATTTACTTCATAAAATTGATTTAAAACCATAATATGGTTCAACATGCAAGTATAATCTTTGCAATTTAAATCTAATAAAAGTAATATTTTTTACACAAACATGTTTCTTCAATTTCCAACTATTTAAAATATAATGAGATCAACAAATTAAATCACATTATAAATAGTTGAATAGTTCAAAACATTACGTAAATCTATTTATGATGTCATGTTTTTAATGCAATCATCATCCATATGTAATATAACAATTGTCATTAATAATATAAATATAAAAGGAGGCCACGATACAAAAAAACCAAAGACAAATAGAAATAGAATATATAAGTAACACTAAAACTCAATAATATGATAATAATCCTAAACAGAAAAATAAGAATCCTAACATTACAAAGATTATGTTGGTAGCAAGGAAGAAAACAACCATGTGAACTTTGAATTGAATTAAATTTTATCATTGAAAAAAAAAATATTATTGAAAACCATGTATTTTTATAAATGTTAAATAAAAATATGTTTATATATATATTGGGAAAGAAATATGTTTGAAAGTTTATTTTCATTTACAATAACACTATGAATCATAAATTTAATGCCCAAATTTAAAAGTTTTTTTTTAAATACATTGTTAGTTTTTAAATGAAATGCATAAAAATAAACAAAATGATATAAATCTAAATCCATTTTAAATTTAGTTGGTTAATGAAAAATCAAATATGATTTATATAAAATAAGTCCATAAATTAATTAAAAAAATAATAGAGATCCTATGATGTAAGCCACAAATTTAAAGCTACGGTAAGAACTTCATTACAAAACCATTATGGACAACAATGGAAAAAATTATGTTGCAACAAAGATCCTCAACTTGTTCCAACCCGAATTGAATTTCGTAGATGCAAGTGGATAAAATTGTTGTAATTTGATTTTATATATTGAATTTCCTGGATTTAAGTGGATAAAATTATCATCAATATATTTAGCAGTTTTTTATTTATTAAATAAAGTGTATTAAATAAAATTAATGCTTCTTCAAATATAATATGGTATTATTGGGTGATGAGTTTTGGGCTTTTTTAAGGTGGATCAATATCTATAAATAGTATTTATAGGGAATTTTAGGTTTTTTAATACTTATTATTTTGTTATTTATATTTGTATGTATATAAAAGAGTATTATTGTGGTTTGTATATGACATAGATTTTTGTTTTTTGTTTTCTTATTCGAGTAATTGAGTGGTTTTCTATTCTCAAACAGTAGTTGGAATCTTGTCTCTAACAACTAGCTCTATTATTATATTATTATATGTCGTTTCTATTCTTTAAGACCTTATTTCATAGTTGGTTAAGGTGGTTTTTATTATGTAAGACTATATAAGCCCATGATTGTTAATGGAAATTTAGTTAGATATTTGTGTTTGCACTTAGGTATTGAATTCTACTCATGAGTAGGATATTGCCACATCATTTTGTGAGATTTCTAAATATCCTTGATGACAGCAAGAAATCATAAGCTAAGGATCTAAAGCACAATGTAATCCTGCTTAGATGTACAATAGATATTAACAACAAAACTAGTGAGGAGAATACAAAACATGTAACACATGAGAAAGAACTCAATGGAATAAATCCTTCTTGTGTATTAAATCACAAATAAGTGTACAATATAAATACATCTCCAAAGGAGAAATCCGTGATCCTAAATACAAAGTTGAACACCACACATGTGGCAGGCTTGAATAACATGGAAAACATCACTAGACATAATTGTCATCCATAACTCCTGAAGTAGATCAGTTAACTGAGTGCAACTGACAATAGGTGGACCAATATGGTGCATTAGCTAGTTAACTGATGATAACTAATGATGGAGGGTGTATAAGAGGTGTTTAGTTGAGTGTTATTGGTCATCAGAGTGCATACTAACTCAAGTGATGAAATCAAAGCTAGTTAATTGATGGTAAGCTCCTAAATTATAAGAGATTGACTCAAGTGGGCCTAAAATCATGCATTAACTCCTAAAATAAAGAAAGAGGGTGCATATGTGGATAATGAGGCTAATAATGACAAAATAATAGCCCAGAGTGATCAGGGTACTTAGGACTTACACTAGGTGGCCAACTAATAATGGTTTAAGCACTAGGAAATCAAATAAATTATTAAGGCTTATGTCTAGAAGGGTTAAATATTTCAACACCCCCCCTTAATCCTGACTTATGTGAAAAATAAAAGGATATTAGGGCCCAATAACAAAGTCTAAGGCCACCCTTTACATTATACATCCATGTAAACTTAGGAAAAGGAAAAACCACATGGGGAAAATCCTTCCTAAAAAATGGACATGATGTACACCAAAAATAAATTGCTGCAAATCCAAGTAGGTGTGAACTTGATTAGATGTCTGGAGAGATATTCTTCCTAGAAGGATGATGAATCTACCTAATTGGATGAGGAAGATAGGAAACTACAACATGGAAACTAGAACCATGTAGAGTAACTGAGGTAAACTGATAGTAAAGCAAATATGCTTGAGAATTCGAACCATGTGAGGTAAAATTGGCCCCACATGTAAGGGTAAGTGTCCAAGCGAACACATGATGTCTCCAATTTCATTATCACTATAAGGAAGTGCGCATGTGATCATGTAGGAAGGAAGAGGAGGCATGGGACCATGGAGAGTGAATACTTGATCTCCATAATTTTATATAGCATCCAAAATATCCAATGAATCACTATCCAACAGATCAGTAAACTCATGATATAGAGCATTAACTGAAAAATATTCCTCAATAACAAAAATTTTAAAGGAGACTTGAGGTGCTTGATTCTTCACACCAAAAATGACGAGAACAATCACATGCATGAATGAAAGGCCTTGAAACTTTAACTTAGACCAAACCAAGGTGAGATCAACTCCAAGAATGATGAAAAAAAGTCCCATTTGCGCCATTGAGATGGAAATGCACAATTTTATCCTTCAAAAAACGATGAGAATCGGTGCAAGAAATCAAGTAGGAATTTTTTTGGAAGCATTGCACAAGTGAGGGAGAATGGATCACACCAAAAAATGATATTTATTCCAAAACAATTAGCAAATCACTATTTTGCACACCAACAACAACATTACAAAGAGAGGAATCGAATTCCTCGTCAGCTTCTAAAGCAACCACTCGAAAAATTTGCTCCAAATTTAGAATAGTAGAATCATAGGAGATTGACTGAGAAGGATGGAAAGAGATTTATTCTTAAACAATGGAGGTTGGAATAAACTCTTCTGGAGAAGCTGCATGAAAAAATGAGAGACCAAATCTCTCAAAAACTTCTAGAGCGGCAGTATAAGGAGTCTCATCAAGGATACTTTAACAACTTCGAACTGAATGGGTTGAACATTATATTATTTCTTCATCTTGAACAACTTTATCTCCATGATAAGTGGTGGAGGATGTTCTAGAGGAGCTTTCCAGGAGATGTTAGATGCTCTCTCCCAATGATTTTCACTTATCTCTTTAGTCTATTGACCAAATTCTCTATCCAATCTAGACCATATTTCACTTGGGAATTCAACAGTGTTAATGAGATAGCACATCCTAAAAGGAATGGACAGACACATGGATCCATATGCTCTATCACAGTCATTGAACCAAATAGACTTCTCATCATAGAATTATGGCATTACACAAGTCCAATCGACACACCAAATAGCTCATGGCTCTTGATATATGCAACTGTCTTCAATTTCCACTCAGCATAATAGAATGGTGATAGAGGAGGAACTGATATCAAATCCATAGAATTTTGTTGTACCTACAAAATAAAATTTTGAAAATCTATATGGAGGATTGATTGAATCTACCAAGCTCCCTATTCTCCAATACCATGTGATATTTCTAAATAGCCTTAATGGTAGTAAGAAATCATAACCTAAGGATCTAAAGCACAATGTAATTCTACTTAGATGTGCAATAGAGATTAACAACAAAACTAGTAAAGAAAATATTGAACAAAATACATATGAGAAAGAACTCCATGGAATAAATCCTTCTTGTTTATTAAATCACTTATAAGTGTACAATATAAATACATATCCAAAGGAGAAATTTGTAAATCTAAAGAGGCAGTTGAACTCCACACATGTGGCGAGATCAAATAACATAGAAAACATCACTAGACATGATTTATATTCATAACTCTTGAAGCATATTAATTAGCTAAGCATAATTGACAGTAGGCAGACCAAGAAGGTGCATTAGCTAGTTAACTAATGATGGAGGGAACATAAGAGGTGTTCAGTTGAGTGTTAGTGGTCATCGGAGCTCATACTAACTTCGGTGATGAAATCAAGGCTAGTTAACTAATGGTAGGATCCTAAACTATAGGAGACTAACTCAAGTGGGCCTAAAATCATGCATGAGAGTACATCAACTCCTAAAATAAAATAAGAGTGCGCATATATGGATAATAAGGCTAATAATGAAAAAATAGCAGTCCATAGTGACTAGGGTACTTAGGAATATACACTAGGTTGTCAACTCATAATGGTCTAAGCATTAGGAAATCAAATAAATGATTAAGGCTAATGTCTATATGGGTTAAATTTTCCAACACATTTAAATATAGAGTAGGGTTGTAACACCCAATTGTAGTAGGATACTTGGCCTATTACAAGATCAACATCATGATTGGGAGCTTGTCTTGGACTGAAATCATTATGGAATATTTAATGTAGCATTGATTTGCATAAAAATAAAACTCACTTGCAGCCAAGGAAAAATAAGAGATGTGAGATGGTAGAAAATATACAATATGTTTTATAAATCAAATTCAATTTTGTTCATGGCAAGATGCGGTTGGTTTTCCTTACGTACAAACTTTTTGGTTGGAGGAAATATTGAGATAAGGATGAAGGATTTAGCTTGAATGGTAAAATAATGTCATAATTAGAATGAGGTGAGTTTCTTGTAAATTTATTTGAATTCGTAGAACATTAAAAGAAAAAGGGGGAAAATAATATTTATATAGAAAATGAATTTATCATTACATTGTCGTTATGATGAACCCAGATTAGGGTTTGAAGTCAACACAAATAATGACAACTGTGAAAATATCAGAAGATGACATTTCTAATGAATTCACGATTACATTGGAAACTAAATGGAGGAATCCTATAAGCCTTTTTATTTTGTTTGGTGTAGTCTAAAGGATTAGTGAGTGAGGAAACAAATTAAGATGTATTTTTATGTAAGACAACTACTCCTGGAAGGATTGTAACCTTGGTATAAAAGGTTTCTTTGGTAAATCATTTTTTTTTAACAAATAAGGTTCTAAGCATCATGACAACTACACAATCCATGGAAAAGATGACAATTTTAATGCCCTAATTTGACCCTTAGAATGAATTATACCATATTATGTAAAATGATGTAAATATGCTAGTAAAGGTTCCTAACGCAAAGCTCAAGGCCAAGACCAAACTAGCAAATGGATAGGCATGTATGATATTTGGATATTCTTTATCTACTAACCCAGGTTCAATTCCTCCATTAAAACCCAAGGCAGTGGCCTGACAGGGCATGGCCCGATTGGCAACACCTACGATAAAAGTGTAGTCTCACCTGATATTCATATAGGGACTGTAGGAACCAGATTTCCACAGTGAAAAATGGGATATTTTCATACCAAGAACCGATAGGTAGATGAATAAGGTCGACAGATTAAACAACATACAAATCAATCGACATATAGCTATGATAACAACGTACTACAACCCATTAGAGAATTTGTCATTCCATTTACTTATATAGAAAGACACATATTATCATCAATCGCAGCAAAACACGACACATCACACAACATTAGTATACACCATTCGACACATAGATCTTAACGTGGAAACCCGTATGGGATAAAACCAAAAAAACTCTCTTTATTTGGCACGAGTCATGTATAGAACATTTATGTCTATGCACAAAGCCTGTAGA
Organism: Pseudotsuga menziesii; assembly: GCA_001517045.1. NCBI lineage: Eukaryota > Viridiplantae > Streptophyta > Pinopsida > Pinales > Pinaceae > Pseudotsuga > Pseudotsuga menziesii. The sequence continues at coordinate 398,884 of LPNX010082108.1, read as the reverse complement.
CATATCTTCATAGCCCCCCTTTACATTATATCTGACATGCAACTTGTGTATTAACAATACATTTCCCTCATGACTTTTATTCATCTCTCTTATTACAACAAAAAAACCGACCAAAAAAATACTTCTACCAACCCTATCATTTCTTGCGACCAAAAACAAAAACACACTCACGAAAAAGGTTATTCAAAGAGGGAACAACACTAGAGCTCAGAACCAAGAAATCAGGACTCTATACTCCAAAATCAAGACTTCAGACTCATAACCCATAACTCGGAACCCCCTACAACAACCAACCCTTTTCATTATATAGGATCTATTGACCACATTTAAATTCCCCACGTCAACTACCCCTAAGTGGGCCCACCTATAACTAACTCATTGAATACATTTATTATTTTCCCAAAAAAATACCACGATCATTAGAATCGGTTGTTTCCACCCGCACTTCGTTGAAGCCTCGATCACCCTACGACGAGCTTCTCAACTTAGAACCAAAACTTAATGCCACAATCCTAGGGCTGACAGGCCCCCAACACTCACATGTGGCTCACTGTGAGCCACTTCAGATAGAAACCTCTGTCACGTTCATCTTAGCTTGAAAATAATGGAATATTTTCTTCACCTCCTTTGCATGTCATTGAACGAATTCCTTGAATTTAACAATTTGCTCCATAACTTTAGAACTGAGATACTCTAAATTGTTCACCACATTGTTTTGACCCCTTGTCAAACCTGAACATGCACTGGGTGAATGGTCGTGGTGATCTAATATGATTCATCCTAAAGCTTTGTGACACGATATGTTCTTAGTTGCTAATACGCCCAAAGTTTAGCGACTTGATATTGTAATCTTTTGAGCTCAGAATCCTTACCTATATTCTCGAATAGAGATAATGTTTTCAAATAATTTCGTAAACCAATCAGACCGGACTCTGCACCATGATGTTTTTATGTTATCTCTAGTCATTTGACGTCATCCATAAAGGCCTCCCAAGAATGAGAAACATGTTCATATGCCTTAGCACAAAGTAACTCGGCCTCCTAAATCTGTTGCATCTCTTTTTTGTACCCCCTTCATTGCTCTTCTAGTACTTCAAGAGGTGCACGAGGAAGACGCTTAGTCTCTAATTCTTTAATTCTCTGTCGAATGTTGGTAGCAACTTCTTCTAGCTTAAACACCCGAGCCTCAGGAATCATGTAAGGGGTGACCACAACCTTTGGAATCTCTTGGAAGGATAGAGAAAAATCTTGTTTGAGTCATTGTCGGTCATGCTGCCACTTCTGTGTCTACTTCTCTCTATATTCCAATTGGATTTGAAGCGAAGACACAGTGCTCCTTGGCTTCTTCAAGTGATCATATACTACATGCTCCTATTCCTTGATCTCTTATAATGCATCCTGCTAGATGTTGTGTAGTAAGAACATGGTTAGTGTATACAAGTCTACCTTGACATAGGAAATATCCCATACCATGTCGTTTATATCTGATGTCCCTAAGTCAAGTGCTTTTGACCAAACTTGAACCTTACGATGTTGTTTGGATGTTTGCATCTTAGCTAGAAAATCATCAAAAGGACCATATTCCTGCATTTATGATTGTACTTTGGGTTGATTGAATTCCTTCATCACATTACAAAGAGTCTAAATCAAGTTGGTGACTCCCTCAAAAAACACCGTATGTTGGCTATCAATATTTTTCCTCATTTCACAAACAACCTCTATCATTCTATCCAACAGTAGTTTATAATCATCGTTAGTGATCCCGATAGGAGTGGAATCCTTGACGACCTTCTGCCCTTCTGCCTATTTTGAATCTTCTTGTTATTTTATAAGCTTTCCTCTTCTAACCCACACCCGGATGTGTCAGTGTTGCACTCGACTCTGCAACACTATTGCGGTGCGATCTGTGTGGGTTGTCTTCTTCTTGTGTCCCCACCGGTTGGGTCCCTGATGTACCTTCCCATCATCGTTCAGTTTCACTAGAAAACAAATCATCTACAACATGATGCTTCCACTCCTATGTCCATTCCTGAAGAATAACATCAATTTCCTCCTTGGATAGCCAAAATGCAGTGGTTAACCACTGATGCTAAGGATCGTGTTGTGGATGAAGGTATAAATGGTGAGCCCTTGCGAAAAAAATAATAATTTTTTGATACTACTAGACTGTCACTTCATCAATCCTTGACTGACTTCCAATGTGATTCCTTGGTGCATCAGTACACATATAAAATTTGATGTTTTTATCTTGTTTTCATCGTCGATTCTTATCCTAGAACCAAATATTCTAATACCTTTACCTGCGACATGAGACATTCATTTCCATCCCCTGATAGTATGGCGGTTTGACCCATGCAAAACAAAAAAAAAATATTAGAAACTAGGAGTAAGTAAAAGGGTTACCTAGCTCCTATGTGTCTATGGTGTCTGCCAATAATTCATTGAGCATGAATGTTTCCTAATTCATCTGAACCCCTGCATCAACTCCTGCCTTGGGAAAACTGTTGATATCAACAATCAAGTTGACATCTACAAAGATTTGATTATCCAACCACGGTCATCCCCCATGGAAACAAACCAAGAGCTTCTTGATGCAAGTGTTAACTTATGTAGTGTGACCAAAATGGGGCATGTACAACAACAAAAGGATGCCCAACTTCTTCAAACCCTGAGCCCAATCCATGGGAACCAATTGAATCATCCCACCTTCCATGAGATCCACTAATGTCATACACTTTGACATTTCAAGTTCTGGGAACTTCCTAAAATCATTGTTAGAAAATGATAACTTCTCCATATTAGCCATGATATCCATTGTCACATGAACACCTCATGGGATAACTAGTTGTACAAACTAATATTTGGCATTCTTACGAATGACCACATAGGAAACATTGTATTTCTGCAGTGGGATATAACCTGACAATATCATTGTAGAACCAAACCCCAAAGCTTCAACATCATGTGTATCTTTGAATATTTGTTCAGGGTTCACTACCCGACCAGCCTCTTGCTTCCTTCTTCGTGGATTCATAGATGTTGGTCACGAGACAACCTCCGATGCCTCCTCGACAATGAGTATCACAAGAGGGACCTCCATAGATGAACCTCTAATAGTGTTGGAACTTGACAAAGGGATATCCATGGCATAAAGCTTTATACACAGACAAGTTGCAGACAACTTATCTTGCTCAATTATATTCACACTTCAGCACAATGAAGCAAATGACTCCCGTTTGGAGGTGAAATAGGTCTACGAATGCGACACATGGTCTGGTCTGGTCACTTGGTCTTCAATAAAGTGGAAAATCTAACGGCTAATCCCTTCACATGCTGAAATAGTTTTGGGAATTTATGACAAAGAGCCATTAAAGTCATTACTCCACTTGTAGTAAAAGCATTTATTACCATGCCTTAATTGTGGATTTGACAGAAAAGCACGCTACCAAATTATTTTATGACACAAAACTAGTTGCGACACAACTTTAACTTGGACTTGAAACACACATTATAAAAGACCTCAATAACCAATTTCAAAGCTTATATACAAGAGCATGAGAGGATAGAGAAGTTTGTATAGATAAGCAAGGAAGATCTAGAACAGAGTCTACAACTTACTGCGTAGACCAAAGGTGCCATATATTTCTCATTCCAAATGAAGAGAACCTTTGTGGTTTTTCCCAGATGGGATTCCACTTTATATTTTATGTTATATGAGTGAATGTTGAATGTGTCAAAGTCACATGCGTATATGTTGGTGTGAATGAATGCTTATGTATTTTCTTATGAATGAGTTTATATATATCAATCACACTGTTATAAGTTGAATGTATCGATGTTGAACTGGGGTTATTGTTATATTATTTACAAAGGAATATGTGTGCCACAGTCTAACTATGCATAGTAAGCATAAATAATCCATCTAGAGGCTTTGGTCGAGCGCCTTGGAAAAATACCAAGGGATGCAAAATTCCCCACCCAACTACAAGAACTTGGTTCTGGAAGTTACCCATAGAAAGATATCTCGGGTGAGACTGCATTTGTGTCACAGGTGCTACCTACTGGGATTTTCTTTGTTGGGTCGATATCTTAGGATTTGTTGTGTGTAAGAGAAAAGGGACTGAACCTCGATCGAAGAGACTCCAGAAGGCCAACAAGCCAACTTTCATTCACCAATCTGTTGAGGGGTGTACCATCTAACCTCCGAAACTTAACTGCACCCCCATTTGTAACATAATCAACAACATATGTATTAAATTGAGCACATATATCTGTGGACAAACACACAACTCACAGGATAGATCAAACAATTTACTCAGTTATTAAANCATTAATCAAAGAGTAATTAGATAATAATTACAATGAAGTACAATGGCTAAATAGCCACAAGCAATTCGAATCCACATGAGGAAATTCGAATTGATTACACTCTACCTGAATGTAGGTAACTAAGACCTTGTCTAAATCACTGTCAGAGGACTCAATAGTTAACTGACATTGTCTAAACAATTATCGAAGTTCAACGGCATTATAAAACACAACTCAAGTGTCTACTTCAGTGTTGACTGAGGCTAACTGACTGTGGTAGGTGAGAAATGTGCCTATCCTGCATGCATCCATGCAAACCTAGCACTAACTGAAGCGAGAGTACTAAAACTGAATGTAACTGACTCCTAACTCAGGTTGACTAGTCACCAACTCAACTCAACTGACCTTGGTTGGTATCGACACTCCCAGTGGATCCTAAATTGTAGGGATTGGTCTAGGAGGCTCCTAAACTTATGCATGTGAGTGCAATAAGTGGTAGTATGCCTCAATTAGTGTTCCCCACACTTTATCAACTTAAACATGTGCCCCAATTAGGCCAAGTGGACCCAATGGTGCTAGTGACTAAAAATAGGTTGGATGAACTCCCGATTTAGACATGACTCCTAATTTAGACATATGACCAAATTGGACAAGGGAGGATTAATAATCCTAATACCCCCCCTGAAAGCTAACTTGGAAAATCCGTGGGCCCTGGTAACTAAGACCATAGGTCACCCATTACATCAAGTAAAATAAAGTAACTGCTTAATACAAGGAGTTGGGGCAGAAACCACATGGGAAAAACTACCCCCTCTATCTAAGCAAGTAGAATCAGGATTCAAGTTTGAAAAACTTGAAAATATGTTGATGCAATATTCATATCTGTGAGGTAGCGAAGTAGCATGGATGGTGTGTTGTGCACAGGTATTCTAGGGCCTGGCATGTATACTTCTCCTTCTTCTCCAAAATTGATGATGGAAGGAAGGAGGAATGTAACCTTTGTCTCTTGCTGGATGAAGAGGTGTATGATCACATCTATTCTTTTAAATGTAGTGAGACTAAGCCCTTTCCATGTAGCATCTTACAGGGAGTCTATTGCATCTCTCCGAAGGAGGTAATATTGCATGGCATAGCGCAAGGGTCTTTCCTTTCCGAGTGTTAGATGGGTTTCCAGTCATCTTCCTAGCTTTCAGTTTGGAAGTATAGACTAAATCTAGATCTGAATCACCCTGAATCTCAATCTCATAAACTGAAAAAGATGGATCTACAATACTGGTAGAAGCTTCAAAAGAAGCAGATGAAATTATTTTACTTTCCCTTGCAAGTGGCTGCTGAGAGTGCACTGGTTTGGAAGGAGGCATGAAATGTGAGAAATCATATGCTTTTGAGGCATGATTTGCAACACCTTTCTCTATGATGTTCCCAGTAGAGATATATGTGATCTCTATTGAGTCAGGGCCAAAGATCACTCGCTTTGGAGATCCAGTATGGGTTATCTGGTAGACAGATAACAGGTTTGAAGCTAGGGAGGGAACACATAGCACATATTTGAATATTCCATGTTCAATCTTGATAGATCCCTTCCCTTTTGTTTGGACTTTACTGTTATTGCCCATCTGAATACTAGGACCATCAAGGGACTGAGAAGAAGAGAATGATTCTCTAGATGAAGCCATATGGTTAGAAGCTCCAGAATCAATGAGGAAGACATGTGTTGATGAGCAGCAAGCCTTTAGTGCATGGCCTTTCCTTTGGTATTATTCATCTTCTTCTTCAAAGTCATCCTTCCTTGTGCTAGTAGGTATAGAAATGTTATGTTTCTTCAAAAGAAGAGCCATTTCATCAAGTTGTCTTCTCATACAGGAGCTTTCTGAATGAAATATCCTTCCACAGTAAGAGAAGAGGACCTTGCCTTTGCCATTCTTCTTGCTTCTCTTCGAACATGAAGGCTCATTTGACCGCTCTTTCTTAACAGGAGACTTATCTCTTTGCTTTCCTTTATCATTCACTCCTTTAGGTCCTCCTGCAACCAGTGCTTGATCTCTGGAAGATCAAATGATCCCCATTTGGATCAACTTATCATGCTCATAAGTGAGAGAAGCAATGAAAGAATCAAGAGTGGGCATCTTCCAATTTGGAGTGGTGATCCTCATCGATTGAAAAATTAACAGAAAGACTGAGTAGTTTGCACTGATTTTTGAGAGAATGGCAAGAATGAGCTGATCATCCTCCTTGTCCACCTTGCATTGCTTCAACTGGTATATCAGGTTCTTGAATTTTGTGAAAAATTCATTCAGTGATTCAAAGTTGGATGGATTAAAAGAGATTAGTTCATTTTCTAGTTGATAGACCCTCATCTCATCTTGCTTATCAAACAAGGAAGAAAGCTTGTCCCAAATCTCCTTGGGAATGTTCAATCCTTGGATGTGGAATCGAAGATCTCGAGAGACTGAGGAAAATAAATATCCATAAGATTTATCAAGCCTATTCAAGTACTTTTCTTTGTCATGATTTAGAATTAGCACTGCCTCTATTTCTTCTATGAGTCTGATTGAAGAGCTCCTTAGTGTGGAGCAGTACCTCCATGTCTTCCTTCCACTGGTGATAGTTGAAGGGAGTGAGAAGATCTACTGAATGAACCATTTTGAATGCAGTAAGGAGGACTGAGCTACTGTAGCGAATGCAGTGAGAAGAAAGGGTTGCTTGTAGCGAATGTTGTGAGAAGAGTTGATAACTTGTCACACAATCAAACATATAAAGTAAGGTCGAGGGTCTTCACTTTTGGAATTTCCTTCACACCCATCATAGTTGATTAAGCAAGCTTCATCAACAATTTTCTAGCTTGGGATATTAAGTGGCAAATTCTCCGCTCCTGGTGCAGTACTTGAAGGAGCAATTTTGCTCAAAAAAAATGATCCGGCTGGAGATATGAGGAGGAGAAGTGCCTTGTCCACCAAGGCTCTGATACTATATTAAATTGAGCACATAGGTATGTGGAAAAACACACAACTCACGAGATAGATCACACAATTTAATCAGTTATTGAAGAATGAAACAGTGCAAAAATGGCTTGCAGTTGTGAATGCTTTTAATTAATCAAAGAGTAATTAGATAATAATTACAATGAAGTACAATGGCTAAATAGCCACAAGCAATTTGAATCCACATGAGGAAATTCGAATTGATTACACTCTACTTGACTGTAGGTAACTAAGACCTTGTCTAAATCACTTTCGGAGGACTCAATAGTTAACTGACCTTGTCTAAACCATTACCGGAGTTCAACTGAGTTCTAAAACACAACTCAAGTGTTTGCTTCAGTGTTGACTGAGGCTAACTGACTATGGTAGGTGATAAATGTGCCTCTCCTACATGCAGCCATGCAAACCTAGCGCTAACTGAATGTAGGGGACTATAACTTAATGTAACTAACTCCTAACTCAGGTTGACTAGTCACCAACTCAACTCACCTGACCTTGGTTGGTATTGGCACTCCCAGTGGCTCCTAAATTGTAGGGATTGGTTTAGGAGGCTCCAAAAATGATGCATGCAAGTGAAATCAGTGGCAGAAGGCCTCAATTAGTGTTCCCCACACTTTAGTAACTGAAACATGTGCCCTAATTAGGCCAAGTGGACCCAATGGTGCTAGTGACTAAAAATAGACTGGATGGAATCACGATTTAGACATGACTCCTGATTTAGACGTATGACAAAATTGGACAAGGGAGGATTAATAATCCTAATAATATGGTCCTAACCAATGTGTATGGACCTTATGATGAAGTTTTAAAAACTTGTTATTGTAGAGAAGGAAAAAGTCACCAAGCTAGAATTGTTTAAAATTAATGTGTCGATCATGCCAATCCTTTTGTCACTCTTTCTCAACTTGTTGGTGACTGTCTGCAATAAAGAGATATTCTTCAAGTTGCATCAACTGCAGAAATATTTCCTCCATGACACCTATATCTTTGATCTCAGTAATTGTAGTGATTCTTAAGTTGGGTATCATATATTCAATTGGCCTGACAACCTCTTGTCCATAAACTAGCTGAAATGGAGTCTGTCTGGTAAGTTTCATATATGTCATGTGCTATTCCCATAATATCATAGGAATATTGTGATCCCAATAATCCCAATTCACATTATATATCTTGGTCAATGCATGTTCCATAATTTTATTAAAGGCTTCAACGGTTCCATTTGCTTGTGGACGATATGGCATTGTCTTCTTGTGTTGGATCTGAAACTCTTGAGTCATGTCCTCAATCACTTTATTAAAAAAGTGTGTACCTAGGTTTCTCACTAATATCTTTGGGCAGCCAAACCTGGTTACCACATTGTCGAACAAAAACCTTGCAACGATCAATGTAGTTCAATCTTTGATTGGTGCTACTTCAACCCATCTATTTAAGTAATTTGTCATAGTAATTATGTACTGCGCACCTGTCCTTCTACCTGGTAGATTAATGGGACCAAAAAATTCAACGACCCACTTATTAAATGCATGTAATGTTATATGTGGTACCAGCGGGATTTTATCCTGTCAGGATATTTTCCCTGTATGCTGGCAAATATCATAACTGCCACAGTAGTCGAGCGTATCTGAATGAAGGGTAGTAACCATAATCTATCATGTAATATATTTCACAGTGTTTATTCATTAGAAGAAATTTCAACTCAAAATGGGCCTCCTAAGAAAAAATAATAAAATAATATTTATTAATTTTGGAGGAAGAAAAGAAAAAACTAATTTTTTTGTTTGTATTTTCGACATATCTCCTTGTGTTTTTACTCAAATTTCAATCGGGAGAGCTCGTTGGATGCGGAATTAAATTTTGCATCCAACGAGTACCCACTTGGCATACTTTTGATAGACCCTACTACACCAAAAACAAGAAATACTTGAAAAAATGTCATGTAGCGAGGCCCATTAAAAGTATGCCAAGTGGGTACTCATTGGATGCGAAATTTAATTCCACATCCAACGAGCTCTCCTGATCAAAATTTGAGTAAAACAGAAGGAGATATGTTGAAAATACAAACAAAAAAAGTAGTTTTTTTTATGATACCTATCCCCAAATTTATATTAAAAATTTGTTTAAGAGGTGCTCCCTTTTTGAATTTTAAAGAATTTTGATTGGCTAATACATGATTACATGGAATTTGTATTATTTTTGGAAGGCCCATTTTAAATTGAAATTTCCTCTAATGTCCCTGCATAGTGGACCCCTACCACACAGAGATGAGCTTTAGCTAACACCACCGATCGCTCATGTTCCTAGACGTAGGGATGCAATATCTCATATGGTCCCAACTTATATAATTGTCCAGGTATAACCTGGAAATATGCAACTTTTACAACCATTTTTTTCTTCTGTCCTATACTAAATCCTGCTGGCACTCTTCCCATAGCTAAGAAATGTATAATATCTTCAAAGTAACCGTCAATCATTTTTACTATGAATAGTTGTGTGTTAGGAAGACTACCATCTAGACTAGTTGGTTCTTCGCTAGTTTCTAGCCTTGAGAGATGGTCAACACTTGCATTCAACCTACATGGTTTGACAATAATTTCAAAGTTGAACTCTTAGAAGAGAAGGATCCATCATCAAATCCCCCCCCCAACATTGGCTTATTGACCAAGTATTTCAAATCAGAATAGTCCGTAAACATCTTGACGTGACCCATGTCGAAAATTCTAGAGTGCATGTATAATGGAAAGTCCCTCACATTCAGTCGTCGTATATTTTTTCTTTATAGTCGACAAATTTCTACTAGAAAATGCAATAGGGTGGTCGATAGAGCGCTCTCGTAGTTGTGCAAGTACAGTTCCCAACGTGATAGATGATCCATCCACATGCACATGAAATTCTTTTTTCCAGCCAAGAAATACTAAAATAGGCATTGAGACCATTTTCTCTTTATGGATATATAGACTCTTTTGACACTCTTCATTCCATTGAAAGTTTTACATCCTTCCTCAACAACTTTTCCATTGGATCCATGATATTTGAATATCCTCTGATAAATTACTTGTAATAACCAGTATGACCCAGTCACGCCCTCAACTTTTTAACATATGAGGGTGGTGGTAGGTCGACAATGATTGCAATCTTTGCAGGGTCCATCACCATTCCTTCTCTATAAACAACATGACCCAAAAAAATACCAAAAAGGGCAAAAAGGATGCACTTATTCAAATTAAAATAAATATGTAACTGTCAACATTGTTCAAGAATCATGTGAAGACACTCAATATGGTATTTAATCAACCCATATATGATCCAATCATCAAAATAAACTTCTAGGAATTTATGAATAAAATATTTAAAAGAAGATACCACTATCTTGGAAAAAATAACAAGTGCATTCCTGAGTCCAAACGGCATTACAGTGTATTGGAAACAACCCCATTCTATCACAAAGGTAGTCTTGTGTCGATCCTCTTCAACAATCTTGATTTGATGGTATCTAGAAAATCTATCGGTAAAAGAATATATCTCTTACCCCCCTATAATTTCCAATACCTCATCTATAAAAGGTATAGGAAATGGATCATGAAGGAAATCATCATTTAACTTCCTTGGGTTGACACATATATAAAATTCACTAGTTTTCTTATCATGTACGACCATTGGAATGATCCACTGTGATTCTTTGAGAGGTTCAATAATTCTTGCATCGAGCATTCTGTCTAACTTTGCCTTAACCTTCTCCTTGTATTTGGGATTCAATATATAGGGTCACTGCTTAGTATGACTCGCACCTAGTTTCAGGGGAATATTTATTTATCCCAGATCTACAACAATTCCCTTCATTTATGTAAACTTGGTCGGGAACACGTCTTGAAATTCATGTAATAAATCAATGATTTTTCCAACAGTGTCATCATCCCAATAATCCCCAATATTTGCGAACCTCATATTCTCAGGAGACCCAATGTTCACTGTGAAAATCTGATTCACAACAATATCTAGGAGCTAAGGGAGTCCTCACAAACCAAGAATTTCACAAGCTATGCAGAAAAAACAATGAAAAGAGAAAAATTAACACATATGAATAGTGCCAATAATTGAGGTTTCTATTACTCTCCAAGAAGTAAATATGTTTGGAATTTGAATATAATACAATAGGTGAAAATCATTAGCCTTTGGAGCAAAATTGGAGGCATACATGTGGTAGGCTTAGATTGGACCTCAAACCCCCCTAGGTGGACCAATGCGCTCCCAAACCACTTTAAACAGTCACAAATGGCCATGTGAACATGGTTGAATCATGCTAGGACATAAATTAGGGTATTCTAGGCATGATGGAGTGCATGGGTGAGTGGGAGAGCTCTAGGAAGCAATAAATGGCCCAAAAGAGCAAAAAACACTCAAATACAATGCATGGGCGCCTCTGGTCAAATTAGTTCCCTATCTTAGGGAGTGGGAGAACCCTAAGGATGGAACTATCATAAATGAGGGTGCATGTGTCTCTTGAATGATCAAATGTGGGTGCTTGGGTGTATTAATGAGGCCAAAACCCCCAAATACCTTGCTAGACCAACATAGCAAGTGTTTGAACCGTATGACATAAGTACAAAACAAATGAAAGTGTGTCCTAGGTGTATGTATCCATGGTACTAGTTGGTATGATGCTACAACACCCCCCCTTAATCCTAACTTAGTTTAACCACGTCAAAAATTGAAGCCTTGGCAACTAAGGCTCAAGTCACCTCTAACAAAATTTTCTATGTCCATATAACCAAGGTAAGGAGGAAAGCCTCATGGGAACAAAACATCCCCTATAAAATGGACATAGAGAAAAATATGAAAGTAAATATCAGTCACCACCATGTATCACCCACTCTAAGGAGTGGCCTCATAATAGGTGAATGTATTCTCTGTGAAGCTCTTGGTGAAGATGTCAGGAGTTTGCTCCGCAGATGGGAAATATTGCAATGATATCACCTTTTCATACACCAAGCTCTGGATCTAGTACATGTGTATATCAATGTGCTTGGTCCTATATCTATGTACTGGATCAGTGGAAATATTTCTTTCACTTTGATTGTCACACCAAATTTTAGTGGGTGAATCAATTGCAAAACCAAGTTCTCCAAGAATGCCTTGCAACCACACACATTGTGTAGCTGCATTCACTGCTCCTCTCTACTTGGCCTCATCTAATGAAAGGGATATAGTTTGTTGTTTCTTACTTCAGTAGCATATGGGACTATTTGAAAGCATGAATATATAACCTAAAGTGGACTTTTTGTCAATGGAATCCCCATCCCAATCAGAATCAGTAAATCCAACTAATTCTAGTGGAGAACTAGTAGCATAGTTTATCCTGAAGTGTTTGGTTCCTTGTACATAATGCAATATCCTTTTAGAAGACTTATAATGGATCTCATGAGGCTCCTTCATATACCTTTCAATAACACCTACTACATAATCCAAATAGGTCAAGAGAGTGTGAGATACAACAAGCTACCAACTAGTTGTCGATACAGTGAGTTGTCCATCAATGAAGATGAACCAAAATCACCTAGTTTCACTCCTGAAAGGAAGGGACACTTGTCTGTCTTGCATTCATCCATATTGAAATACTCAAGAAATATGAAGGCTAGGGTAGCCATCTTCAATCTGAATGGTAGAGCATCCATATGGTGGGAGAACCTCAGGAAGTTAAAAAAGATCAATGACAAAAAGATCGTGTGGAAACAATTCAAGAAGTATTTCAAGCAGGAGTACCTATCTGACAGGTACTATAATGATAAGATCAAAGAATTCCATGAGTTGAAATTGGGACAACAAACCATGGAAGAACATGCAAACAATATATTGGAGATGTTGAGGTATGTCAGATACATCAAGGATGATAAAGTAAAAATCCAGTGTTTTCTGAATGAGCTACCTCAGTCTTACAAAGACAGAATTGAGTTTGATGAACCTAGAACTCTAGAAGAGGCTATCAGGAAGGCTAAGTATTGTTATGAGAAAATAAAAGGAAAACCTGATTACCATAAGGCATGGAAGGATAAGAAGAATGAGAAGTATAACCAAAGGAATAAAGGTTTCAAACCTTCTAACTTCAAGAATCAGCAAAAGAAACCATCACAAGCTGTGAATAAGCTAGCTATAGTAATGGGAGAAAATCCAAGAGATCCACAATAGAACCGAGAACCACTCCAATGTTGGAAATGTGGAGGACCCCACATACGCAGGAATTTCTCACTTGAGGATGAGTATGTGAGGAAAGCTCACAACATTTAAGAAGTTGAATCTATGAATCAAGTTGCAAGGATTGTCCCTAGGATTTATGCAGCACTGGAGGACCTTCAAGAATATCATCAGTCAACTGAAAGTTGCAGGTAAGATTGTTAAGTAATCTGTTTTTGTTTTAATTGACCCTGGGTCTACTCACAATTATATTACTCCTAGAGTAGTAGAGAATTGTGATTTTAAGGAGATTGGATTACATTTAAATAATAGTTCTGCATCATTCTTTGATTGGATTACATTGATACTTGCATCATATTTCTCAATCTCCAAGCCAAGAAAATTGTTTCAAAAATCCAAGGTCAGTCATTGAAAACACATTATGCAAAGAAGACTTAATTGAACCTATATTAGCAATGCAATTCCATTGATCAAAATATCATCAACATATAGTACCATTATCTGCAATGAATAATCTCGGTTCTTAAAATATACATTAGGATCATATTTTCATCTTTCAAAGCCTAGTGATAGAAGAAAGTTGTCCATCTTAGCATACCAAGCCCCAGAGGCTTGCTTGAGTCCATACAGAGAATTCTTCATCCTACAAACAAGTGAAGTATAATGAATGAAACCTTCATTCTTCTGCATATAAATATCCTCATGAAGCTCACCATGAACAAAAACACTCTTCACATCCATGTGCTACACCTCCCATCGCTTAGATCTAGCAATGGCCAAAACTAGCCCGATAGAGTCCATCTTTGCAACTAGTGCAAATGTATTTGTATAGTCCACTCCATGGACTTGAAAGAAGCCTTTAGAAACCAACCTGGCCTTATACTTCATATCTGAACCATCAACATCCATCTTGGTTCTATAAACTATTGGGCCTCGGGATTGTCCTTTATAATGATGCTATTTACATTAATTTCCCGGCATATCTACCATAATTTAGTACATCTATGTTCAATAAGGCTATATTTACTCTATTTTATTAATGAAAACTCATAAATATAAAAAAAAAACCTAATCTACTTCCTTTTTTGATGTGTTATGATCCATACAACCCTCATTTTGGTACTCTATTCGGTACCTCTTCCAGTCCTAAGTTTCACACTGGCTTTGATTGCATGTTTCTTGTTGGTTCACTAAGTTGGCTTGTCTTTGTCTTACGGCTCTTGTTCATCCCGTAATACTTTTATCTTCCAATTCTTGCTAGTCCTGTTGATCCTGGAAATGAAAATGAAAAGCATGAGTTAATGATAAACTTTTTGTTTTAAAATTTAAACAAACAACAAATAAACAAATGATTAAAATACTAAAACATAATTAAAAAATTTGTTTAAATTATAAAAATAAAATATTAAGTAAATCCATTTGAATTAAGTATTAAAATACTTAAAGGAAAAATCACTTGAATTAAGTATTAAAATATTTAAAAGGAAAAGTTATTTTAATTAATTGTTGAAAACCCATTTGGAGTGATGTTGGGTATGGTGGTTGTTTCACGGGAACACATATATTAAATCCACCTCATACTCCACAATGATGTAATTACTTTAATCTTAAACCACTTCCTAAAAACATTATGTTTCCTTTATATTTCCTTGCTTTGAATTTAATAAAATAATTCTTCCCTTTTGTGCAGGACGCGAGGATTGAGGATTGACACATGCATCGTGTGAGGAATATTGGGAGAATCTTGTGATAGAGTAAATAGAACCCAGCCATAGTTTGAACCTAGCATTCAACAAGTAATTTAGCCAACAACTGAGCACCAATCCAGTCAAGAATCCGAATTTCTGAACTAATTTCAATAATGTTAAACCTAGATTTTTCAATAGTGAATATTTCTAAACAACCATATTATGTCCTTGTTTGCATGCACATGGAAGCAAATCTCACCAAACAAGACAATGTGTTTGAAGAAAACTGAGCTAGCTGCAAAACCCACAATTTATTTCACCAAACTCGCAACCACTAGAGAGTTATTGAGGGGGCATTTTGCCAAATTATGTTAGATTGCATTTTCTCGGTTTCCCATTTTCTGAGTTTGTTTCAGATCATAATTACAATCTATTATTAGAGAGGTCGAACCTCTCCCATGTGTAAATTCTTATATATATAGGCTCTGATCCATGCAAAAATACACTACATTGTACAAATCTGTTTTTGATAATATCAAATTGTTGCTATGTCTCTTTCACTTGTGCTTATGTTTCTATGCATCCAATGATTGAATAATTTGTAGCAGTGGACCACTATTCTCTAGGAGGGGCCCTCAGTGGCAGTGCGTAGTGTTTTGTATTTTGTTTTTGTTTCCATTATCAGCTAAGTCACTGTGTTGTTATTTTTCGTTGTTGTGTATACAACGTTTCATAAAATCGAATTATGCAGTCACAGTATAAATCCTTTGTATGAGTGTTGTGTAAATGTCTTACTTCTGCTCTTGTGAATTTAATATTTACATGAATATATCATGTATGTGTAACAAGATCTCAGTTTGTCATCTCATTTCCGTCTCTGCATAGAAGCTCTTAGCTTAGATAGGGTTTTATATTTAAATTTCCTTCAACATTTACACTAGTTTCAATTTGAACCCGTGCTAGATTTATGAATCGTTTGTAGTTGTTAAAATATTTGTTTGAAAATCAATTATGTTACATTTCATTAAAGTAACATGCTCAGAGGGTAGAATTAGTTTATTAATTTGAATACAAGTAATTCCGTTTCCTTTTCTTCAAGATATAGCAGTTCACAATTGATTCTCCATGCTTTGATTAACGAGCTAGTGTAGGTCTGTTTTTACTTAGATTTTCCTTTAGAAATATAATCTCTTTGTATTTCCATTAGATGCTTGATTAGATAGCTTAGTTTGCAATTGAATTTTCTTTAGAAACAGAGTGCTATTGTTTTGATTTTGGATGTTTAATAAGATAGAATAGTTTTCAGTTCGAATTATTCTGTAGCATAAGATTTGAAATTAGCAACATAGTATTGTTAGTCATTAGATTTAATGTTTCTTTTATAGACAATACCATAGCATTGCTTTTCTGATTTTAATAGATAACCAATAAAAGTTAGTTTGCTTTGATTATAAGAGTTTTCATAATTTAGTTAGATCAAGAATTTAACATAGTTGGAGTTGCATAGAATAGATGTTTTCGATTCATTTGCTTTTAGAAATTTGGATTTGTAGAAGCATCTTAAGTATGTGTGATTTCGAATGCTTTATTTTTAAATAGAATAGAGATAATCCTTATTTCATTAGGATATAATTTTCAAAGTAGTATTTCATTTCAAGATTTAGTTTAGATTTAGTTTGATTTACATTTGATAAGTAAGTGTGATTTAATTCCAAGTATAAGAATGCATTTCCATTTGTAGGTCTATTTGATAAGTTAATTGATGGTTCAGAATCCTTACGCAATTCCTTTCAATCGATTCCTTTAATTTTCGCACTTATTATTTCTAGATGTTAATTTTCAGCCGACCACCAATGGATAGGTAGGGATCTAACTCGTGAGATATGATCACCCCACAATGGGATTCTTCCTTAGGCGCTAAGTTATCTCAGTTTTCTTGTTTTGATTTTAAGAATACTGTCAGTTTTAGGTTAGCTTATATTAATTCAGGCCTTCAATCCTGCACATATAGTGTTTTCATCTCACAAGCTACCTCCCCGGGTTGACAATTTAAGTTGGAATTAGTTAGCATATATCTTCACCAACATTTTGGCGTTGTTGTCGAGGAGGTGTTGAAGGGGTTGGAGTCCAGGTAGGTAAGGGTTGATAAGTTTCCTTTACATTACACTGAAAGAAGGAGGGGAAATGATAAAATGCAAAGATGACTTCACTACGGAATTTCCATAGTGTAACAACTTGACGCATCCACTTTAGTGGGTCGCCCCAAAGCCTTGTTGTTCCTTTTTGCAAGTGTGTTTTACTTTCTTCAGTCTTTTTTTTGCAATTGTGTTTCGCAAAGTGTGCTTATTTTCTCATATGCGTCCTTACTTTTTGCAAGTTTTACTTTTCGTAAAAGAGTGTTTCCTTTTTCATGTATTTCCCTTAGGTGCATTTTTCTTGCCCCAAATGTAGATAGTTTACTTTCCCATTGTTAAGTGTACTTTTCTTTCTGCAGACGTAGATAGTTTATTCTTCCATAGTTTAATTTCATGCACGTATGTTTTTATTATGAAAATTTAGGTAGTTTACTTTTTTGCAATTTACTTTTATGCAAGTGTTTTATTTTATTCAAGATTATTTTTTGATAGAGTGTTTTGGAAGTGTTTATTTTTCTGTTTGTTTTACTTTCCGCTAAGTGTGTTTATTTTTTTCCAAAGTTTGAGTATGTTTTTTTAGAATGTTTATTTTCTGCAAAATTTGATTGTGTTTCCTTATATCAGGTGTTGCATTTGTATTTGTTACGTTTGATTCATTTTTTGTAGGTGTGTTTAAGTTTCTCACAAGGTCTTTACTTTTCAAACAAAGAAAAGAAAAGAAAAAAAATAAAAACACAATTTTGGGTGCAGTAAGAACCCCGACCACTAATCCTTGTGTGAAGCAGGACCTGCCAACCAAAATATGGATTCAGAGGTAACCATCAGTTTAAGAAAAATCTCTCAAATCCTAATAGCAGCTGGGATCTCAATTTCATCTTCCCAAGGAGAACACATCTTGGCAGAAGTCAAGAATTTGTCTATCCCTCTAGAAATAATAGAAGAGCCATAGTCCCATGAGCTACAAACCAACTCTCCTTGCCAATATACCAAGGAAACTGAAAACTTGGATACTACATTCAATGGAGAGAGACCTGAAATTGAAGAGTTCTCCACATATTTATCGACAGATCCTTCACGCACTCAAGAAATTGAACATTCAAAAGAAGAGGACATGCATGGCTTGAGAAAGGAAGGTGACTATCAAGATTACATTGAGTGCTGGGTCAAAGAGGTAACATGGTCACAAAACCATTCCTTCCTTCGACACCTTCAGATGTAGAAACAAGTAAGTTGGTTGGTATTCCACAATCAGGTAACCATCGCAATAACCTTCGCGTATGTGGATAAAGGTATATTTTCTATGTTGCTTTGCACTTGGTTACATTGGAAGAATTCTTATACTTGAATAAAAATGTTTTCTTTCTTCTTAGGATAGGAAAATATGTATATAAATAAAACGTTGCATGTTTAGCTTAAAGAGTTTATGCACCTTCGTTTTTTGTTTTATTTTTCAATAAAAGAACTAAGAAGAAGATAATGTTAATAACTAAACCAAAACAATTTTACATCATTAATTCTTTCCATACATGCATATTTTTACTATAATTGTTGCTTAAGACTAAATTTAAATATCATGAGGATTTACCATAGGTTTAAGGTCTATCTAAAACCTAGAGGTCACTCGTACATATTAGCTTCATTATCAAAGCATGTTATTTAAAGCATTTTTATCACAAAGTAGCATAAGGCTGAACGAAATTCCTAGTTTTTTGGGGAACACTATTATAATTCTATATGAAAGAAGACGAATTTAGGGACTATATACGCCTTCCATTCATTATCTTATGGCTCCATCCACTTCACATTAATAAGCTCATCCATTTATGTCTTCGATTTAGTTAGCTCACTTGTAGTATCCAATGCATTGGGAGAAATATATTTATTTGTTTCAACAAAGTTTTTAATAAATTATCCTTTAACCCATATACCATCCCATCCTGTAGCACAGTTTTCAGAGCTACTCCCCCATCCACTCACTCATAGGCAATATATTGTCGAAAATATATAGGGGTTGGAAAACTGTGACACGAGCCTCTGATGCAAAAAGGGTTTAAGAGGCTAACCCGTCAGAGTACTAAACATGCTTGCTGGCAGAGGGTATCGGACTGTGGTATGACCAGGTAAACCCGATGACGTACTGAACAAGCCTGACTGAAACAGGGGAATCTACCTGGAGAGGATAATGTGTGCAAAGTATATGGTTTTGTTATACCTCGATGTATGGTATTGTTTGTGAAGTTCATCTTGAAAGGAGTATATATGGTTGAGTTATGGTAAATGAACCTCATATATTTGCCATTTGAGAATGTCTGTAAGTTGCACTTAAGACCCTGTCGTCTAATTCATACTATACCTAGGATGTCACTATCCTATGAAGTGGGACCCATAAGCCCGGGATCCTAATGAACTCAAATGAAAACTTTGTTCATATTACTTGCATAACAACAAGACTTCGAGAAGTAGCAGAGATGACCTGTTTCATATAGACTTTACAGACTATCTATACCCTCATGTTTTCTATTTTAGGAGACATGAGGAAAATCCCCTATCATAAGCTTATATGTGGTCTTCGTGAGCATAAATTGATGAATTTGCATGTATTGAAGAATCTGACTTACTATGATTTTGTTTCGGTCATATCATGAATATTTCTTTTTCTCGAAAAATTTCTACCTTTTCTTTAGAATAATGATGCTTCATAGAATTGTTTGTTGATTGTTATTAGTCTCGAGTACAGATACCGGAGAATACAACCCAGTTTTAATTTATTGATGGCATGGGGATGTGCCATATCTTCGATCTGGGGGAGTGTTGGGCCTTGGGATTGTCCTTTATAATGATGCTATTTACATTAATTTCCCGGCATATCTACTATAATTTAGTACATCTATGTTCAATGAGGCTATCTTTACTCTATTTTTATTAATGAAAACTCTTAAATATAAAGAAAACCTAATCTACTTCTTTTTTTGATGTATTATGGTCCATACAACCCTCATTTTGGTACTCTATTCGATACCTCTTCTAGTCCTAAGTTTCACACTGGCTTTGATTGCATGTTTCTTGTTGGTTCACTAAGTTGGCTTGTCTTTGTCTTACGGCTCTTGTTCATCCCGTAATACTTTTATCTTCCAATTCTTGCTAGTCCTGTTGATCCTGCAAATGAGAATGAAAAGCATGAGTTAATGATAAATTTTTTGTTTTAAAATTTAAACAAACAACAAATAAACAAATGCTTAAAATACTAAAAGATTATTAAAAAATTTGTTTAAATTATAAAAATAAAATATTAAATAAATCCATTTGAATTAAGTATTAAAATACTTAAAGGAAAAGTCACTTGAATTAAGTATTAAAATATTTAGAAGGAAAAGTTATTTTAATTAATTGTTGAAAAACCATTTGGAGTGACCGTTGGGTATGGTGGTTGTTTCATGGGAACACATATATTAAAGTCACCTTATCCTCCACAATGATGTAATTACTTTAATCTTAAACCACTTCCTAAAAAAATTATGTTTCCTTTATATTTCCCTGCTTTGAATTTAATAAAACGGTTCTTCCATTTTTTGCAGGTCGCGAGGATTGAGGATTGACACGCGCATCACGTGAGGAAGATTGGGAGAATCTTGTGATAGAGTAAACAGAACCCAGCCACAGTTTGAACCTAGCATCCAACAAGTAATTTAGCCAACAACTGAGCACCAATTCAGCCAGGAATCCGAATTTATGAACTAATTTCAGTAATGTTAAACCTAGATTTTTCAATAGTGAATATTTCTGAACAACCATATTATGTCTTTGTTTATGTGCACGTGGAAGCAAATCTCACCAAACAAGATAATGGGTTTGAAGAAAACTGAGCTAGCTACAAAACCCACAATTTTTTTCACCAATCTCGCAACCACCAGAGAGTTATTGAGGGGGCATTTTGCCGAATTATGTTAGATTGTGTTTTCTCGGTTGGCCATTTTCTGAGTTTGTTTCAGATCATAATTACAGTCTATTATTAGAGGGGTCCACCCTCTCCCATGTGTAAATTCTTATATATATAGGCTCTGATCCATGCAAAAATATACTACATTGTACAAATCTGTTTTTGATAATATCAAATTGCTGCTATGTCTCTTTCACTTGTGCTTATGTTTCTATGCATCCAGTGATTGAATAATCTGTGGAAGTGGACCACTGTTCTCTGGGAGGAGCCCTCAGTGGCAGTGCGTAGTGTTTTGTATTTCGTTTTTGTTTCCATTATCATCTAAGTCATTGTGTTGTTATTTTTTGTTGTTGTGTATACAACGTTTCATAAAATCAAATTGTGCAGTCATAGTATAAATCCTTTGTATGAGTGTTGTGTAAATGTCTTACTTCTACTCTTGTGAATTTAATATTTACATGAATATATCATGTATGTGTAACTATATGTCAGTTTTTCATCTCATTTTCTTCTCTGCATAGAAGCTCTTAGCTTAGATAGGGTTTTATATTTAAATTCCCTTCAACATTTACACTAGTTTCAATTTGAACCCATGCTATATTTATGAATCGTTTGTAGTTTATTAAAATCTTTGTTTGAAAATCAATTATGTTACATTTCATTAAAGTACCGTGCGCAGAGGGTAGAATTAGTTTATTAATTTGAATACAAGTAATTTAGTTTCGTTTTCTTCAAGATATAGCAGTTCACAATTGATTCTCCATGCTTTGATTAACGAGCTAGTGTAGGTCTGTTTTTACTTAGATTTTCCTTTAGAAATATAATCTCTTTGTATTTCCATTAGATGCTTGACTAGATAGCTTAGTTTGTAATTGAATTTTCTTTAGAAACAAAGTGCTATTGTTTTGATTTTGGATGTTTAATAAGATAGAATATTTTTCAGTTCGAATTCTTCTGTAGCATAAACTTTGAAATTAGTAACATAGTATTGTTAGTCATTAGCTTTAATGTTTCTTTTATACACAATACCATAGCATTGCTTTTCTGGTTTTTTTAGATAACCAATAAAAGTTAGTTTGCTTTGATTATAAGAGTTTTCATAATTTAGTTAGATCAAGAATTTAACATAGTTGGAGTTGCATAGAATAGATGTTTTCAGTTCATTTGCTTTTAGAAATTTGGATTTGTAGAAGCATCTCAAGTATGTGTGATTTCAAATGCTTTATTTTTAAATAGAATAGAGATAATCCTTATTTCATTAGGATATAAATTTCAGAGTAGTATTTCATTTCAAGATTTAGTTTAGATTTAGTTTGATTTACATTTGATAAGTAAGTGTGATTTAATTCCAAGTATAAGAATGCATTGCCATTTGTAGGTCTATTTGATAAGTTAATTGATGGTTCAAAATCCTTACGCAATTTCTTTCAATTGATTCATTTAATTTCCGTACTTATTATTTCTAGATTTTAATTTTCAGTCGACCACCGACGAATAGGTTAGGGATCTAACTCATGAGATATGATCACCCTGTAATGGGATTCTTCCTTAGGTGCTAAGCTATCTCAGTTTTCTTGTTTTGCTTTCAAGAATATTGTCAGCTTTAGGTTAGCTTATATTAATTATGGCCTTCAATCCTACACATATAGTGTTTTCAACTCACAAGCTACCTCCCCAGGTTGACAATTTAAGTTGGAATTAGTTAGCATATATTTTCGCCAACATTTTGGCGTTGTTGTCGGGGAGGTGCTGAAGGGGTTGGAGTCTAGGTAGGTAAGGGTTGATAGGTTGCCTTTACATTAAACAAAAAGAAGGAGGGGAAACGATAAGATGCAAAGACGAATTCACTATGGAATTTCCATAGTGTAACAGCTTGACGCATCCACTTCAGTGGGTCGCCTTAAGGCCTCGTTGTTCCTTTTTGCAAGTGTGTTTTACTTTCTTCAGCCTTATTTTCGCAATTGTGTTTTGCAAAGTGTACTTATTTTCTCATAGGCGTCCTTACTTTTTGCAAGTTTTACTTTTCGCAAAAGTGTGTTTCCTTTTTCATGTATTTCCCTTAAGTACATTTTTCTTTCCGCCAACGTAGATAGTTTACTTTCCCATAGTTAAGTGTACTTTTCTTTCTACAAACATAGATAGTTTATTCTTCCATAGTTTAATTTCATGCACGTATGTTTTTATTATGAAAATTTAGGTAGTTTACTTTTTTGCAATTTACTTTTATGCAAGTGTGTTTTATTTTATTCAAGCTTATTTTTTGCAAGAGTGTTTTGGAAGTGTTTATTTTTCTGTACGTTTTACTTTCTGCTAAGTGTGTTTATTTGTTTCCAAAGTTTGAGTATGTTTCTTTAGAATGTTTATTTTCTGCAAAAATTGATTGTGTTTCCTTATATCAGGTGTTGCATTTGTATTTGTTACGTTCGATTCATTTTTTGTAGGTGTGTTTAAGTTTCTCATAAGGTCTTTACTTTTCAAACAAAGAAAAGAAAAGAAATAAATAATAAATAAAAACACAATTTTGGGTGCAGTAAGAACCCTGACTACTAATCCTTGTGTGAAGCAGGACCTACAACCAAGATATGGATTCAGAGGTAACCATCAGTTTAAGAAAACTCTCTCAAATCCTAATAGTAGTTGGGATCTCAATTTCTTCTTCCCAAGGAGAACACATCTCAGCAAAAGTCAAGAATTTGTCTATCCCTCTAGAAATAATAGAAGAGCCATAGTCCCATGAGCTACAAACTGACTCTCCTTGCCAATATACCAAGGAAACTGAAATCTTGGAGACTACATTTGATGGAGAGAGGACTGAAATTGAAGAGTTCTCCACATATTTATCGACAGATCCTTCACGCACTCAAGAAATTGAACATTCAAAAGAAGAGGACATGCATGGCTTGAGAAAGGAAGGCGACTATCAAGATTACATTGAGCGCTGGTTCGAAGAGGTAACGCGATCACAATACCGTTCGTTCCTTCGAAACCTTATGATGCAGAAACAAGTAAGTTGGTTGGTATTCCATAATCAAGTAATCATCGCAATAGCCTTCGCGTATGTAGATAAAGGTATATTTTCTATGTTGCTTAGCACTTGGTTACATTGGAAGAACTCCTATACTTGAATACAAATGTTTTCTTTCTTCTTAGGATAGGAAAATATGTATATAAATAAAACGTTGCATGTTTAGCTTAAAGAATTTATGCACCGTTGTTTTTTGTTTTATTTTTCAATAAAAGAAATAAGAAGAAGATAATGTTAATAACTAAACCAAAACAATTTTACATCATTAATTCTTTCCATACATGCATATTTTTACTATAACTGTTGCTTAAGACTAAATTTAAATATCATGAGGATTTACCATAGGTTCAAGGTCTATCTAAAACCTAGAGGTCACTCGTACATCTTAGCTTCATTATCAAAGCATGTTATTTAAAGCATTTTTTATCACAAAGTAGCATAAGGGTGAACGAAATTCCTAGTTTTTTTGGGAACACTATTATAATTCTATATGAAAGAATATGAATTTAGGGACTATATACACATTTTATTCATTATCTTATGGCTCCATCCACTTCACATTAATAACCTCATCCATTTATGTCTTCGATTTAGTTAGCTCACTTGTAGTATCCAATACATTGGGAGAAATATATTTATTTGTTTCAACAAAGTTTTTAATAAATTATCCTTTAACCCATATACCATCCCATCCTGTAGCACGGTTTTCAGAGCTTCTCCCCCATCCACTCACTCATAGGCAATCTATTGTTGAAAATATATAGGGGTTGAAAAAAGGGTTTAAGAAGGGTTTAAGAAGCTAACCCATCGGAGTACTGAACATGCTTGCTGGTAGAGGGTACTGGCCTAAAGTATGACCAGGTAAACCCGATGACGTACTGAACAAGCCTGACCGAAACAGGGGAATCTACCTGGAGAGGATAATGTGTGCAAAGTATATGGTTTTGTTATACCTCAATGTATGGTATTGATTGTGAAGTTCATCTAGAAAGGAGTATATATGGTTGAGTTATTGTAAACGAACCTCATATATCTGCCATTTGAGAATGTTTGTAAGTTGCACTTAAGACCCTGTCGTCTAATTTATACTATACCTAGGATGTCACTATCCTATGAAGTGGGACCCATAAGCCCAAGATCCTAATGAACTCAAATGCAAACTTTGTTCATATTACTTGCATAATGACAAGACTTTGAGAAGTAGTAGAGATGACCTGTTTCATATAGTCTTTATAGACTATCTATACCCTCATGTTTTATATTTTAGGAGACATGAGGAAAATCCCCTATCATAAGGTTATGTGTGGTCTTCGTGAGCATAAACTGATGAATTTGCATGTATTGAAGAATCTGACTTACTATGATTTTGTTTCGGTCATATCATGAATATTTCTTTTTCTCGAAAAAATTCTACCTTTTCTATAGAATAATGATGGCTTCATAGAATTGTTTGTTGATTGTTATTAGTCCTGAATACGGATACCGGAGAATACAACCCAATTTTAATTTATTGATGGCACGGGGACGTGCCATATCTTTGATCTGGGGGAGTGTTGGGTCTCGGGATTTTCCTTTATAATGATGCTATTTACATTAATTTCCTGGCATTTCCACCATAATTTAGTACATCTATGTTCAATGAGGCTATCTTTACTCTATTTTTATTAATGAAAACTCTTGAATATAAAGAAAACCTAATCTACTTTTTTTTTATGTATTATGGTCCATACAACCCTCATTTTGGTATTCTATTCGGTACCTCTTCTAGTCCTAAGTTTCACACTGGATTTGATTGCATGTTTCTTGTTGGTTCACTAAGTTGGCTTGTCTTTGCCTTACGGCTCTTGTTCATCACGTAATACTTTTATCTTCCAATTCTTACTAGTCCTGTTGATCCTGCAAATGAGAATGAAAAGCATGAGTTAATGATAAACTTTTTGTTTTAAAATTTAAATAAACAACAAATAAACAAATGATTAAAATACTAAAAGATTATTAAAAAATTTGTTTAAATTATAAAAATAAAATATTAAGTAAATCCATTTGAATTAAGTATTAAAAAACTTAAAGGAAAAGTCACTTGAATTAAGTATTAAAATATTTAAAAGGAAAAGTTATTTTAATTAATTGTTGAAAAACCATTTGGAGTGACGTTGGGTATGGTGGTTGTTTTATGGGAACACATATATTAAAGCCACCGCATACTCCACAATGATGTAATTACTTTAATCTTAAACCACTTCCTAAAAGCATTATGTTTCCTTTATATTTCCCTGCTTTGAATTTAATAAAACGGTTCTTCCATTTTGTGTAGGCCGCGAGGATTGAGGATTGACACGCGCATCACATGAGGAAGATTGGGAGAATCTTTTGATAGAGTAAATAGAACATAGCCACAGTTTGAACTTAGCATCCAACAAGTAATTTATCCAACAACTGAGCAGCAATTCAACCAGGAATCTGAATTTATGAACTAATTTCAGTAATGTTAAACCTAGATTTTTCAGTAGTGAATATTTCTGAACAACCATATTATGTCTTTGTTTGCGTGCAGGTGGAAGCAAATCTCACCAAAGGAGATAATGGGTTTGAAGAAAACTAAGCTAGCTCCAAAAACCCACAATTTGTTTCACCAAACTTGCAAGCACCACACAGTTATTGAGGGGGAGTTTTTCTGAATTATGTTAGATTACGTTTTCTCAGTTGGCCATTTTCTGAGTTTGTTTCAGATCATAATTACAGTCTATTATTAGAGGGGTCGACCCTCTCCCATGTGTAAATTCTTATATATATATAGGCTCTGATCCATGCAAAAATACACTACATTGTACAAATCTTTTTTTGATAATATCAAATTGATGCTTTGTCTCTTTCACTTGTGCTTATGTTTCTATGCATCCAATGATTGAATAATCTATAGCAGTGGACCACTGTTCTCTGGGAGGGGCCCTCAATGGCAATGCGTAGTGTTTTGTATTTCATTTTTGTTTCCATTATCAGCTAAGTCACTGTGTTGTTATTTTTCATTGTTGTGTATACAACGTTTCATAAAATCGAATTGTGCAGTCATAATATAAATCCTTTGTATGAGTGTTGTGTAAATGTCTTACTTCTGCTCTTGTGAATTTAATATTTACATGAATATATCGTGTATGTGTAACGAGATCTCAGTTTGTCATCTCATTTTCGTCTCTGCATAGAAGCTCTTAGCTTAGATAGGGTTTTATATTTAAATTCCCTTCAACATTTACACTAGTTTCAATTTGAACCCGTGCTAGATTTATGAATCGTTTGTAGTTTTTTAAAATCTTTGTTTGAAAATCAATTATGTTACATTTCATTAAAGTACCGTGTGCAGAGGGTAGAATTAGTTTATTAATTTGAATACAAGTAATTTCGTTTCCTTTTCTTCAATATAGAGCAGTTCACAACTGATTCTCCATGCTATGATTAACGAGCTAGTGTAGGTCTGTTTTTACTTAGATTTTCCTTTAGAAATATAATCTCTTTGTATTTCCATTAGATTCTTGATTAGATAGCTTAGTTTGCAATTGAATTTTCTTTAGAAACAAAGTGCTATTGTTTTGATTTTGGATGTTTAATAAGATAGAATAGTTTTCAGTTCGAATTCTTCTATAGCATAAGATTTGAAATTAGTAACATAGTATTGTTAGTCATTAGCTTTAGTTTTTCTTTTATAGACAATACCATAGCATTGCTTTTCTGAATTTTTTAGATAACCAATAAAAGTTAGTTTGCTTTGATTATAAGAGTTTTCATAATTTAGTTAGATCAATAATTTAACATAGTTGGAGTTGCATAGAATAGATGTTTTTGGTTCATTTGCATTTAGAAATTTGGATTTGTAGAAGCATCTTAAGTATGTGTGATTTTGAATGCTTTATTTTTAAATAGAATAGAGATAATCCTTATTTCATTAGGATATAAATTTCAGAGTAGTATTTCATTTCAAGATTTAGTTTATATTTAGTTTGATTTACATTTGATAAGTAAGTGTGATTTAATTCCAAGTATAAGAATGCATTTCCATTTGTAGGTCTATTTGATAAGTTAATTGATGGTTCAGAATCCTTACACAATTCCTTTCAATTGATTCCTTTAATTTTCGCACTTATTATTTCTAGATTTTAATTTTCAGTCAACCACCGACGGATAGGTTAGGGATCTAACTCGTGAGATATGATCACCCCGTAATGGGATTCTTCCTTAGGTGCTACGCTATCTCAGTTTTCTTGTTTTGCTTTTAAGAATACTGTCAGCTTTAGGTTAGCTTATATTAATTCAGGCCTTCAATCCTGCACATATAGTGTTTTCATCTCACAAGCTACCTCCCTGGGTTGACAATTTAAGTTGGATTTACTTAGCATATATTTTCACCAACATAAACCCACTCACATTTCACTAGCTTCCTTTTGGAAGGTAGAGAAACCAACTCCCAAGTTCCATTGTCTTGCGAAGACTTGAACTCTTCTTGCATGGTTGTTTTCCATATTGGGTCGTGTGATCCTTCCTCATATGACTGAGAATCAAATCCAACCATAATGAATCACCTCTCTGGAATATTCAAATCAAAAGTGGAGGATTCATTATGAAATTGAGATCTAGTCGTCGTAGAGTCTAGTGGATCTCCATCAAGATCACCAGCTGGTTGTATGGTTTTCTCAACCCATTTTGGCCTAATGGGTGATTCATGATATGTATGCATGTCATTATATTCATATTCCATGTCAAAATCAGAAAAAATAGATAAATAACCATCACTTACATCATCATTGAGTGGAGGGTGTGAGCAATCCCCCTTTACTAGTTCAATCTCTTGCATGGGCTCTTCTTCGAACTGTACACTTCTTTCAATGAATGTTTTCTGAGATGAGGGATAAAAGAGATTGTATCTCTTTACATATTTATCACATCCAACCATAATGGACTCCTTTTCTTGGGGTTTCAATTCCTTTATCTTCTCGGGAGGAATTCTATCCCAAGCCTTTGAGCTAGAAACCCTAAAATGAGAAACATTGGGCTTGTGACCACTCCAAGCCTCAAATGGAGTTTTCTATTCCAATGATTTATGTGGAACTCTTTTATGAACATATTCAACACAATTGATGGCTTCATCCTATATATTAGGAGACAAATCCTTAGCCTCCATCATGCATGTGGCCATCTCTTTCAAAGCTCTATTCTTGCACTTTGCAACACCATTTTATTTTGGTGTGTAAGGCACAAAATGTTGCATTTGAATGCCACTCACCTCACATAGATGAAGTAGGTTCTTGTTGACATACTCCTTGCCATTATTAGTTCTTAAGACCTTGATTTTATTCCCACTGAAGTTCTCAACTAAATCCTTGAAGACTTTGAAGGTCTCAAACACTTCATATTTTTGTTTTTCTTGAGAAAATACACCCAACAGTACCTTGAGAAATCATCTATGAAAGTTAAAATATCGCAAGAGGTAAGATCTAGAATCTCGTCTCCAAGTAGATCTGTAAATATAAATAACACTAACGCCATGAATAGTGGATAAGGGAGTCTGACTACTCAACGTTTTTTCCCAAGTGTATCAGGAGCCAACATAATGGTTGGAACAGACATAAGTTGCCAATATTTAATGGGAATGGGTTGGAAGACCCAAAGCAACATAGGTTTCTCTTTGAAGTTGTATGGACTGTGCAAGAGATCCAAGTTGAGGACATAAAGAGAGCACAGATGGTCATGACTCTACGAGGTCGTGCACATATTTAGTATACACATACTAGTGTTACAGAAGAAGGTTCAGTATTTAGAAGATGATTCAATACCCACATACCGATGTTGCAAAAGATGATGCAGTATTCACATAATATGATTTAGTACCCATATACTAACATTGTAGAAGATGATCCAGTACTCACAGAAGATTCAGTACTTACATACCGAGGTTGCAGAAGATGATCGAGTACTTATAGAAAATGATTCATTATTTACATACTGAGGTTGCAGAAGAAGATCCATTATTCTCATACTGATTTTGATGATGAAGATGTATGATGTTGTTCCAAAACTTCCTATGATGATATAGAGATTCACCAGTCAGTTGTACATTTGTGATGATGGTTGTTGTTGATGTAGAATAACTTCGTAGTTAAGAGGGATTATTAAAGTATTGTAACTTCAGAAGATATTCTATTGTACTTTTTTTGTATTCTCCTTCTGAGATGTTATTCCTCCATTCATATATGTTCTTGATGTATTTGGTCATGTGAAATAATCAATGTAAACCTATGGATGTAAGTCGGGTCAATAGTACCCAAGTGTCAATATAATAAATGTTATTTGTGGTGTCCAGTTGGACAAGTGGGACCAGTCAGTTAGGGAAGTCAGCCTTGTTAGGTTAGAGGTCAAGTCCACTGAATAATATAAATAGGTGAGGCGCCTCTCGCATTCTCACACATCTTACACTTAAGTATTGCGCTGGAGAGAGAGAGAGAGAATGAGTCTACTATGGAAGATGAGAAACTATTCTTATTGCTGGGGTTTTACACTATACTTGGTCTAATTCTATACTGAGGAAGTTTTGCGGGGTTTTCTCCCTTGTGGTTTCCCCAAGGAAAATATTTTTGGTCTCTTGTGTTGCTACACTTATCTTTCTTTTAATGATCCATTGCTTATGGTTATGATGTTATGATGCTAAATGTTTTTAGATCTTGTATAACCATTAAAAATCTAACATTTAATATATTTTAGCTCAGTTCAATTCTTTGCTATGTTGATTTAGGTTGTTGAAACTTAGTTACAAACTATTATTTTACTTCATCCATTGGAACCACTCCACCTTGTTGAAAATGTTTGAGATTCAAATACCATTGTAAATCCCTATTGTTTACTATGAGTTTTTTGAAACTTTACAATCTTAATTGTTGGGGTAGTTCTCTTATAATTCCATATGGATTCACAAATAAAATGTATTGTTTTGCATATTATTCACCTTTTTTTGAAAATTCAAAACAACCGTACATTAGATCTTCCCTATGTCCCCACCATGTTTCTATAAGAGACTCCAACCATAATGAACACTTGAAGGTCCTTATTGTGTTAGTAAATTATTATTATGATATTGGGATGCACAATCACCCCCTTTATTAACTACCTTATGCATTTCAATATTGCCACTATTATGACCACTACTTCCTCTAACACCCATTAATTACCACATGAAAAAAAAAAATTAATAGAATTTATTGGATGTGCTTGATTTTTCAAAGGTGTCTAGGATGTGGTGTGGGTGAAGTTGGGATAAATCCACTAATGATAGAAAGTACCACCTCTTTCGAGGGGATACTTTCTTCGAACAATCAAAATGTCTATGAGTCCATGTTCAGATAATGCATCATCTTCTACTCCTTTGTTTTCTAGTTCTTCAAGATTGGGCTCAAGCAAAACTTTTCGATGAGGCATATCTACCCCATCATTTTGTACTTAAAAATCCATATATAATAATTTCCATTACACCCCATTGATATTATTTAAGTATTGTTTACTCTAGGTGGACTCGCTTCTAGCATCGTACCTCTCTCTTTTGACCATTCATTGGCTAGATTTCCCTTATTTTTCAACTTTTGTGTTTCTCCCAAATTTCCTTTTCTACTTCCTTCCTCACTAATCTCCTTCTACAATCGTTCACTCCTCTTCCTTACTACACTCATTATGTTAGTCCACCATTGATCCATAGTCTCTACCCTTCTGAGAACCCATTCGACCCTTACAGTATTTTATGATCCCCCCATCATAGAAATTCTTCTAACCCTTTTGTATCATTGACACGCTTCTAGCCACCACTGCAATGAAGAGTGTATACTTGGCTATGAATATGGGTTCAAAGTGTAGCATGCCTTCTTCCACCAATGAAATTTTGATCCAAGTAGGGATTTCCCATACTAAATATCCCATGTGATCCCATTTTGAAATCCCCCTCCATGTTTAAAAATAATTTATATGCTTCTATAAAAAAATCCCACTATATACCCTCCTATTGTTGTCTTCACCGAAAAATCAACTATGTAGGTTATCTACTGATCTACCTATTAAAGTGCAAAATTACTAGGTTGTCCAATTTAACACCTTGTTGATTCTTTATGTGCATTCAAGTACTTCTTCTAGTCTTCAACCACTTGAAAAATATTACTAGAAATTGAACCCAAATGGATTCATTCTCATCTACATTAGCACCATAATACAAAACTACCTCCTAAAACCACTTTAAGCTCCATTTGCACAACTTTACTTCTAGTACAAGGAAACCATTAAACTTATTTTCAAACCTAGATTTGACTTGTGATTTTAAACAGCTCTCTCATCCAACAAAGTTCCCTTTCTTATAAAACATCCTAGAAACAAAACCATTTCTCGGCTATTTTTGAAGATTAAGGTTCTATTATGTGTCCATCAAAGGTATGATGTAATCTAGTGTGCTAGCATTTTCAATCCTCATGATAATAAGTTCTTACTCAAAGCACTTCTTGAGACTAAGAAAATGAAATGAAGTTGTAGGATGAGTAGGTAACCATTTTGATCTAGCATTCATTCATAATAATAAAAAAATACACTAATTTTGTGCAACTCTCTATAAACATTCATGTTATGTGCATATTCATAGCATGAAATAGAGTTATTCTAACACAAAATAAACAAAAACATCACACCAATAATCTACATACAATAAAGAATACACAATTTGAAAAGAAGGGGGTTTCCATTAATCCATAGGAACATTAGAATCCAATGCATTGTCACACCTACAACAAGGATATGGGTGCTTCATTATATCAAAAGACTACAAAACCTTATTCTACAACATCATAATAGTTTTTGGCATTAACCTTGATAATGGAACCAAAATACCGCCAATCAATCTACTATCAACAACCTCTTCTCATATCCCTAATGGACTACTTATACAATGTGTACCAATCATATTTTACACTATCAAACCCTAACTAACCTAGTGAGTTTCGTAAATACAATGCATTGCATATCATAAATAACTTAGCTAACTTAGGCCACAAAATAGTATTTCTTCTATTTTTTGTGCAACTACTTGTGGCTCCACATGCCACAACTAAGGCTGTACATGTGTCATACTATCATCCTTCTTGTTATCGTCTCAAAACAAAGAGACCAACAATGTCCAAGATTTTTGTGAATCTATAAGACACTATAGTCTAATATAGTCATATGCGATATGCACATGTCTCTTTTATTTGTTAGTGTCGCCTCCACACTCTAGCTCACACTATGAACCAATCACTGGCTAGTAAAACAATGAGTGTTTCCCTCCCTTTATTTTTTTGATAGTTAGAATTAGCATTAGATTTAGGGTTTTGAAACACTATTTATACCTCCATGGTGATTCTAGAAGTCTCTAGTTGATTCCCATGCATTAATAACTCCCCATATTCAAATTATGGTGAGATAACATGGTCACTTCTCAGACATGTTACTAATATTTTGGACCATTACCTTTTTGGGACCATAATTTTTCACATACAAACTCTATATGGTACTTATGTAGATACATTTTTTATTAGGA
Organism: Pseudotsuga menziesii; assembly: GCA_001517045.1. NCBI lineage: Eukaryota > Viridiplantae > Streptophyta > Pinopsida > Pinales > Pinaceae > Pseudotsuga > Pseudotsuga menziesii. Next base: position 365,035 of record LPNX010082108.1, on the reverse strand, counting down.
TCAGATGAAATCCATGTAAGGACTGAATTGTATCCAATGACTATGAATGTTAATTAGCATACATATAGGGAAGTTGAGGTAAACATATTATAGAAAAAATAAGACATTATAGGAATAGGTGATCCCTAACACACTAAACTTGTTGATAATAGAAAATTGATATAGGAACGTAGAAAAGTGGTTTAAGAAACTAAATTCCCAAGGAAAAGAAATAAGGACTAAGTTATGTAAGAGGAAAATAACCATCTATAAAAAGAAAAAGAGGAAACATAAAACAAGGGAAGTTTGATACTATAAGTGGAAGGGGTTCCCAACATAGATGCCAAGGATACTAGTAAAGCATTGAGTATGATCAAAGAAATCCATCAAGTCCACCATTAAAAATGACCTCGAATTAAAAGAGAACAAAGTAAGGAAAGTCCAACTTGAAGAAAACATATGAGTGAAATTAATTGCATAAGAAGAATACAGAAAAGACGAGAAGATTAGACCAAGGATCCAATAAGGTTATCACTCGATGGGAAAACAATTTTAAAATAGCGGAACAAAATTAGCAAAACTAAGATACAATAAGCTAAAATACATTCGAAGTGGCTAGATAACCATATACAACAAGAGGAGAAATTAGAGATTACAAATAATAATCGATGGAAGACAAAAGATAACATATACAAAATTGATAAATGGGGTTTTGGTCATATGCAATAGATCATAACCAAAATAACCAAGTGATAGCCATGTGAAGCAACAAAAGATACAAGACAAACTTAATGCATGCCATTGGTGAATAATGCTACTAATTAGGTTCTGAGGGAAAAACAAAAACTGATCAAATTTGAACTAGATCCAATAAGAGTCAATTCAACAAAGTCATGCAAGGATCTTAACAATAAAATAATAACGGAATCTAGCTATCATTCAGAAAGGGTAATCATTAGAAAGTTCCAAGACACCTTGCAAAATACAACATAGGACCAAAGCATCTAAAGAATGTAGCATATTACATGATGGTTAGACAAAGGAATATATAATAAAATAAGAGCACTAGAGACCTCATAAAACATTCTAAAGCACAAGACTAAGAAGTTCAGAGAGTATTAGATAGAAAAGATAAAGCAAGAGACAAAGAAATTGAAGTAATAACCGATAAAGTAGAAACCAATAAGTAAGATAAGCTAACTAAGTTCGTACAACCATCAATAAAGAATAAATAATAAATAAGATAAAACCAAAACCAAATCAATTGAGATAGGAAATCATTAAGAAAACATCGATAAAAGAAAAGTTGGCCAAAGAAAAGAAAAAGTAAGATGCTAGCACACTTCCAGAAGAAGCGATTCTAGAAATAGTAACTCTAAAGAAGAAAATGTTTGAGATTCAAATACCATTGTAAATCCCTATTGTTTACTAAGATTTGTTTGAAACTTTACAAGCTTAATTGTTGGGGTATTTCTCTTATAATTCCATATGGATTCACAACGAAAATGTATTTTTTTGCATATTATTCACCTCTTTTTGAAAATTCAAAACAACCTTACAAGAGAGCTTCCCTATGTCCCCACCATGTTTCTATAAGAGACTCCAACCATAATGAACACTTGAAGTCCTTATTGTGTTAATAAATTAATATACTGATATTGGGATGCACAATCACCCCCTTTATTAAATACCTTATGCATTTCAATATTGCAACTATTATAACCACTACTTCCTCTAACACCCATTAATTACCACATGAAAAAAAACTAAAATTAATAGAATTTATTGGATGTGCTTGATTTTTCAAAGGTGTTTAGGGTTTGGTGTGGGTGAAGTTGGGATAAATCCACTAACGATAGAAAGTACCACCTCTTTCGAGGGGATATTTTCTTCGAACAATCAAAATGTCTATGAGTCCATGTTCAGATAACGCATCATCTTCTACTCCTTTGTTTTCTAGTTCTTCAAGATTGGGCTCAAGCAAAACTTTTCGATGAGGCATATCTACCCCATCTTTTTGTACTTAAAAATCCATATACAATAATTTCCATTAGACCCCATTGATGTTCTTTAACTATTGTTTACTCCATGTGGACTCCCTTCTAGCATTGTATCTCTCTCTGTTGACCATTGGTTAGCTATATTTCCCTTATTTTTCAATTTGTGTGTTTCTCGAAATTTCCTTTTCTATTTCTTTCCTCACTAATATCCTTCTACAATCATTCATTCCTCTTCCTTAATGCACTCATTATGTTAGCCACCATTGATCTGTAGTCTCTACCCTTTGGAGAACCCATTCGACCCTTAAACTATTTTCTGATCCCCCCATCATAGAAATTCTTCTAACCCTTTTGTATCATTGACGCACTTCTAGCCACCACTCCAATGTAGGGTGTATACTTGGCTATGAATATGGGTTCAAAGTGTAGCATGCCTTCTTCCACCAATGAAATTTTGATCCAAGTAGGGATTTCCCATACTAAATATCCCATGTGATCCCATTTTGAAATCCCCCTCCATGTTTAAAAATGCTTTATATGCTTCTATAAAAAATCCCACTATATACCCTTCTATTGTAGTCTTCACGGAAAAATCAACTATGTAGGTTATCTAGTGATCTACCTATTAAAGTGCAAAATTCCTAAGTTGTCCAACTTAGCACCTTATTGTTAATTTATTTGCATTCAAGTACTTCTTCTAGTCACTTCAACCACTTGAAAAATATTACTAGAAATTGAACCCAAATGGATTCATTCTCATCTACATTAGCACCATCATACAAAACTACCTCATAAAACCACTTTAAGCTCCATTTGCACAACTTTACTTCTATTACAAGGAAACCCTTAAACTTATTTTCAAACCAGTATTTGACTTGTGATTTTAAACAGCTCTCTCATCCAACAAAGCTCCCTTTCTTATAATACATCCTAGAGACAAAACCATTTCTTGGATATTTTTGAAGATTAAGGTTCTATTAGGTGTCCATCAAAGGTCTGATGTAATATAGTGTGCTAGCATTTTCAATCCTCGTGACAATAAGTTCTTACTCAAAGCACTTCTTGAGACTAAGAAAATGAAATGAAGTTGTACGATGAGTAGATAACCATTTTGATCTAGCATTCATTCATAATAATAAAAATACAATACTTTTTTGCAACTCTCTATAAACATTCATGTTATGTGCATATTCATAGCATGAAATAGAGTTATTCTAACAAAAAATAAACAAAAGCGTCACACCAATAATCTGCATACAATAAATAATACACAATTTGAAAAGAACGAGGTTTCCATTAATCCATAGGAACATTATAATCCAATGCATTGTCACACCTACGACAAGGATATGGGTGCTTCATGATAGAAATAGACTACAAAACCTTATTTTGCAACATCATAATAGTTTTTGGCATTAACCTTGATAATGGAACCATAATACCACCAATCAATCTACTATCAACAACCTCTTCTCATAGCCCTAATGGACTACTGATACAATGTGTACCAATCATATTTTACACACATAAGATATATTGTACACTCAAGAGAAACTGACCCTGAATAGCCAAGTGCACCCTATTGTGAGGTAGTTAACTAGGCTATGCATGAGTGTTTTATAATTCACTAGCCCAAAATAGGAAAGTATGCCCTCCTTAGGCAATAGTATTGGCCATGCATGGGTGTCTAGTAGTTAATTGGCCCTCGAAATGCCTCTTGAGGTAGTTAACCTAGTCATGCATGAGAAGCCAATGTTAACTAGAACTAGAGCTCCAAGTAGGTATTTAACTAGTAATTGCCCCAAAAAGGTGCTACAAAACACCGATAGGTTGTGAAATGGCTAAGAAGAGAAACTAAAATCGAATGTAGTTGTTTTTAGGACTGTTAATAATTGTCATGTCAACTAATCGCATGCTGATCTAATAAACCACTACCCAAGGGTTTGGAAACACTCAATGAAGTCTACTTTATCCACTTTGCAACACATATGGATTCTTCAGGAACCTTCTCCAATTACTTCATGTCCACGTAGTAACAAAAAGTCATTTTCCATAAGCTGACTTGTTTAGTAACCAAAAGGATCTTTTAGAAAACCACCAAGAAGAAAAGGTGCTTATACCATGCCCACATGATGACCCTGTAAAAGGTTTCGTCATCTACATGCAACAAATTCGTTTGTCTCATTGCAACATGCATTTTTTCCATCACAAATCAACATGCTTTTAATAGCCTTTTGGTAGTGAGTCTTTCCAATGATAACCATGTTGAGTCTTTGCAAGATCCCTCCTTCATGAGTGCTCTATTATGTTTCATGAATGGTGCCTCAATGCATGTTGTTCCAAGACTTGAGAAACATAAGTATAGGTAGAGTCCATTAGGTCAATCCACCAACAATTCAATAGAGTTCTTTCAAATCTTCAATCACTACAACCAACCAAAGGAATATGCTTTCACGAATCTTTAACTGACCTAACATGTCTCCTCTCTTATTCCAAGATTTGATCTTCTTACTAGGTGAAAAAAATCCATCCTCTCTTTAACTTCTCTAGGAACTATCAAAACCTGAGGGACTCATTCCTAGGTAAGCTACCAGGAACAAATCCACTCCTTTTTTATCGGTTCACGCTTCCAACAAATATAAGCTATCTTTAATTCCATTAGTGATCTACCTCAATATTCTACACTAATGGTGTGTGTGTGTGTGTGTGTGTGTGTGTGTGTGTGTGTGTGTGTGTGTGTGTGTGTGTATGTGTATTTATATCAATGCATTAATAATTAATTTTGGTACGTCATAGTGATGCAAGCATATTTTTAAGTGGACAGATGAATAGCCAGTTGCTTCAACAACTACTTGCCTAGTAGCACGTGGTTGCATTCATAGAGGCATATCTCACTACTCATATGCTCTTACATAGGAGTGATCACAGGATGTTACAACTCCTACTTCCATGGGCCTCTTTCAAACCTCACACACCAAAGCTAAAAAAAGATATGCTAAGAGAAAAGTACTCCATCATTACCCATGTTAATAACATAAACAACATTCCATAAGACTTGCATGGTAAAAACTTGAGAAAACGTCAAGGAGACATCCATAAGAAAATGAACAAGTATTATTATTTCTCAATCCTAGAGATCACAAATTATATATTACCCAACAATAGGCTTACAACTCTCTGGAAATACATGCCTATGCAAGATTACATATATAACATACTTCTTATAGGTACAAGAATTTGATTTAATTAGCGAAAACCATTTATCCTATATTGTTATTCCAAGTTCAATAATATTATATCTCAATATTATTCATTGTTATAGGTTTAATTACAAACAATGTTATGAACTGTTGCATTTATTATAAGAATTGTTGCACCCCCTTTTTGCTAAATTTGTTGTCATGTATTGCAACAATCTCCACCTTGACAACAATTTACTTGATACCTTGCCTTGGTTCATTCATCACCTTTTCTGCAAATTAAAAGATTTTATGGAAGATCAAATGGGAATTGAAAAGGATAGTAAGTGCATATTTGACTCCAGTAACCATCAAGTTGTATAGTAGAACTTGCAAAGTGAAAATTTCAATTGACAATTTTTTTTCTAACCTCACAATTCTTAAATAGAATACAAGAAATAAAATTGAGAAACTTAAGATGCTACCAATACAGAGGATAGACAAAATCTGATAGGTTCGATAGAGAAGTTACAACAATAATAGTGTTTTGTTTGGTATTACAACTAAGGCTATGCCCAACATACAAGAAGCACATGAACAAAAGAAACCCTTTATTAGCATATTAAGGATGCAACTAAGTTAACATTATCTCATGGAAGATAGTGACAAGTATTGGCATCATATGCTACTTTCAACAAGAAACCAACATTGTTCCCAAGCTCAACCAAAATGTTGAAGAGTTGTGGCACCACCAAGTTAGAAAATGATCAAATGTGGGCACATGATCTTAGACAATACAACTACAATTTAATCCCATTGCAATGACAATGCCAAAATGAAATAAGGAGTGGATTTTTTGGGAATCCCACATGACCAAAGGATCCAATGAAGTATATATGATTTCTAAATGGATTGCCTAAGCTTAGTAATCAATTTTATTTATTGATTGATTCTCTCTTCAATCGTGTCCAATATCTCAAACCCCAACAATTGTGACAATTTTCTGGGAAAACTTGAAATATAAGCAAAAAACCCTAAGAGCCACATAAATATAAAACCCCATACATTAAAGGCCCTTAAAAACCTAAGAAAACTAAAACGATGAAATACATACAAGGAATTATGCATCATGATACTCACTTGAAGGGAGGTCCATCATACAGAATTGGATCAACTGCGGTCTAATTTTGTTGGTCGCTTTTGCTTGACGATGATGCCCTCGATTGAAACCTCGTCGGCATACCCAGTAAAAGTAAAGTCGAGGAAGGGACCTCCTTTAGAAACAAAGTCCGTTAAATTGAATTGGATTCCACTTGAATTAGTATCATTGGCATTGCTTTATTTATCATTACCATTACCAACCTCCTTAAGCACAACTTCAACCTTTATCTCCTTATTGCCATATTACCTCCGATGTCTAGAAAATCTTCAACCTCGAAGGGTATGGTGCCTGTAGGTTTGACATCCTGCGAATACAATCAACATAAGGAAATAATTACTAAGCGAAACTTTTTATAGAGAGATCATAGGTTCATGGGGATTTTTATTTTGCTAACATGTGTAGGAGAGTCTGATTCAACGGCACGTTGTATCTCCTCGTCGAGCACTTCTAGGAGGATTTCTTTGTGTTTCGACCTAGCAATTATTTTAGTAGTCACTTGGCTTGGAACCAATGATGTTCCCCTCACTATTTTTCTCCTACAATGGTTTTGAAATGAAAAACCCATAGCACCCCATAGCTGAATGGATGAATATCTATTGCTTTAAGGCTCTGAAGGCCACTGGTGCAATAGACGAGGAATCCATGTGGGAAACATAAAAGAGAGCCACTGCTACATATATTTATCTCAAACCTAAAACAAATCTAGTGCACAATAGATAAATGGTGGGGAGATCAAATTGTCATGCCCTTAGTTATATCTTGCTCCTAGATGACACCCTTGGTTACCTCTATTTCATTCTTCGTCCTATTACCAGTCCTCTTGGATCTCGGTCGGGCATCTCTGCTTCCATTGATAACGAATAATGGACCAATGTGGGTCCAGGTGAAAACAATGAACCAAGATGCCTCATATCAAGAACATAGTACCTCATTCCTTTATTGATACCATTGCATCGAGTGTTACCCTTTTGGGTGGATGAACATTGACGGTTTCAGCAACATGAAGCTTCTATCGAATGCAAATGTATATTGGAAAGGTCAATAGACACAATAGTTTGAATATACATGGTAGTAAGTGAAAAGGACATGAGGAAAAAACTCATTGGTGGGAGGGAGAACTAAAACAACAATGTTTTTCAAAAAGCACCCGGGAAAAAAACGCCTTATGGCCTAAACATATTTACTAGATTCGTCATATATTTGTCGGAAAATTTTTGTATGGTATGTACTATTATTATTTCAATGGAAGCGTGTCCTTTTTTATCTTACGATTGCATGGCACAATGAGACTCTTCTATTTCAATTTACGAGTGCAGTAGTTAATGCACTCTACATTATTCATAAGCCATCCCATAACCGGGTCCAACTATAATTGTGGGGATACTGCAATTTGAAACTTCAAAGTTGATTTTCATGGCATGTGTTGATTTTTCATTGGAGGGAGACAACGAAACTTGCCGCAATGGCTAGAAATACACCCTCATATAGAAAATGTCTTTGACATAATAATTCATAACTACCATACACCCAAAGCAGGGGAAATAAAACACCGAAGATCATTTCGATATGTTGCAAAATGAGAGAAAGTTGTGTATGTAGATAATATAATTTTATGTGTAGAAAGAAAGGCTAGCGAACCTATGGTAGGTATAATAGTCGATGACATTGAAAGGAAAATTCAGTTGTAAGTACTAATAAGCAATAATAAAAACTCACATAATCGATGGCAAGTAAATGAAATGTACATTAATTTGTCATGCCAGAAAGTATACATATCTAAGTAAAACAATAAAGGGTAGGGTAGTGATCAAGTTTGACTCTAATTATAGTGGTAATCAACATTAGTATTTTCATTTGGTAGGGTGAGTGTAGGGATTGAGGCTTGCAATGTTAAGTGTGAAAGAGATAGAGAATGAAGGCATGCCTATTCTTTTTTTCGAAGTAAGACATAGCAATATTTCTTTTTCTAGTTGATGATCATTTTTCTATGGATCTAAACCATTGGTGAAATTTGCGACACATCGCGCAATATACATAGATAATGCTTGGAGCACATATTTGTTATGATTGTTGTTAATGTATTTGTAACTTCAGAATGTATTCACTTGTATATTTCTTATTTTATTTCATTGTACCCCAACGAAGATGTTTATTCCTCCGATAGAGAGAGTCATTAATATAATAAAGTCAGGTAAAGTCATTGAGGTTAACCCTCTGTTGTAAGTCGAAGCAATAATCCCCACAATTGAGTGGTATTAGGGTTATTAGAATCTCCTAGTGAAGTCGACCCCGTAGAGTAATTGTCAAGTGGAAAACAAGTATAAATAGAGAGTGAGACTCTCTATTTGAAACATGCACTCACTCAATTGTAGCGCGTGAGTGAGAGAGGAGGAGCTCGCACAAGTGAGAGAGAGAACAAATGTTGGAGATCATCTTTGTGTTTTTGGGTTTTACTTTTGCTGTTGGTGCTCATTCTATCTCTGAGGAAGTTGTGGGTTTTTCTCCTTTATGGTTTCCCCGAGGAAAATTCTTTGTGTCTCTTGTCTCTTGTGATTATTGTTGTGCATATTATTCTCTCACATAAGATCCTAGATCATATTGATTAAATGATAAAAATCTAACATGGTATTCGAGCTAACCTAAGAAGAAGACACTGTGCAGCTATAGAAGCTAGGGCTTCTTACTTTTTGGGTCTCTTTCCACAGATCATTAACAAAAGGAGGCTAGGCTAACTCTCCATTGAAGGGCACATCTTTTTGTCGAAGCAAAATCTGATTTTGAGGATTTTCAGTTTTTGACCTGTCACTGCTACGGGAAATTAGAGCTTTTTACATAAGAGGAATTTTTGAGTGAGCTCAGCATAGGATTTCTCTCCTCATCAAAATCAAAGTTTAGAGACCAAGATCGAAGCTTTTGGTTGGGTAGAACTCTGGGAAATTCAAACCCTAATTTTACCCTAGACCAGAAAATCAACACTGCAAAAGATCAGCTCCAGATCCAGTTCAAGCCTCTCAAATTGGTAAGATCTAAATATTTTGTATTTACATTTGAGGTTCTTATTAAACATGTCTCATCACACCAAGCTTGATGAAAATCTTGAAGAAGCTGATAACTTTCGAGCATGGAAGTATAGGATTTCACTTGTTCTTGAAGAGAATGAATTGGACACCTACATAAGTAGAGAGGTTCCAGTTCCAGAGGAAGATGAGGCTAAGGCCTTACATGATAAGAACTTGGTTAAGTCCAAGAGGATCATTGCTGATTCTATCAAGGATCACCTTATACCACATGTGTCTTCCCTAAAGACACCTAAATAGATGTTTAATTCCTTGACCAAGCTATTTGAAGGGAAGAATATAAATCGGAAGATGACTTTGAGAAATCAATTGAAGAATGTAAAGAGCCAGAATGCAGAGACCATACAGACATACTTTACAAGGGTCTCTTAAATCAAAGAACAACTTGAAGCTATGGAAGAAGAAGTAGAGAATGGAGAAATTGTGATGACCACCCTAAATGGTCTCCCTAGGTCATGGGACTCCTTCATTCAAGGGATTTGTGCTAGAATAAATTTAATCACTTTCAATAGACTATGGGAGGAATTCTCACAAGAAGAAGCTCGAGAATAAAAGATGGGAAATTAAGATCAAGCTCTCACAACACGCACCAAGAAAATCAGAAGGAACCACTGTCATCCCAAGAAAGGTAAGCATTCACACCAAAATAACCCTAGAAGAGATCTATCTAGTATCAGATGCTATACATGTGATGAGAAAGGACACATCACCAGAAACTGTCCTAGAAACAAAGGGGGCTCTCAAAAGACGAAGAACAAAAAAAGAAGACATCATGCTCACAATGCAGAGGATGATGAACCTTCAAGATAGAGAGTCAAAGAAGAAAGTGAAGATTCTTCAAGTGATGAAGAATATGTTTTGAATTCTTCCCTCACAAGAACTATTACACATGGAAGCAATGATTACCTCATAGATAGTGGGGCTTCCAAGCATATGATGGGATTCAAAGAATCCTTTGTGAAACTATCCGAACATGAGTCACCCCACAAAGTGAAACTTGGGGATGACTACCAGTATCCCATAAAAGGTAGTGGTGAAGCTTCCTATAAGCTAGACTCTGGAAAATCTATGAAGATGAAGGATGTTTTGTTCCTACCAGGACTAAGGAAGAATCTTCTCTCCATATCTGCATTGGATGCAAAAGGTATGAGGGTTGCATTTGTAGATGGCCAAGTCATTATGTGGCCAAAGGGAAAGACTATAGATGATGCAGTAGTGATGGGAGAGAAAGAGGGAGGCTTATACAAATTAAAGGGCCAACTAGAACAAGCTTTGGTCCATGACTCAGTACAGCCAAGTGAACTTTGGCATAGAAGGCTTGCACATGTGCACTATAGGGCACTACCACTTGCAAGCAAAGTTGTTGAAGGTCTTCCATAAATACAAGCAAAGCATGAAGGGGTTTGCAAAGGATGTGCCAAGGGAAAGAACACAAAGAAGACATTTCCAAGTAGCGAGAGCAAGGCAAAAGGAATCTTGGAAATTATTCACTCTGATGTATGCAGTCCGATGTCATCTAGTTCATTAAGCGGGTATGGATATTATGTTTCTTTCATTGATGATTTTTCTAGGGACACATGGATATATTTATTGAAAAGCAAAGATGAAGTATTCAGTAAGTTCAAGGAATTCAAAGCCTTGATCGAGAACCACACAGAGAAGAAAATCAAGACCTTTCGATCAGACAATGGCAGAGAATTCACATCAAATGAATTTAAGGAATTATGCAGAGAGTCAAGGATTAAGAGGGAGTTGATCACTCCATATAATCCACAATAGAATGGAGTTGCACAAAGGAAGAATAGAATGATTATGGAAGCAACAAGGGAAATGCTTCATGATTAATATCTTCCTATGCATCTATGGGCATAAGCTGTTGGGATAGCTATGTATGTACAGACTCGTACTCCACATAGAGTACTTGAGAACAAGACACCAGAAGAATACTTGTCTGGCAAGAAACTAGAAATCAGCCATCTCAGAATATATGGTTGTCCGATATACATACACATTTCGAAAGAAAAGAGGATCAAGTTATATCCTTCAGGAAAGAAGGGTATATTTGTGGGATATAGTGAAAGCTCGAAGCCTTACAGAATATATTTCCTAGGATTCAAGAAGAGCGATATCAGTAGGGATGTGACATACGACGAAGACTCAGCTTACATCAAATCCAGAAAGAGACCTATTGAAGACCCTGAAGAAACATGAGTACCTAGGATCCGAGAGACAACTATGAATGAAGCAAATCCAAAAGAAGATCAAGAAATGGAAGAACCTCATGAACTTGTAGATCCACCCCTTGAGAAGAATTCTTATAAGAGGAAACCAGCATGGGTATGAGAGGCTATCCAAGGAGCAGAGAGATATGGCGCTCCAGAAGAAATGCACAAAGAAAGGAAAAGAACTATGTCCTATTCCAGTTATGTAGCCCTGTTGTGTGACATAATCGATAAAGAACCTTCCAACTATGAAGAAGCGACAGAAAAGAAAGAATGGAAGGATGCTATGATTGAGGAGTACTAGTCGATCATGAAGAATGATGTTTGGGATGTGGTCCTGAGACCAAAAGGGAAGTCTGCTGTGACTTCCAAGTGGATCTACAAGATCAAGCATGCTACAGATGGCAGTATAGAGAAATATAAAAGCGATATTTGTGACACATGGATTCTCCCAGGAGGAAGGGATAGATTATGAAGAAACTTTTGCACCTATAGCCAGATACACTTCCTTCAGATCAGTACTTGCTCTAGCTGCAGTGATGAAATGGAAGATACACTAGATGGATGTCAAGCCCACATTCTTAAATGGTGTAGTGGAATAGGAAGTGTATGTGTAGCAGCCACTCGGATTTGAGACACATGATAGGGAGACTCATGTGTGCAAATTAAAGAAGGTCCTGTACCATTTGAAAAAGGCACCCAGGACATGGTACTGCAGGATTGACATCTTCCTGACTAGTTTGGGCTTTGCCAAGAGTAAATCATATTCCAACCTTTACTACAAGGTTGAGGAAGGGAACCCAGTGATACTCCTACTATATGTAGATGACATGTTTGTGAGAGGTGAGGATGGGTTGATTGATGATGCAAAGAGGACGCTTGCTGGCGAGTTCGAGATGAAGGACTTGGGTATGACACACTATTTTCTAGGCATGGAGGTGTGGCAGAATGCGGATGGAATCTCCCTTGGACAAGGGAAGCATGCAGTGGAGATCCTGAAGAGGTTCGGGATGATGGACTGTAAGGCCATGACCACACCTATGGCATCGAACCTGAAGTTATTGAGTGATGCTTCATCAAAGTCGGTTGATGCCATGATGTATCGTCAGATGATTGGGTCATTGATGTACCTGACGAACATGAGACCAAATATTTTCTTTGCTATGAACACATTGAGCCAATTCCTGATGGATCCGAGACATGTTCACCTGATTGTTGCAAAGCATATTCTGAGGTACCTAAAGGGTACAGTTGATTATGGGCTCAAGTATGAGGTGAATCAAAAGATTAATCTAGAAGGTTATGTGGATTCAGATTGGGTAGGCAGTTCCATTGATAGAAAGAGCACTTCAGGGTGTTGCTTCAGTATGGGATCAGGTGTGATCTCTTGGTTTAGCAGGAAGCAGTCCTGCGTGGCACTAAGTACAACCAAAGCAGAATATGTCACAACTTGTTCGACTAGTTGTGAGGAAGTATGGCTAAGGAAGCTACTGTCTGATTTGTTTGATCTCGAGTTAGATGTTACTTGTATATATTGTGACAACAAAAGTTGCGTGAAGTTGTCGGAGAACCCGGTGTTCCATGACAAGTCGAAGCATATCGAGATCAAGTATCACTATATTAGGGATATGGTGCAAAGAGGAGCACTGAAGCTCTAGTATGTTGCGACAGACGAGCATATAGCTGATGTGTTAACCAAGCCATTGGCCAGAGTGAAGTTTGAGTACTTCAGAGGGAAGCTTGGTGTTCTTTAGATCGAGGTTCCCTCCAAGGGAAAGTGATACACACGAGCCCTTCCCAGATGGTAGTAGGTGTGTCCTACCATGTTAGTGGATGTAAGTGTTGAAGCCTTTCTCAGATGGTAGTAGGTGTGTCCTGCCATACCGATGAATGTGAATGTTGTGTTATGTGTATCTAGGTTGTGCTCCGAGATGATCTAAAGAGAAAGTCCTTGCAAAAGGCAAGGCCTACATCCAACATGAAAAAGGGCTGGCTCTGTAGAGAAAGACCTTGCAAAAGGAAAGGCCTACATCCAACATGAAAAAGGGTTGGCTCTATAGAACTACATCTAGCATGAAAATGGGTTGGCTCTGTAGAGAAAGACCTTGCAGAGGGTAAGGCCTACATCCAACATGAAAAATGGTTGGCTCTGAAGAACTACATCCAACATGAAAAAGGTATGGCTCTGTAGATGGAGAACTACATCCAGCATGAAAAAGGGTTGGCTCTGTAGATGGAGAACTACATCCGACATGAGAAAGGGTTGGCTCTGTAGAACTACATCCAGCATGAAAAAGGGTTGGATCTATAGAACTACATCCAGCATGAAAAAGGGCAGACTCTGTAGAAAAACATCCAGCATGAAAAAGGGTTGGCTCTGTAGAACTACATCTAGCATGAAAAAGGGTTGGCTCTGTAGATGGAGAACCACATCAAACATGAAAAAGGGCTGGCACTGTAGACTTACATCCAACATGAAAAAGACCTGGCTCTGTCGATGAAGACCTACATGGAGGCTAGGCCTACATCTAGTATGAAAAAGGGCTGGCTCTGTAGAACTTCCTATGACGAGTAGATTTGACAGATAACACCATTTGCTCGAGATAGTGGTAGGAGTGTTGATGATGATCCAGTGATGAAGACTTGTGTTGATGAACTGTGTCAAGAGAATACCTTCCTAGTTAAGAGGGAGTGTTAATGTATTTGTAACTTCGGAATGTATTCACTTGTATATTTCTTATTGCATTTCATTGTACCCTGACAGAGATGTTTATTCCTCCAACCGGGAGAGTCATTAATATAATAAAGTCATGTAAAGTCATTGAGGTTAACCCTCCATTGTAAGTCAGGGCAATAGTCCCCAGAGTTGAGTGGTATTAGGGTTATTAGACTCTCCTAGTGAAGTCGGCCCTATAGAGTAATTATCAAGTGGAAAACAAGTATAAATAGAGAGTAAGACTCTCTATTTGAAATACACACTCACTCAACTGTAGCGCATGAGTGAGAGAGGAGCAACTTGCACAAGTGAGAGAGAGAACAACTGTCAAAGATCATCTTTGTGTTTTTGGGTTTTACTTTTGCTATTGGTGCCCATTCTATCTCTGAGGGAGTTGTGGGGTTTTCTCCTATATGGTTTCCCCAAGGAAAATTCTTTGTGTCTCTTGTCTCTTGTGATTATTGATGCCCATGTTATTCTCTCAGATAAGATCCCAGATCATATTGATTAAATGATAAAAATCTAACAATTGTTTATAAGAATGTTTGTTGCAAAGAGATGTATATGGTGTCAAATATTTAACGCTCCTTTGCTAACAAGAATCTATTAGTTCGAGACTTGAGGAGGCTCGAGTATTCCAAGGTTGGTGTAGCATTGTGGATGTTTGTTAATAACTACCGGAAACGAAGTTGGGTGACAATAGTGCCCCTTTGACAGAAGACCGTTTCCAAAATGATTACAGAGGTAAAGTCTATCCATACACATTATCCTATCATTTCTCCTGCATATATAGGGTTTTCCACCACAAGTTGGAGTTGGCCCAAACCATTGACACAAATTATTGATTAGTAGTTGAATGAGTAATTAGTTTTTCCTGGAAAATAATGATGCAAGTGACTCTCATTCTGCATGAACAATTTAGGCCCTATGAAGCTCATCTCATCAATGAGAATGTGTTGAATATGTTTTATCTCTTCTTGGAACAGTGATAGGTCTTGTCCATGTAAAGGCTTCATTTCTTTTATAGGAATTCGAAGCCCTGCATATATAGTGATTGAATGTATGTTAAACATTGCAACTCTAGTAGGAGCGAGGCACAATAGTGGGATATAAAGGTTGCTAAAGAAGATAGTGCCTCTTTATGGTGCTTATAAGGTAGGATTTGCATGCGTCTACAATTCCTTGGATGATAATCCTCAATGGCTCTTTTGTTCCTCGTACTTGTGAATGTTGTAGGACTATGTCAAATGTAAGTTGTTGACTGTGAAGTAATGTATTTGTGGAAGTAGGCAAGGAAGTGTTATCTTGTATTACTTCTCCATTCCTTCAATTGTTGTTAATGTAGTTTCGTGTAGTCTCCAATGCATTTGTTGATACTTCTGGATGATTCCATTTATGGTTAGTGTCAAAATATTGGAGACCAAGCATGTCAATATCATTAATCTGGATATTGCATGTAGGGACTAATCTTGACAAAACTTTCCATTCATTCATCTCCTTGTTGGGATGCATGTTATGATTGGTATCCTAATCTCCAGATGTTGTTTCATTGGGAGTGGGTGCAGGGATGTCATCAACATGCCATGCACGATAGGTATTTTGTATACTCTCCTAGTTTGACAAAATGTCATTTTTTGTAAGGCTTCTGTCTTTAGTGAAGGAATGAAAGGGCTTATATAAAATTATTTCACTCTAGTAGAATTCAAGAAAGGCATTGGAATATTTGGTTGGAATTGAAGTAAATCGTGGACATACATGCACAATTGTAGGGATAGTTCTTTGCTTCCACTTTCCAGTTTTTAATCCCTAGTTATATGACCATTATTGTGCAAGGTCAATAAGAAAAAAAGGGTCCAAATTTGGAGTTCATTGCAAGTATGCAACTATGAATTTGGATCAAGATAAACAATCAACTGAGTCAAGAGATACACAATGGAATATTTGGTGACCAACATTTAGTTTGGTGAAGGACCGACAGTGATCAAGTTTGACTCCAATTATATTGGTAATCAACATTGGTATTTTCATTTGGTAGATGGAGTGAAGGGATTGACGTTTGGAATTTTAAGTGTGAAAGGGACATAGAATGAAGGCATGCCTCTTCCTTTCTTTAAAGTGAGACATGTCAATATTTATTTTTCTAGTGGATGGTAATCATCTTATTGTGCATCAAAACCATTGGTGAAATTTACGACACATTGTGCAATAGGCATAGCCAATGCTTGGAACATGTATTTGTTATGATTGTTTGCAAGAATGTTCGTTGCAAAGAGATGTTTTGTTGTTTCAAATCTTGAACGCTCCTCTAATGACAAGAATCAATTAGTCCTAGACTGGAGAAGGCTCTAGTCTTTTAAGGTTGGTGTGGCATTGTGTATGTTCGTCAAAATTTGTCGAAAACAAAGTTGAGTGACAACAATGCCCCTTTGATAGAAGAGTATTTCCAAAATGATTACAAGGGAAGCAAAAGGTTAGCAAAAGACAAAAAAAAAAGAATCAGTCGAGATAATGGAAACCATCCACAAGAACAATTTCCTTAAACCTTCTTTATTCAATATTCAATTTTAGAGTGGCTTACATACTCAATCACCAAGAAAGAAAAAATGTTATTGAACTTGTAATATTACAATAAGCTCTTAATACATGAACAATTTCTTCAATAACAAGTATAGATCTTATAACCTTTTACAAAAAAATTGCAAACAAAAAATTCTTCTAAAACCACAAAGTTTCCACTAACTTGTTTAAAAATTCCTCCACTTAAAAGAAATACAAAACTCTTTTAACACGCCATTCCAACTCCCATAATATGTATAACACTTTTAATATACCTTATAACTCCCATAAAGTGTAGAATAACTTTTAACTACACCCTTATAACTCCTCATCCCAATTTCATAACAACATTCACTTTTTTAGACTCTTGTGATCTTTTAATAAAATAAAACATTAAAAAAAACATTTTTATAAAATAAAGCATAAAAACACTTTTATTTTTATAAGTGTCTTTTCCTTAGCATGCTTGAAATAAAGCATAAAAAACACTTTTATTTTTATAAGTGTCTTTTCCTTTGCATGTTTCAATGTTTTTTTTGTTGTTTTGTTGTTTCATATGCTGAAAAGTGATAAAGCTTGGAAACTTATGCAGTTTCCATTTCAAATTGAGGCATTTCAAAATGTGTGCAAATCTATCTTCACATGCCATTAAAACATATGAATCTTCAAAACCTTCCTTTTAATGTATATAGATTTGATACCGACGGGTTGCATGTGATTTTTAATGGGTAAAACTTCAATCATCATGCAGTGACTTGAAATATTATACAATGTTGGTGGCAAATGAACGGTGAGGCACAAACCAGGTGATCTATTTACAAAATCAAGGAATAGATCTCAGATTCAATTTTGTCCTCATGTAGATTTCTATTTGCCTCCTCTCCAATGAAGACTTGGCTTGTGAAAAATAACTCTCTATTAATCAATATGCGGTTCTATTATCCACAACAAACTTGACAATAACAACCGGAATTTGAAAATAGAACTTGCCACAGATAGTAAACAGGAAGTAGTTATGATATACCATCATACCTCGACTGTGCACACTAGGGGAGATTACGAGCAAAAAGGAACCAAATCGTTGAGAGATGTATGAGGAAGATCATTAGTTGTAGATGGATTCAATAGATTGAGTGGGTCTTGTGTTCTTTTCGGCTGGGGCATTTTCACTGTCAATGGTCATGAGCAAACTGACAAATGACAATCTTACTGTCCTTGATCAGAAACTATCTGCAATCCTTTGACTCACATCGATGCATGTTTACTTCGATGCATGTTTCCAACCCACAACACCTCCAAAGATACCAATGTTTCCTTACATCGCAACACTTATAACTTAGAGCACCCATCGAAGCATTGTTGCTTGGTCGCCTGCTCCAACTCCAGTATGCTCCTCTCCTCAACTTCACACATTTGTCTACCCATAAATCCAAAGATGCCAATCTTTCTAGTGGTTTTGACTCAAACACTTTTGTCAACACTTTACACTGTCCCTAGGATGTGGACATAGATGTAGAGTTAGGAAATTTTTGAAACACGAAAGCATGTCAAACAATATTTAGCATGTTGCGGAGCATTTAATGCGGCTGCAGCAGGCTTGATGATGGCTGGATCTTGAGCTGCTTGAGATCCATTAGTCATCAATCCTGCTGCAACTGCATTAAATGCTATGTAGCATGCTAAATATTGCTTGCCCGAAAGCATGACCATTCATTAAAACCTTATTTTAAAGTAACATGTGGCAGTTTTATTGGCAAATCAGGTGGCATATTTTCAATCGTCAGGTAGATGACGATTCTGATATAGGATGTTTAAAACCCACCCTCAAAAAATTATACACTAATTATTTTATTTAATTCGTCAGGTAGACGACGATTATGATACATGATTTTTAAAACCCACCCTCAGAAAATTATACACTAATTATTTTATATAAGGTTACATACTAGCTACCAAAATAAAAATGTCATTTACCTTGTAAATGATATACTCCTTTCTCGCCTTGTATACTAATACAGGGTAAAAAAAACTTGAAATACAACAAAGCTCTCTAAACATTTTAGCAGGGGAGTTTCCAACACCTATGAATTAAATGATACCATAATTAATGAAACTAATTTCCTCTTATCTACGCTATGATATTGATACGACTCTTTCGTTAGCTGATGCATAATTAGCTAAAAAAAGGTCATCTAAGTTCTACTTCTCAACAAATTCCTTAACATTTTCAACCAATTGGTATACTCATTGCTCTTTTTATCATGTACTCGCACAAGTAATTTGATCAATTGGGCGTAATGCCTCACATAAGTAATTTGATAAATTGGGGGTGATGCCTCACACTTCTAGGTATTTATGAAATCCCTTCACTAAATTCTCATTCAAGTCGCTACAAGCCATACAAACAAAAGAGTCCATTAACAACCCGACTTTAATTTGTTTGAGTGAACATACTTACTGTTAGTTAATAACATTGTTCAAGAAGTTATGTTAATGGTGTTATTAAGTGTTTAAATACATCAAGACAAATATACTCTGAGCCATTTTTGAGACTCTTTCATGTCTCTACAGTTCTCGCTTGCAGTGGAAAGTGGTGAATGATTGAAGAATGGAAAGGGAATGGGAATGGGAAACCTCGATTTATTAGTTTCCCCGTCATTAGTATAACTCAGTGGCACTATAGTTATGAGTCAGTTGGGGTAGACAGAGACATGAACTATCAGCATATTCATTCGGCTTGTTGTCTTCTTTCCCACTCTTGATTGTTATCCAAGCGGAAGAGAGAGCCCTACCATTCATAGGGGGGTTTAGGGGGGTTTTGAGATTCTTAACTTCACCTATGTGAATTTAGCATTAAGATTCATAAGACAATCCTGTAATGAAGAGTAAATTTAAAACCTATGACAATTGAATCTCCTTATATTTGTAACGTGAGGGCAATGATCTATCAAATGTGGGAACATAAACAAAAATGAGGATGCTTCGAAACAAACCATAAACCCTTCCATGAGCAAAGCTTCAAATAAGCATACCAAAATGAGGAGGCTTCCAAAAAAACCATAAACCCTTCCACGAACAAATTAGCTTCGAATAGACATACCTGTAAACACTTGAACCTCTAGCTGTGAGAAAAATAAAAGGGCTCCTACTGTATTTTAAGCACAGGTTAGTCTCAACGTTGGAAAATGCCCTCTGCAACACAGATATCATTAAATCCATAAATGGTGTCGCCCAGACTCGAAGGTGGAGCAGTGGAGAAAACATCCACAATAGGAACTGGCTCTCATTTTTACTTTATTAGGATGCACGCCATGAGAATGTGAACATAATGAACCGACACCAGTGAACAACTAGCAGGTAAGCACAAAACCAGTGGTTAATAGACACCATGGAGAATGACATGTGGCAAAATCAGATTAGCCAAAGGGACGACGAAAAAGGTACATATTTTTCAAAACCGACCTAGGAGAAAAACGTCTATCGACGCAACTAAGTCATGCATGAGTTAACTAAAGTATAACTAGAAAAACATAGCCAGGTAGGCCTTATTCATCCTAGTCAAGGGTAGAGCTACATTAATATCACTAAAAAAGGGGGGGAACTGTAGTAAGGGTTCCCTCCTTCCAAAAAATGGGGATAACTCTTGTTAGGAGCACCCTTATCCCTAAAAAGGGGGGATTACTCTAGTTATGAGTGTCTTTGTCCCTTAAAAGGGGGGATATCTGTAGTTAGGAGTGCCCTTGTCCCTAATAAGGAGGGATGCCTCCAACATGAATGACTTTGATCCTATAAAGAGGAGAAAACAAGAAAAATGTGCATGTACACCAATAGGTTAGACCTCCAAGTAGCGATTGAGATTAGAATTGGGGCATGGATTTTGAGGGAACAATTCACTATCATTAGAATGTATGGATCAAATATAATTCTCTACATGTTAATAATGTTTTTTACTTATGAAATATTTGTATTGGAGTATGCTAGGCAACTATCTCAAGTCGATGAAACCTATTTTCTCAAGTCTAAGAAGAAGGGCTACGATAGGCAACCATTTCTGTGGGAGGACGTGCCTTATCAAATACCAAAGGTGATAGAGATTATTTTGTGCATCACATACGTGATTAATATCTTATTATTTGAGAGTATTATTGTGGCTTATGTATGATGTAGCCCGTTGGTTTCCTATTCTAATGAAGTAGCTGGAATCTTATCTCTAACAACTAGCTTTATTATTGCATGCAATTTGTATTCTTTAAAATCCTTGTCTCCTAATTGGTTGAGGTGTTTTTATTATTGCAAGGCTATATAAGCATGTGTTTGGTTTAATTAAATTCAGTCGAAGATTTCCCTTTTCTCATGTCTTGTGTTGAAATATGCTCATGAGTCGAATTTTCCCACATCATTTATATCAGAGTGTAACAAATATAAATGTTATAAATATTAACATTTAATACTAAGTAGGTTAATTAGGGTAATTAATTAACTACTCAAGAGGTGACTTTTAAAGGTGACTTTTAAGTGGTATAAAATACTCGACACTAATTCTTGTAAAACATCTTTTTATCTATCCAAGTATCAATATATATTTGTCCTATAAATGGCTTATCGAATATTCCAAGTGTTTTGGTAATATTGATTGTGTGAAGTGAATAAATATTCGCTTCATTTGGTATCAGAGCTAGTTTGTGATCCATGCCTTTGGCCATATCATGATTTTTAATCATAATCCTAGGGAGTCCCTAAAGTTATGGTCTTTGACTAAGTAAAAGAAGAAAAGAAAGTCAAAAGAAAAAATAAAAATGAAGAAGTAAAAAATAAAAAATAAAAAGAGAACAAGAAGGAAGATGATCCCATAAGAAAAGAAGGTAAAAAAAAAAGAGTAAAACCACAAGTGGTTTCTCCACCCATGGTTTTGTTTTAATAAATGGTTTTTTAATTCTAGGGTTTAAACCCTGATTCCCGCCTCATTCATAAACAAATATATATCAATAATACTATTAGTAATAATAAAATTTATTATTGTTATATATTTTTTCAAAAAACCTTTCGACCCAATTCACAAAAAATATATATACTATATTATTATTTTTAAATAATAATTGGTAATATATTATATTTGTTATTATTAAATTTTTAATAATAATAATAATAATAATAATTATTATTATTATTTAATAATTGTGTTATTTACAATTATTACTTTATACAAGAAGGAAAAAGAATCAAAGAAGATATTAAAAGAGACATGTTGAGAATTATTACAACTTTTGTAGCTATCCTTATAGATAGGAGAAAAGAAGACAAAAGTGAAGTAAAAACATAGTCGCAAACAATGACACCTACATATTCAGAAATGAAGTCACAGCTACAAACAATAGTGGATGAGTTAGAGCAATATAAGGATATCAGTAAAAGTCTACAAGTTGAGGTTGAGACGCAGAAGTGGTTGAAAGAGTGGAGAGACAATGAGAATCGTCGCTTATGGAATCAAAATCGACAGCTAGAACGAACCATAAGAGATAACAAGAAAATGTTATTTGATCAGGATAAAGAAATATCAGGTTTAAAAATTCATAATCAAAACCTAGAAGACCAGATCAAAAAGTCAAAAAATGACAACAAATCACCATATGGAAAGCGATAACGATTTAGAAGAATAAATAAAGCATCTAAACAAGCTCATCATGGAAAAAGATGTCGAATTGACGCAAGTTCGGAGGAAGTTAGAAAATCAAGAAACAGAGTTACGTCATCATCAATGGCAAAAAAAGAAAAACTCCAGCAGCAGTATGACGACAGGAAGAAGACACATAAGTTAGAACCGACAAAAGTCAACAAGGTGTTATCAAGCAATACCGAAGAGATTTCTTGACTATGAAATCATAAGAAAACACTGATTACAAAGATAAAAAAATTGAAAAATAGTAGCAAGAAGGAACACTCTGGTTAAGACCTCGGAGGAAGAATACTGGAAAAGCAAGAAGAAAACCAGTCTCTACATAATTGTAATCAGGAACTAGAGAATCAAATCAAGAAATTAGAAATTGAAAAAAAGCCGCAAGATGAAAGAATCGAAAAGATTCATAATCATAACAATCTACTGGAGAACCAAGAAGCACAAATCCAGGAAAATGCATCCAAAAATCAAATCAAGGAAGTGAAGACAGTCCTCGCCGCAGTCCAAAAGAAAGAAAAACAAACAACACATACACCTTACAGACATCCTAATTATAATAGTCATTTTGACCCACGACAGGATCAAACCAAGCACTCACAGAAGAATTATGTTGACAGATGAAAAGACCAACATGCTAAGCAACAATTAAAACGACCCATTCCACAAAATGATCTCAGAGCTTCGATAAAAGTAGATCTGGGATGGGCCACAACAAATACGATGCGACAATTCTCCTTGGGAATCGGTAACTCGTATCATCTCATTTCATCAAGTGTCGCAATTACAAAAAGGAAAGGATCCCGAGATGATAGTTCAAGGGAATTCAGACATTGTTGTCGATAAAAGCTTTGAGGACAAAGCTTCCCTTAAGGGAAGGCAATGTAACAAATATAAATGTTATAAATATTAACATTTAATACTAAGTATGTTAATTAGGGTAATTAATTAATTACTCAAGAGGTGACTTGAAAAGTCACCCCCCTTACCACTTAGGGTATAAAATACCCGACACTAATTCTTGTAAAACATCTTTTTATCTATCAAATTATCAATATATATTTGTCCTATTAATGGCTTATCGAATATTCCAGGTGTTCTGGTAATATTGACTGTGTGAAGTGAATAAATATTCGCTTCACAGAGCATGTTTTATGATCAACGATGGGTATGGGTGTATGCTCCTTTCTTTGAGTGTTGTTTTTCGATCCTCTTAGGATTAGGTTCCTTGATCTTCCATTTTGTTTATTTGGTTTTGATATTTGAGAAGGTTTTCGTTTAGCATTGAAAATAAAGTTCGTGTAGATCATACCAATCACAACTCCTTAGATCGTGGCATTTAGGTTGCAAACAAAATCCCTAAATTGGAGCAACTTGTAGTATTTACC
The DNA here is from genome assembly GCA_001517045.1 of Pseudotsuga menziesii. Taxonomy (NCBI): domain Eukaryota; kingdom Viridiplantae; phylum Streptophyta; class Pinopsida; order Pinales; family Pinaceae; genus Pseudotsuga; species Pseudotsuga menziesii. The sequence continues at coordinate 341,085 of LPNX010082108.1, read as the reverse complement.
ATGCATGGATTTTCTACATTGGTATTATGAAGCAACTCTATACTCTTCACAATGCCTAAAATGAATGTTTTTTTTAACAATTTTATGTAGTGTAAAGAATTATGAGAAAACTTATGTAAGATGCCCACATGTATCCACCCATAGACTCTCAACTTTTTTTAATCAATCAAAATAAATAAACATATTAATGGTCATCACCATAAAATCAATTCTACTTTTAAATAACTCTATACAAATACATATCTATATAGGCTTTAAGTTTATTTTAATAGATATTTTCGATAAAATAATAATAATAACAATAATTATAATGAGTATTATTATTATTATAATTAAAACTACTCAAATTATACACAAATAAATAAATCTCCATCCATCAAAATTTGAGAGCATATAACATCTTGACATGTTTCATTGGTAGATTCTCCGTCCATCAAAATTTGAAACTAAACTATTTGCATATGACATCCTATATGGACAATGACAATTCAGCTAATTCAGCCATTTATTTAAAGGACAAAGGAACCTTCCATATAGCCATTTAACTTACCATAAATCCGCATAAAGTATAAGGTTTGAGAATTACTTTACGTTACCACGATCATCTTTTGGGGTCTTGGTTTTTTGTCCACATTTACATATTACATATTAACTTGATGGACAAGCAAACCATTAAGAACAAATCTAAAATTTCACATTTATTTCTGGCGTTGCCCAAAACGACGAGTCTTTGACACAAGCCCTCGATGCATTAGGAGAGGAGGCAGAGCTCATAGAGAAATTTCTTCGAGATTTGATATCGAACCCAGTTAGTTCCGGGATAGATCCAAGCATAGCTCAAAGAAGATGTTCAGGAACCAGTATGACACCGATGTGACCACATGGAGCCCCGCAGGGAGACTATTCCAGGTGGAATATGCAATGGAGGCAGTGAAGCAGGGTAGCGCTGCAGTTGGGCTGAGATCGAAAACTCATGCTGTGTTGGTGAGTGTGGGCAAGGCTAAGTCCGAGTTCTCGTCCTACCAGAAAAAGATTTTCAAGGTGGATGATCACATTGGGGTGGCCATTGCAGGACTCACTGCAGATGGCCGTGTGCTATCTCTTCATATGAGGTCCGAGTGCATCCATTACAAATTCTTGTATGACTCACCCCTTCCCGTAGGCCGATTGGTGGTACAGCTTGCAGACAAGGCCCAGGTTTGGGACTTTTTTTCCTCTTCTCCTGCTCTGAATTTCTTGTCTTCCTAATGCATCTCTTTGTGGGTGTCTCTTTTCTTATGTCTTAATCTTAAGTTCAGTTACAAATCACTTTTTTAAAGTATTGTTTACAGATGTCCAATTTCTTTCATATGTATGCTGGCTTGTTTGTTGTTTGTTTATGGGTGAGTATATGTGTGCTTGGTTCGCCTGCCCCATTCCTTAGACAAAAATATCCCCATTTTCGTTCCATAATAGCTTTCCCAGTACTTTTGCTATGCTGAGTTAAAAAAAATGATACTCCACATGAATGGCATCTTGGAAATGTTAGTATGATCATAAAAGCCTCCCATCCTTTACAGGGTTGGGAATTAGCCCTGCAGTTATTATTTTATGCCAGACCCCTTATGATTCGTCAAGCGTCGTTGGGTTTTATCGCACCCATCTCTGACACGTCAGATAGATTTAAACACTCTTTCTTCCCTCGAAAATAAAAAACAAAAAGGGGAAAACATGGGCTCATTCCTTTGCTTCCTGCTCACCATTTCCGAAGCTGAGCGGTCATATAGAACGTGGAAGCATGTTAGGGTCCCGCACCACCATAAGAGCCCATAGGATGTGGAAGCAGGTTGGGCACCACACCACCATAAGAGCCCCCAAGTTTGCTCACAAGTGTCAATAATAATGACCCACCAACTTCTGCTGCTATGGCTGGTACTTGAGCCCGGTGCCCTAGCTGGTGGGTTGTTTGACCCTCAATTATAGGAGTTGGCTAATCTCTAGACCATTTGCACCTTTTCAGGCAAGTTTGGCTGGAATCCGGCAACACGATTTGTTGTTGAAAATGAGATTTTCAGTGTTAAAATTGCAATTTTTATTGCAGAAATGGATTCAGGACCCTCAATTACCTTTGGGGCACCCAGATTATGCAATTCCAATCACTGAAAACTACCATTTGAACAATTTTCGCTGGATTTTAGGTTCAAATGGTCTAGAGTTTAGCTTACTGCTCAATTATACAGTGGTTAATGCTTGATGGCTTGCAGGCTAAAATTTAAATGTATTGGTTTGCCCTTCAGGGCACAGTTTTGTTTCCCAGAACATCCTTTTAATACTGAGCTTATGGCCGATCTTGTGTAATGAAAGCAATATTTGTATATCTACCCCAGGGATGTATATAGCTAACTACAAATGCTTCTTGGTGGCAGCTCAGCTGCTTCCTTTTCTTAACTATGTTTTTTAGTACATATTGTTTGGAATGGAATGAAGCATATTTAGAAAAACAGCTTGAAACCAATGGAAGCTTTTATTTTCACCTAGAATTCTCTTAGTGAATACATGATACTTTGGTTTTGACCCTTGCAATGTATTGAATTGGATTATGTATACTTTGTAAATGTGTTGTTATAATGATGGGGTTCGAGTCATGTGAGCTTAAATAAACGACCTTGTGTTTAAATGTTGTAAATATGTTGGTAGATTCTAGTGTGGAGATCAAGGTCAAGGCTGCCCAATCAGCAATTAACTAAGCATGTAGGGACTGTGTGGTAGGCTTTTTCACAGAGAAAAAGCAGTAACTTGTTATTTCCTTGAAAATCAAAGTTACATAATGCTTGACTTAAAAATGTCATGTCTATCATAAACAGTACAATAAAACCAGTACAATGGTATCACATACCAAAAACATCTCTCTACAGTTTCCTTGATGATATACAGATCAGTATAAAAGTTCAGGAAGGAGTTCATCCAGCAACCACATAGAAAGGGGGAAATAACAACGGAACCATACTCCAAAATCGAGGGATCAACCTCGATCAATATCAGCAGTATTGACTGCCTCCCGTTCATGTGTTCTCCACAAAACAGTAACAAAAACCATACAATAAAGGACAGCATACTAATAGAACAAAAGTGAACTTGAGTCCAGAATCTGACCAAAGGAGTATTCGTCAAAGGATATGATACGATCGATGGGACCAATGGCCTGCTTAGAGAATGTGTCAGCCACAGTATTAACTTCCCTATAAACATGCTGAAAAGTTATCTCAGAGAAACCATTTATGAGCAATCTGGTCAGTTTGAGCCAATGTTCTAAATGAAGAGAGTGTAGTTGAGAAATACCACGTGCCCAATCAATAATAACTCTAGAGTCGCCAAAGATCTTGATCCAAAAGATCCCCCAAGTCTACTAGCGAACCATAGTAGGTCCCACAGTTCCAGTAACTTAGCCTTGGTATTGTTTTTTGAAACAGAAACGGTTATATTGAGATTGCAGTGGTATAACCACTGTGAAAAGCCACACAATTATGGTGCCCTTATGAAAGCGGCAAAATTAGAGGTCCTTGTGAAAGCGGCAATCAAAAAGCCCAAAAACAACCCATACTGTTCGGGTTTTACAAGCTGAAACTAAAAAGAAACTAAAGACAGCCCATACAGTTCGGAATTTACAAGCTGAAACTGAAAGGAAATTGATACTAAGAGCTTTTACTGCTACGATTAACAAAAGCTAAACGAACATCCACGAAATCGGGCTTTAGCGAGCTTTCCCACCATGACGGGAGGAGGAGTCGGGAGGAGGAGTCAGAGTCTACCTTGACTTCCAGCTCCAATTTTTCCACCTTGATTTCCAATTCTGCCAGGAATTTTGTAAAGACTTGTTCAGTTTGCTTGATCGAAACCTCAAATTCTTTCCTTAGCTGAACCAGGTCTTGGACGACATTCGCCAGACGACGCCCACCCTCCGTGTCCATTCTGTTCAGCAGGCGATTCATTCGCTTCATCGCCCTCATGATGTCCTGAATGTCATCTTCCACATGTAGAGCTAGCGGGGATGACGCAGTGGACTCCGAAGACGTGTCCATGGGAGCAGAGATGATCAAGAATTCGACAGCACCTGTAACACCCACAATTTGCAGATAAACCAACGATGAGGTAGGGAGAGCAACTTGCAACCTTGTTTTAAACCATGCACAACCCTCGTCATAGTTCTCGTTGATGCAGAAGGATGAGAGATCTCCGAAGTGCACATAAAGGTAGGATTAGGAGCGTGCCGAATCGAGGTGACTGATGATGAATTGAACAGAGGACAGAGCCGTATGTACGAGCCTTCCTCCTCCCTTAAACTTGCGCGTGTTGCAAGCCACTGCCCACGTGCCTTCACATGCATCTAGGGGAGCCACGAACAAGGGAACACTCCATGTGTTGACGGGAGGCCCACGTGGGAGACCGTGAAGAGGGACCCTAATTGGAAAAGGTGTGAGGCCATATGGACTGTGATAGGACCGGGGTATTAAGGGATGGGGCAGCGGGACCTATCTGAATTCAACAAAAGAACACCCTGGTCTAAGGTGGAGGCAAGGTTCGTGGCTAAATCAACCAAAGTGCTGTGCTTTCTGAGAACGTGAAATAAATCAATTTCTTGAAAGGAGGAGACAAAGCTTTGAATTTTCCTCAATAGGTGATGTATTTTCAGCTCCGTAGGCGGGTTGCTTGTCGTGAGAGCCTGAATAACCAGTCTAGAGTCTCCAATGACCACAATATTGTTGATACCATGAGCTTTCGCCAGATGAAGACCTTGCCAGAGGGCCAAGGCTTCGGCCACGTTGTTTGATTCAAGTCCAAGGCCCCAAGAGAAGGACAGTTCCTGCTTTCCATCCGGGGTAATTAGAATCCCTCCCCCCCTGCCGCCCCAACTCAACCTTGGTATTGTTACCGTAGCCCACAACAAATTTTAGGTGAATGTGATAATCCTCCTTCAGAATCAGAAACATCCCTACACCACACAATCCCTTCTGAGATGCTCCATCAAAACAACCACAAGACATACCATTCGGAAAAGCAAGAATTGTAATAGATCGAGGATTTTTAGAAGTGGCATCGGTGCAATTGTCCATGAAACCACTATATCAGGATGAAGCCTTTTGTTCTAAAAAATATAGAGGTTCTTGGCTCTCCATATTTCCCATATAGTAAAACAAACCGGATATTTATATTTTGGCTTCTACTGCAACCACTTAAGGAAGCAATCCTTAAAAGAAACACCCTCCCAGTCATCACCATGCTTCAATTTTATCTACAGACGTCTCCAAATTTCCTTGAAATAACAATACTAGCCAAAAAGATGGGAAATAGATTCGTCCTCAATTCGACATAGTACACACCATCCAGGTCCAATCCATCCACGTCTTCTAAGATTCGCCCAACATAGGATACGGTCCATGAAGCACAACCAAATAAAACATCTAATTTTAAGAGGAATATCAAACCTCCATAATTGAATCGACCACCCTAGAGATGAGGAATATCCCTCCTGCCCAAGGATAACCTTGTATGCTTTACTTGCAGTGATAATCCCATCAGAATTTGGTCCCTCCCATGCCATATAGTCAGATTTTGTCGAGAGGATAACCTGCTCTGCACAATTGACCAACATAGGCTTCCCATTCAGTCACAAATTCATCCTCGAGTCCCATCTCACTTGCATCCAGCCACAAAGAAGAACGGTTTGAATTACTCTCCTTACGATAGACCTGTGTCAATACATAATAATTCCACTCATGTAAATGAGCGATAAGGCCATTTGATAGCTTATAATCACCTTCCAAATCTGCAATGGGATCGATACCAATAAAAATCAGAATACCATTTCCTAGCTGCCAACAGAGTTCACTCCCCACCATTGGAAATGATCGAATCAAACTTTTCCAAATAAATGAGCCTCTTGGATATTGTAGTATTGGGTTCCTAATCCATACCTGAACTGGTGTTCCCCAGAGATATTTTGCTTTTAAAGTCTAGCTCCATAGACCTGGATCAAATAGTGCCCTCCATAGATTCTTTGCTCTAAGAGGCGAGCTGAACCATTCCAACCTCTTAATACCCCATCCCCCAAATCTCTTGGGTAAGGAAATAAGTTCCCAAGAAGCAAGATGAATCTTTGGATCTTTACAGCCACCTGCCCAGAGGAAATGATGGATCCTCTTACGCAAACTATTCATCATCGATATAGGGATCTGGACAAACGACAACCAATATACTGGTAAGCTCTAAAGAACAAAGCTAATCAAGACCAATCTTCCTCCCAATGTAAGCCATCTGTATGCCCAGTTTTTAATACACCGATCAAAATGCTGCAGTAGCCAATTCCAGTCTTCAATCTTATATTTATCCGGCTTCAAAGCATATCCTAGATACTTTAACCTGCATTCCAGACTCTCCATACAATAAGGAAACAAACACTTAATATGATCAAGACATTCCCCTTTCACATAGATTATTCAAGAAGGTAGATTTGTCCGGACTTACAAGCTAAGTTGCAGGAAATGCCACACCCCCCCATGTCCCCAGGCCATTTCGTGCTGGAAACGCGTATTGTACGGCATGGAAACGCGTTTCTATACGGACGAGCGCGTTTCCTTAAAAGGAAATGTGTTTCCTCAGTACGAAAATGCGTTTCCAATACGGATGTGGTCCGAAAAGCCGCATTTCCAAGAAAATTTTGCTTGGTTGATTAAAAATATCACCTTATTCAGTAGTAATTGGTATTATTAAATGGTAATATTAAATTCCTAAAGTAAAAGTGACATTCTCCTTTTCTTTCACAGTGACATTCTCCTTTTCTTTCATTTTTTATCCTTTTACTTAAATTTTTAACATTAATTGTTTCAGGATGTTTAAGAGTGGTTCCAACTTCATCTGACTTCATATGCAAAAAGTAGAATTTTAGACCCCATTCAAAATTCAANCATTAGTTTCTATCATGTATGAGGGTATGGAATTGACATTTAATCAAACACATCAACCCCTGTATGTACCTTGATGTTGGTGGTGTTGATCATTGAACTACTTTGTCACCACCTTAATATAAATGTACTCTTCACTTATTGAATTGTTTCCATAATACAAAGTTTCCATTAGTTTCCATAATACAAAGTTTCCATTAGTTTCTATCATGTATGAGGGTATGGAATTGACATTTAATCAAACACATCAACCCTTGTATGTACCTTGATGTTGGTGGTGTTCATCATTGAACTCCTTTGTCATGACCTTAATATAAATGTACTCTTCACTTAAGCAAAATCACTTATTAAGCATGGGAAGCTTTTTCTACCTTATTTCAACGACTGGATTAGGAAGTTTCATCAAAATTGTAGGGTGTTGAGCCGTTTACTAATGTCCTTGGAGAATCAACTTTGAGATTTGAGTTAGAAGCAAGGGCTAGAGCCTAGAGGAGGGAGGCATAAGGTGTTATTGATGAATAGCATCCCAATATAGGCAATGATTTGCCAACATATATGATTTATGATTTATGTTTCACATTCATTTTTTTAAATGTCTGTGCTTATGTATATATATATATATATATTTTCCAAATGGAAAATATCTTCCATTCTAAATAAAGAATGGCTGTAAACTGTTCCTGTTTACTGAAGACTCAAAATCTTCTCTTCATCATACATATCGACATAATTTACAAAATTGCAAAAAACCACCCTGTTATACAACAGTCTGTGCTTTTTGTGTTCTTAGTCCTTTATACATCTTTTGTTAACATTTTGATTTTAGTTCTCTGAAGTTTCCCCTGTTTCCAGCTTGCCTGGCTCCAGTAGGAGTGCTATCTTGGATACTCTGTCAGCATCCGTGTTCAACTCCCTGTAAATGTGAGATATCATTAGGCTAGAGAATGATTCCAATAGTCTTTTTATTGCATTCAGTAGCTGCTGCAGGTGTGGTGCGTTGATTTGGATCTTTTTATTAACCCAATCGACCACCATCTTGGAGTCCCCAAAGACTTGTAGTTGTGATATGTTGTTTTTTATTGCTAATTCCAGAACCATGTGCAATGTTGCAAGTTCGGTCTTGTTGTTTGTACAGTGTCCAAGTGCAAATTTTGCTTGGATCTTATGGAACCCTGAGAGATATAGTACTCTTGAACCTCCTAATGGGGGGTCCCCTTGACTTGCTCCGTCAAAATAAGCCCATGGAATTCCTTTGTTGATTTCTGGAGGAACTAGTATTTTGACCTTTGGCTCTTTTTCTCGGGCTTTGTATTCTGTAGCCCACTGTATCACAAGAGCTGAAGTTACTTCAGGTGGAATTAATTTGTTATTGAATATGACCATGTTTTTGGCCCACCATATTCCAAAGGAGAAATATATATATATATATATATATCACGTTTCCCCGTTTCCAAAATTTTGGGGGGTCATGTTTCCAATGCGTCCCCGTTTCCCCGTTTCATGCAACTTAGCTTACAAGCATACCCATGGTTTTACAGAAGACGTCGATTATGTCCTTAAATGCCTTCCATTCCAAAACATCCCCCATCCCAAGTAATAGAACATTATTAACAAAGAGCAGATGAGTAAGTGATAAAGAGTGTGTAATATGAATATATTTTATTACCTTATCCTCCTTTGCCTTGCCAATAAGTTGACTGAGCCCCTCAATTACCAATATGGATATCAAAGGTGAAAAGGGACATCCTTGACGTACCCCCCTTGCTGCTAAAAAAGGGTGTAGGCTCACCATTTATCAGTACAACAAAGGAAGTAGTACTGATGCATGCCATAATCCAGTTAGTGACTTCCATCGATAAGCCAATCTGAATGAGCATAAATCAGATGAAAGACCAATCCACCCTATCATATGCTTTCACTAGGTCCAATTTGAAAATGAGAGCTTAAAGCTTCTTTAACTTAACAGAATGTAACACCTCCTGTGCTAAACTGATTGCATCCAAAATCTGTCGAGATGCCAGAAAACCAAATTGCTTAGGAGATATACCTATTCCAAGTACAAGGTTGATCTGTTTCGATATAATTTTGGTGATAAGTGAAAGAATTCCATCGTCCATCCATTCGGGCCTGGACTCTTGTCTTTGGCAAATTTCTTTAACACCCCATGGATTTCCTCTAAATCTATGGCCCACATCTTTACCCTCTTCTTCCTAGAAGAGTCTTTGGTACAATTTTAGGACCCGCAACTATTCCCCCAAATTCCTGTCATGATCCTGCTTGTAGACATTATGAAAGTGCTCCGCTGCTTCTGCCCAAAGTTCATCCTGTTTGGTTACCAATGTACCGGCCCCATTCTTCACTTCCCAAATAGTATTGTTGTTCCTACACTATGAGGCAAAATTATGAAAAAACCTAATATTTGAATCACCCTCACGAATCCATATGGCACGACTTTTAAGTCTCCAAGTAGACTCATATTGCGCCAATATAGCTTCCTTCCTTCTTTCCAATAAAGTCAATTTAGCCTTCCTATTTGGCGAGAAATAATGCTTATCCATAAAATTTTCCAGCTCTTCCAGTTCTTCCTCAGTCTCATGAAGCTTTGACAGGTTGCTTTGTTTCTTACATTTCTCCCATTTCCTAATATCATTCTTTAGCAAATAAAGCTTCCTTATCAGTCTCTGCATAGGAGAAGAATATTGGTTCACATCATATGAGGACTACACTAAGTTAACCAAATTACGAAACTTAGGATCATCCAACCACGCGCGATTGAACTTAAAGGGGTATTGTATCGGTTTCTCATCACAATCCACTTGAAGGAAAATGGCCTTATGGTCCGAAATCCCTATCGGTATGGCCCAGGTTCTAAAAACGATCAAGGTCCAATAACAATTCTTCTGCCAATAGTAAGCGATCGAGTCTCTTCGCTATACCATTTGTCCTAGTCCCATCGTTAGATCAGGTTGGCATCAAGTATGTGTTGATTTTTCTGAGCAGCATCGAGAGCCATTCTCTTAGGAGAATAGGGACACTTGGTCCAGGACCACGGTGTGGACTCAACCTAGATTTGAGTGATCATTCTGTTGAATGATGATATCTGGTCCTTGACCATGATATGGACCCAGCTTCAATGTTACAAATATCGTGTCAGCGAATATATCGCCGAGGGTCCAAAAAGAAATTATCGGATTTATCGGCGAAAATGTCGGCAAACATCGGAAATATATCGGCAAAATAAAAAATTCAAAATATTAAAAAATACAAAAAAAGAAAAAAATCACAATATATTTGAAAAAATTGGCAAATATCGTGATAAAATCGGCAAATATCGCGATATATTCGAAAAAATCGGCAAATATTGCGATAAAATCAGGAAAAAATCGGGAAAATATCGGGGCAATATATTACCGATATATCGCTAGTGAGTTAACATCGCGATATATCGCGATGTTGCTGATATATCGACGATATTTGTAACACTGCCCAGCTTTGCACTGGGGGGACTCAACCTTTGAGTTGAGTGACCATTCTGTTGAATGGTGACATCTGGTCCTGGACTACGATGTGAACCAGTATAGCACTGGTAGACTCAGCCTAGTTTTGAGTAGCCATTCCTTTGAATGGAGGCACCTGGTCAGTTACCAAGACTCAACCCGAGGCTGAGGGCCATTCTCTGAGAGAATGGAGGCGCTTGGTCTGTTACCAAGTATTTGACCTAGTGTCAAATTATGCAGCCTATGGTTGAGCCACTCGGTCTGCTACTAGGAAGACACTATAAGCCCTAGACCGTGTCTAGGCATGTGTGACACTTTGACCAAGACTCAACCCGAGGCTGAGGGCCATTCTCCGAGAGAATGGAGGCGCTTGGTCTGTTACCAAGTATTTGACCTAGTGTCAAATTATGTAGCCTATGGCTGAGCCACCTGGTCTGTTACTAGGAAGACACTATAAGCCCTAGACCGTGTCTAGGCATGTGTGACACTTTGACCCTTGATCAGTGGGCTCTGCGATCTTCTCCAAGGCTTAGCTACCCATGGTTAAGACACCTTAGTACCCTATCTTGGTGTCACACAGAGTGTGAGATAAAAGTAGTAATTCTCTCTGTTTATGATGATGTACTTCGAGTGGTGATGAAAGACCAGCTTGACCACATGTGATGACCACAGGGGCAATTAAAGAAGGCTAAAGCAAAAGTAAAAAATACATGAAGACCCTTAGTACCACTAAGGTGTAAAAGTGAAAGTGCAAAAAGACCTTTAGTACCACTAAATGCAAAAGTCAAAATTAGAAAAGAATAAAATATTAATATTTTTATCTTTCTAGTTTTGGTCCACTTATAGGTGACTCAAAGGATATAAAAGAAGATCAATCCATTTCATTATTACACACACTTGCTCTCACAGGTACAACTGCTCCATTAGAAGATCTCACAGGTTTTGAAGAAGAAGGTTTTTAATATTTATGATTATGCCCTAGCATGGATGAGTCTAGCTAGGGCATCGTCATCCATTTGAAGAATCCTTAGCTAATGTTTCAACATCAAATTTGCAGCAGCTGGTTTTTTCCTTCATCTCACGAGCAGCTTCAGTTTTCCGGGCAGCCCTCTATTTCTCCACAGGCAACCCTCTTCCTCCACGAGCTTCCCCTATCTTCTCATGGGCAGCAGTTTTGAGGGCTCGACCCTCCCTTTCCTACCCTCGGGCAACATACCCGTGAGGGTTTGGCCTATGACCAACCCTCGAGCAGCATACTTGTGAGGGTTTGGCCTACCACCAACCCTCGGGCAGCATACTCGTGAGGGTTTGGCCTACGGCCAACCCTCGGGCAGCATACCTGTGAGGGTTTGGCCTACGACCAACCCTTGGGTAGCATACCCGTGAGGGTTTGGCCTACGACCAACCCTCGGGCAGCCTCCGGGTTAGCCCTTGTGGTCTGCGGGTTGTTGCAGCAGCTGCTAATAGACCCCGTAAGGCCTTTGGGTTGTCATCAGACAGGCCCGGAGGTCCATGGGTAGCCCACAGACCTTCCCAACAGGTCTTGGGTAGAAGGAAAGGGCATCGGAAGCTGCGGGTAGCAAGACCAGGTAGAGAAAGGGCTGTCGGTTAACAAACATGTACGACCGGGCAAAGGTACGGGAAGCAGGGTACAACAGGGCAACAATACAGATAGGTACAGGGCAGCCAGAAGGTACGGGCAACAAATCTGGGTAGCCTGCTAATTTGGGCAGAAGAAAGAAAAATTAGGGCCATAAGCCCTAATTTGGAAAAGCCCTAATTGGGCAATTTTTGTGAAATTGGAAATTTGATCTTCTGTAATTGTGGAACAACCCAGTTAGGGTTTGTGTATTTTTTGGAAAAACTCAGTAATCTCATTTTTGAGATGAATTACTAATGCTTTTGGGGTTTTTGTCCTTTAAAGGTTTCCCGAGTGAAAAATCTTGTGTTCGATGTGTTGATGTGATTGATGTTGTTTACAGCACTTGTCATTTGCTTATGTTAGTCTGCAAATTTTGAAAGTGTTCATGCTAATGCTAAAAATTCAACAGTATGTAGGCATCACATCAACTAATTTGGCATGTTCAAAAAGCCCAGAGAAATAAATGGCCAACAGGTCATAGACAACTCTGGATCCCCATACTTCATCTACGGATTGAGATAAATTGAGGTCACCTGTCACAATACGTGATGGATCCCTCAGCATGAACAGGTCATAGACAACTTTGGATCCCCATACTTCATCTGCGGATTGAGATAAATTGAGGTCACCCGTCACAATACGTGATGGATCCCTCAAAACCCTGGAAGATACAGCATGATCCCAGAACTCCTGTCCTGAGTTATAAGGCCTGTATACATTCATCACAATTAAGGGTTTCGGGAGACCACGAACCCTCCCTTCAATCAATATGCCTGCACAAGTGCAATAAGGAGTAAAATCAGCAACCGAGGGATCCCAGGTCACTAGTAGTCCACTAGAATGGCCCGCATAGTCCAAACCACAACATTTCCATCCCGGTCTGATCTTAAGAAACAAATCGCAAGCCTTTACCCTTGTCATCATAGTCTCCTATAATAACAAAATAACCGGACCATTATTATCTAGCACCCGTTTAAGGGCAATTCTTTTGGGTGAACTGCCAAGCCCTCGGACATTGAGAGACATAATGATCATTTTGTAACCATCCGTGGGGGCGTACATGCTCTAAGAGCCCTGGTCGACGAAGAAGAAGTGGTATCGAATGATAAAGCCGCAACAATGGACGCTAAATTAGAGACCTTAGGATTGACCCAATGTTGCAGATCTAGACTAGTAAGGGAGGATTTAGACTTCTATTTCTTATGACAAGTCACATTTTGATACCTAATCGAGGAAATGGGAATACACGAGTTTCCCACCTCCGATTCATCGCCATCTATTGACTGTGTGGTAGGATTGCCATGGGGAACTCCAATTATATGAATATTAATGCTGGAATATAACATATAATATCTGGAATATAACATATAATGGTGTGAGATGGTTGTGGAATGAATGAGAGGTGTTTTGATTCTATCAGAGGGGAAGAGTAAAGGGAGCCAATGGGAAAATGATCTTCAATTGCCAAGTGTCTGTCGAAGAGCTCTTTTCTTTCCATCATGTCTTTTATATGAACCCATGCATCTCCATAGACTTAGAAAGCTAATCATTAAATGCATGAAGAGGTTAGTGGGGAAGTCTGCCCACGCAAGTCTTGGAGCATGGGTTGAGTACAACTATTTTGAGGAGATGTAAGAGTACTTCATTTTCTTGCTAGAAGGGAAGTCAACCATCATTCCCCTCCCTCATTGTCATTCATTCTATCACTCTCTCATGTTCATGCTTTACACTCACCGTGCTACATTCTCCCCTGCTATTCATTAACCAATTGAGAAATTGATTAAAATCAACATTGTGAAAGGGGAATTGCAGATCTTGGTTGAGAGATAGATGGCTATGACCTTAATCGAGCGATAGATGGCTATGACCTTGGTCGAGAGATAGATGGCTATAGGTGAGCAAAAGTCTAGGCAAATTATGGATCCTTCACCCACTGTGTATTTGTTGCTTACTGGAACCTTCAGAACCAAGTTTCATTCTTGCAGGCTATTTCCAGAAGGCATTCAGTAGATTGGGCTCTTTTTGCATACATTGAAGAGCACTGGAAGGGGAGAATATCTTGAAGGCATTGTTGAGCAGAGAAAGGGAAGATCATCCTTGTGTTGTGTACCATATTGGAAGAGAGTGCCATAGCTGTTTGAGTAGTGGAAGAAATGCTTGGAGTGTTAATTTTCGGAAACCTAATATGATTCTTGTTCTCAATAATTAGCTGATTAATTATAAACGAAAATACACTGATTTCTAACTAATTATGTAGTGGAATAAAAACAAGAAATCATTCACACATTTGGTACATGAATTTATCCTAGAAAATCCCAAAGGGGAAAAACCAACAAATTGATGATTGTTTTTGGTTCTTTTGTAAATCTCGTGCCAAACCAATTTCCTCTTCAGTGCTAAGCAGGCTTTGAAACCATGTTAATTTTTGAAACCAGATCTGATCTTCATTCTCAGTGATTAACTGATTAAACTTTAAAGTCTAAACAAAAATACATTGATTTCTTAACTAATATTTTATAATTAGTTACACAACGAAAAATAAACAGGAAATTAACATATTTGACACACTTGTTTATCCTGCAAAACCATTGCGGGAAAACCAACATTCAATGATTTTATTAAGATAAAATCCTGGGCTACTGTCTTGGGATAGTGGCCCACTGAGGAATAATACAAAGACAAAAAGATAGCCTATCACACCTCAAGATTAGTCCATTGATCTTGCTGGCTGCTAATCCCTTTGTTGCCCCTTGCTCCTTTCCTTTGACCTTGCCCCTACACACTTGGTTGAAAGCCCTTTTCCACCCAATCAATGAGATCTCACTTGCTCATTTTGTGCGTGTATACTCCTCTCACTTAGGATGCCTTTTATAATCTTGAATTTGCCCTAAATCCAAAACCCTAGATCTCCAAAGTGATCGATAACTGAGATTATATCCCACCTTCATTTTATGATATGATGGCTAGGATTTAAATTCCATCAATTACAAAAAGGCATTCACTTTAATAGTTCACTTAATTAGAGTGAATCTCCCAAGTTTGAGAGGTATTAAGGACGACTTCCATGAGTTAGATACAAACTGATTTGGAAGTACCTGTCAGATGCAACAAACACCAACATGGACTGCTCTATAGTGAGTAGATTGCATGAGCCTTGAGAGCTTGTGGGTTGGGTTGAGTGAGCTAGAAGCTTGTAGCTTGGTTCCTTTTCGCTGGTGGCCTTAGAGCTCTGCTGGTGGTGACATCTACCTTGGATGCTTACTATTGGGTGGAAAATTGCTTTATGTAGCTAATTTATTGGACTTATCTTCTATTAAAAGATTAGTGTTTTGTTGTCACTATTTATGAATATTCAGTTGAATGTTATTTATTGCTATGGAAATAAATGTATTTTGCATACTGTGTGTGTGTGTGGTTATTTTGATCATGGGCACTTGGTTGCCATGAATTCCTTTGATCCTTGCTTGTTTAATTCCACTGCATATTTACTATTGTACCCATGCATGTATTTTATACAATTCTAAGTGTCCATGGGAGACCATCTCTGATGAAAGGGTCTCTTAAGGGCCAAAATTTTAATGGCCTGTTTAGTGGCTACTCATCCCATGGCTGGAATTGTGACTGGGGATTCTACATAACACCTACTATGTAATGCACCCATATGTTACCATACGTTTTGATAAAACATATCCCTTTAACCAGGGTAGCACATGCACGTGCTAACAATTTTCAAGAAGAAATAAACTAGAGAGCATTAATCCACTCTCCTAATTAGTGGAAGCTTAGTTAATTATAGTTTAGAATTCTTAATATCGACCAATTAAAAAGCATTAACAAAAGTACCGACGAATTATTTCCACCTTCTCGACTTTACTGTACCTTTTCGACATTTCCAATATTGCGAGTCAGAAATCGGAACACCGACGAAGACATAACTAAAACACTGTGCCAATACCGATATTTCGATCTCAGAACTTGGATCTTCCGATGTCAGACATCGAAAGTTGGCACAAGCCAGAACTTCATCCTCAACGAACATTGTAAGTCGGCAACGGTATAATGACCAATGCAGTTAATACGTCGATCTTGACGTCGGCACGTCAGACCTTGGAAGTCGGCACTGGAGGAACAACAATAATACGAATGACCCTTTCGACGCCGACATTGGCATCACAACCTTGACATTGAAACTCCAACTATTCACGTAAACAAAGGGTGCAATCACCCTCCTACTCAGAAGACGAAAGTTGGATGTTGGAACATAGCTACAATTCCACAAGGCTATTAGGATTCCGCGATGTGGAACCCCATCGCATCGTAACTTAAAGGAAATGTCGCAAAGCACCTCGGAAGTCCTATTACGTTCTGACAGGTCAGAAAAGAGTTTAACTCAAAATTTAGGTAAGTGTCAAGTTCTCCTACCTGATTGACATATGGTCATAATGAAGATCTATGGAAAAAATGACTAGGGCTAAACATTGCCACAGGTTGAACTTGCCATCTACAGGCTTTCAACAGACCAAAACTCAAACACGTTTATAGATTGTTTAAGTAATCCATCCTTGAGTCGGGTAACGTGTAAAACTTAAGCTTCTCAACATTACAACCAAACATTACATTCCAAAACATTTATAAAACGGTTAATTGCTACAACAAAGAACAATTCACAAAATTCTATATAATTCAGGCAAGAAATTCCACAAACAAGTTTAACAACCTTCTACAGGTACTAAGTATTCACAGGTTATAGCTAAGGAATATCCTCCTTTAACTTGCAGTACCCTGATTGAAGGCATTCAAGCCCAAGCAAACTGTCTGAAAACATTTCCCGTAACTATTCAATCAATAAATGACTATAAAACTGGAATGAATCACACAATTAACACATTCATTCATACAAATACCCATTAACATCCTTTGGAACCCTATTGGCTTAACTACCAATGCCCAACCCAGGAATATAGTCATTCAATCATTTACATTATTGATAGACATAATGTAAGAAGTCATTTTATCAATTTCCATTCATAACATTAAGTCTATCACGTAATTTATCATCCCATTCATCATGAATAACATATACATTCTGTTCTTTCACTTAAACATGTTATACATTCAATGTAGAATTATTACTAGTTTTAGACACTTATCTGAATTCAAGATGACTGGCAATTGGCTTTGTGGCAGCCACACTCCACCCAACCGTAGGTAATTTTGCTCATATATCTCATAGTAGAACACCATGTAGATTTTCACTAGTTTTCAGCCACCGGTTTATAAGTAAAATTTAACACTGTTTATGACATTCTCAGAAATTTAACGTACTGGAAATAAACAGTAAATTTTCAGACTTAACATTGTTGTAGCTACTCCTTTTCACTGACAGAAAATAAAAATCAGCACGCCGTTCAACACACAACACAATAATTTTCGGCCAATGGCCCTGGAAAAACCCACAAGGGGAAAACCAGTCAGAGAGAGAGAGATTTTATTATCAGAAATTTACAGCAAAACTGAGAAATTTTCAGACCAACTTATCTCAACCCAGAAGAGAATTTCTGCCTCGTTTTCCGCGCCAAATGAAAAAAATCAAACTTAGATTTTTTCTCTGTTTTTTGCCTCGATTTCATGCCGCTGTATGGACTGACTATACGGACCTCGAAATTCGTGACCAAGGGTTTTTTTTCTCGAAAATCGTGCCCAGAAATCTGCCTCGAAAATCGTGCCTGCTGCCTCGAAAACTGTACCTACAGACTAGCAATAAATGCTGCCGCCCTCCTCGATTTTCGTGCCCTTTCTGCTGCTGTTTTTTCCTTCGATTTGTGTGCTGCAAATATTTTTCTCTTTCTCAGAAAAATGGAAACTTTCTCTTTCAGCTCTTTCCTTCACTTCAATCTGCAAAAGTGAGGAAAATGACCTTACCTTGCCTTTTTGAGAGAACCCTAAGGTTCATCTAATCTAACGGTGGAGATTATATTAGATCGGTGGATGAGATTAAATGCTCACATTTATTTCTCATAAATATTAATTTCACTCACCCACTTAAATTTATCAAAAAGTGGCTTTACTCTCTAAAGTCAAATTAAATGCTCTACTTAAGTCATTTAATGCAAGGGTCACTTTATTTCTCTTCACTAAGTGACTAAGGCTAAAGTCACTTAGGGGAACACTTCCCTAGGTACAAAACTAACACACCACCCCCAAGCTGAGACTCATACATTCACCAACCAGACTTCTCACCAGTCCTAGGGATTCTTAGATTTCTCAATTGACAGTGAGGATAATTGGCTCACTACCAATTCCATGTCAAACAATGCAATTCATTTCCTTAGTTTCCTTCAGCTAGCACAACAGTGATGATCGTCACTGCTCTTCATGCTCTTCATGCTCATAATTCCTCTAAGTTAATTGCATGCACCGTTTTCCATTTCACTTGAGCAACCAGAGACAAACATGGGCATGGTTACAATAACAACTTAACTTGCAGATTCAGGTTTGGGCACTCAAGATGTCCTCCAGCCTGATGGCCACTGCGTATCAAAACCAATGTAAAGTTTGCTCAGGTTCCAGACGTCATTACACAACCCAACCAACAAATTGGATTATCGTCTCTCTTACTTTTTCCTGAATTTCTTCCTAGTCAGTTTCTTGCTTCCTGCGTTCTCTTTGGGCTTCCCTACGCTTTGCATACTGCGATCTGGGTTACTCCACCTTCTCTTTTGTTCGTCTGTCTGTCCCATTTTCTTTTACCATGAGAATTCCCTTCTTGATGCAGAACTTGTCAAGGACCACTAATTCCCCACTTAATCACCTTTTAATCCACACTTAACCCTTTTGTCAAGTTTAAGGTTAAATAAGAAGGGTTAGGTTCACATAAGGTCATAAGGTTCCCTTTTTGGTTCTCGCTCTTAATTAAGGTTATAACATAGGCGCCTATGCCATCTACAACCCCCTTTGGTGAATACATGAATCCTTGACCTTCCCAACATTTTGCCCTGTGTTTTAAAAATCGGTTTGACCGGTTTCAGAACCGGCCAGTTCATTGGTTCGGTACCAAACCGGTTCAAACCGATATGCAAATCGGATCGGTCAGACCGGTTTGTTACCGAACCGACCGGTTCGGTCACCAAACCGGTCCGGTTCGGTAACAAACCGGTCTGACCGATTGATTACGACCCATCTCAACAATTTGTCATTTTTTATTTATTTTTACTTTTTTTTTTAACTTTTGTTTTTTTACCTAACCTAAAGGCTAATATCTAACCCAACCCAACCCAACTACAAATAATAACAAGTTGAAGACACTCACTCACTTTTTGTTTGATGTTTGGAGTCTAGAGTGGAGCTGCTAACTTGCTACAGCGGCAGCTTGAGTGGACAGTGGAAGTGCTGAATGGATTACGTATTTTGTTCTAGTATCCTAGATATGTTACATGTATTATCATTTATGTATTGCACAAAGTACAGTCACAGACTCCAGATTAAAGTACACTTTGTGCCATTTTGATATATTGACTCTTATATGATATATACATGAGCAGATTTTGGTTATTTTGTCTTCAATGCCTTGGAATCATGGATCATAATCTTGAAAATGTTGTTTTTCTTTAAAATTTAAATATTTTATGTATTTTTTAGCAAACGGATTCATTAAATTCAAATCGGTCGATTTATGACCGATTCATTACTGATTTCGATTCCGATTCCGAGTTGACCCTCGACCGATTCCGAGTCCGATTCCGATTTTTAAAACTATGGACTTCTGCCTCAACCATGACTAGTAGTTGATTTTTATTAATATTTAAAAAAAATACAATGGGTTTCAACCACTTGGACACTCATAGTCATTTACATAAATACATTTGTCAGACTAGGGGTTTAGGCGAGGGGTGTTACATACTATACTGTTTTATTTATGTTATCGAAAAAATACAGGGATATAGAGATTTTTTTATAATGTGGGAGTGTTTTATGACTATAGTATTTGGGAATTCTCATGTGGGCAACCAAGGAGTGAACACCATAGAGAAACAACTCATACAAATAGAAACAACATGATTTATTTGGTAAAACCTTCAAAGAGGTAACATCCACAGAGCAACAAAAAGTTGTATTATTGCTTAAGAAAATAAAGGCTACATCCAGTGCAATACTCTATTGTCTAAATGTTAGTACAAGTGAGCCTTCATGATCTGTAAATACTAAATAGAGATCATGGACCAATAAGGTGATAAGATGAATCAATTGTTGTGAATAGCAAGAATAATAACACCCTTAGATCACCTATTAATAAGATAGAATGGTGATTGTTAGAGAACCTAAGTACAAAAGCACAATAAAAACACACGACTATAGTACATTAGAAGTTGGTCTTAATCAATCCCTGATCTTTAATATACAACTTGGGATAGGATGAAGGGTTTACAAAATGACATAGGAGAAGGAAGGAGACATTACACATATCCCCCCTTAATGACAACTTCTTGCACACCTAACATAGCTTGAAGATGAAGAAACTTGGCTTTTTTCAGGGGCTTCGTGAAGATTTAAACAACTTGATTTTCTGTGTGGTAAAATGTCAAGTCAACAACCTGTTCATGAATAAGTTGTCAAATGAAGTGCATGTGTCTCTTGATGTGTTTAATGTGTTAATGCTAAACTGGATAATGAGCAAGCTTGATGTCACCTTCACTATCACACAACATAGTGGTCAGATGCACTTGTTAGAAACGAAACAAGAAAAGGACTTGTTGAAGATTAACTCACAAAGGATTTGTTGAAGCCAAACTACTTCTCATCTTGCATGCATTGTTGGATTATATTCTGCCTCAGTCGAAGAAGAGAAATAACACATTGTTTCTTGCATGCTTAGTGAACAGGACCCAAACTGAGATTGAATACATAACCCGTAGTGGACTTCTGATTGTTTGAATCTCCAGCGTAATTATTTTTAGTGAAACCAACCAAAACAATAGAATTCCAGGAAACCAAACTTAACTATACCTTGTGTTAAAAAGTGGCAACAAGGAAGGTCTTCTATCGTTTGCATGTGTCCTTGCTTGATGGAAGACATAAAACAAGAAGCCAGATTGATCATTGCCTTTATCCAAAGTTTATACTTAGGAAAAGTGCATTATATGATCTAATTTTAATTTGACTTAATGGACGTACTTTTATAAAGTTCAAGTAAAAAATAATTTAAGTGATGGCTAATCTAATATTGGCCATTGATCTCACTGGAGGATCTCATCCATTGATCCATAGTGAGAGTTAGGGTTTTAGCTTGGCTATTGAGTTAGAAGGAGATTGATTTGGTGGAGAGGACACACACATAGTTGCTTTGACACACACATTGTTAGAGAGATTTCTTGCTCATAGCTTTCAGCCGGAGAGAGAGAAAGTTTGCAGAAGAATTTTCCAGAGAGTAAGACTGAAGAACATTTTCCAGAGATCAACAGGGCAGCACAAGAAAATCACAGAGGCCATACCGTGACGAAGGGAGGCCGTACAAAGTGACGTAGAGGCCGTGATGTCAGCAGTCGCATGGGTGACGTCAACATTTGTATAGTGACGCAGAGGCCTTACGGGTGATGCAGAGGCCGTGAGGGTGACGCAGGGCCGTATGATCTTGTTGGGTTTTCTCTGAGAGTTTCGGTTGTACGATTTTTCCAGGTGTGGTAAAATCGATTTCTGGATTGTATTATTCTATATCTTGCTAATAAAATATCTTCTTATACTGCTACGTCGGTTTTCCCATCTTGGGTTTTTCCAAGGGTTTTCATACCCAAAAATATTGGTGTCTCTATTGATGTGATTATTATATTTTTCTCAGTATTTATTTTTCGTTGCAATATTTGTGAAGAAATTCATTTGTGGTTGCCAGTAATAAAAAAATTATACTGTGTAACTCAAGATTGGATTTTAAGGAAGTTTGCATGGTATTAGAGCTCTTTTGAGCAGATTTGAGAGAAAGCAACAATATTGAATAGATTGGGGGCAAATCTATTGAAGACACAGATCTAGGGTTTGACAGGGTTTGACAGGTACACTTCATTATGGTCGTACAATTGAGAGTCGAGGATAGACTCAATGGGGCTCAGAACTTTCCTACATGGAAAGAGAGGATCATGAGGATCCTGGATGTTAGTGATGCATAGGAGCACATTGATTCCAAGAAGGATGCGCCCACAGATCCGACAGAGTTGGCTAGATGGAAGATGGTGGATTCTAGGGCCATGTTGATTATCTTGGATGGGGTGAAGGATCACATAGTCCCTCACCTTTCTGGGAAGAAGACCGCATTAGACATGTGGACAGCTCTGGAAAGCTTTTACCAGAGTAATAACGAGAATCGGAAGATGGTGCTACAGGAGAGACTGCGAAGCTCCAAGATGGCCAAGGGTGAAGGAGTGGTGCCTTATCTCACGAGGCTCACATAGATCAGGGATGAACAAGGAGCAGTGGGCTCTAAGACTGAAGATGAGGAGTTAGTTTGGATAAGCCATCAATGGCTTTTCTAAGCCATGGGACGTCTTTGTCAAAGGCGTGGTGGCTAGGGAGAAGCTCCCTGATTGGCAGAGATTGTGGGATGACTTTGTGCAGGAAGAGATTCGTATGGGTCAAGGTTCAGGGTCATCTAGCAGTGCCCCACAAATCATGGATGAAGAGGTTCTAGCCCTAGCAAGAAAGGGCAAGGGAAAGGCAAAGAAGAAGAAGGGTGTTAAGAAGAACATTGACATGTCCAAAGTCAAATGTTTTATTTGCCACAAGGTAGAACACTTTACCTCTTGTTACCACCTAAGTTGTACTTGGTGGTTTTTTATCAAGTGAGCCTGGTGAACCGGACAAGGATAACTTGTTCGGACTTCAGAAGACCTTCAGTCTTGCTTCTGGAAAGCTGTGTTGTACTATATCACATTTTCATACCCCATGGGGGAATTGTAATAAATGTTCTAGCATGATAGTGTTTGTAAAAGACTCGGTCTCTTAAACTTTATTTGTCAATCTGATCAGCCCAGGGTGTTTTTTTCCTTCGTTATTATTGGTTGTTGAATAAACGACTGATAATTTCTGAGTTTTTCACTCCATACCTCCAAAGTTGGGGTGGTCGGCTTGGCATTTAGGCCTATTGAGGTTATTAGAGTTTATGTGTCAATGTATAAACATGCTAGACATCATGGTCGAGTCATATGAACATGTCTAAGTCCTCCTAGGTTTTTTCATTTTTTAAATTTTTTTAAATTTTTCAGTGTTTTTATTAAAATTTAATTTTTTCAGAACTTAGGCTATTTTTTAATAGTTTAATTGGAAAAATTGTTTTTGTAATAAAAGTGAGCCAAATGATCAGATTCAGTCATGTAGGTGCTCATTTTCAAGCTAAGAGCACCTAGTAAACCTATAGACCCACTATTTCCTAGTTTTGAGTGATTTTCCATCACTCAGGTCAGAAAGCCCCAAAAAATCATTTATTGATTATTTTAATTAATAAATTGATGAATAATGGAGCAAATCCAAAATCCTAGATCAGTGGATTCTCAGCCGATTTGATTGAAGTCTGTTAGATCTGAACCAGATTGACTGGATCTGACAAATCCTTGACTGAAGGAGGTGATCTAGACAGATCCAGAGTTGATCTTCAGCATCCTTTATGGGGAATTGTGCCCTCTCTCTCTCCTCCACACATGTGGGCTCATCTGGATGAGGTTGGGTGGATGCTTCAGTCAACAGGTTGAGGTGTCAGTCAGATCATCTCTCTGATTGACAGTTGCACTCAGTGAGACTCAGATTAGGCTCAGTTAGACACAGATCAGGCATTGATGGACTCTCCTTCAGCTACAGTGGTTTGTCTCCTTGGGATTTGTGCCCCCCTTGGGCTGGATCTCCTGTTTTTTGTATCAATAAAGCACAGACTGCCTCTTCCAAGCTAGTTAGAACTGGGATTGAGGTGCTGTTGCTCTTGTATTGTGTTATTGTTTATTATTCTGGAATAAAGAAGCTTTGGAGGCAAGATCTATGGTGTAATGCTCTTCATGTGTGGATGGTGATTGTCAAATGCTTATGAGGTATAATCTGTGTTATTTATCATTGCTTTTGCTGGTTAATTGTTGGCCTTGAAGGAGAGAGCTCCCTCCTGTTAGGGTAAGAGTTTATTCTAGTTTGATTTATGCTCTTACTGCTGTTTGTTTCAGATCTATTGGAGTTGTATGTATTTTAAGTTTAATTGCATGCTTTCCAATTATCTCTTCCTGCAGCACCTATGTTTTAACCATCTGTTTGTGCAAGGATTTCTAAGTTGCAGGTGATTTCACTTGTAGAAGAGGTTGAGCTGGTTTGCATCTTCCTCATCTTCAAGATCTTTTGAATGACATAGTCCCTCGGTGTTCCACCAAAGCAGACTCCAAAGCCCAACATTCCTAGGCTTCCAACACTCTTTCTCCTTCAAAAAAATCAATTTTCTTACCTGGTTACTGTGTTCGAAAGCTTTGTTATCATTTGGATCTGTTATATCAAAGTAAAATTTACATAGATCTGCTATTTCAAAGCTCATAGTCTAGATCTCAATTCTAAAAAGTATCATTAAGCATTCTAGATCTAGCATAAGGAAATCGTCTGTTTTGCATGGCAAGTTAAAGAAAATCAGTAGGTTGCATGCTCTAGGTTTCCTTTTATGTTTTTAAAAGATTAAATCTAGCAATCAGTGCATATTTCATTTGCTACACAAACAGCAAGCCAAGATCCCAAGGAAAGCTTGCTTTCCTTGGTTCCTTTTTCACCTGTTTAGCTAGTTTTAACTTAATCTTTTTGAGTTAAGGTAGGCTGATCCAAGGTACTCTTAAAGTGCTTTTGGGCATATGTTATTCTAACATGCTTGCTGGTTTTTAGCAAAGTGTAACAGAAAAGAAAAGAAGCTGCTGTTCGAAAGTGGCCTCGAGAGCGTTCAAATCCCCCCAGGGGTCTCCCCTTTCACTAAAATTTAAAAATTTTGCAGAGTTGTAGGATCTTGGTTTCATCCCGTATAAGGACCAAGAGGTTTCTGATATTTCAGCTTTCTGACATTTTAACCAATAATAATAAAAGAAAATCTTTTTGAGTAGGCTCTTTCGAGCCCGCTCCCCATCCCCCCTGGGGGGATTTGTGTCTGTGCCCTTCTTTTTGATTTTCGTTCCTCTTTTCGCAATCTAGCATAGTTCTAATCTGCAGGGTAGTATACTTTGATTTGAATCATTTCCATATTCCATATTTGAAATTTCAAAGTAATCTTAATACTTACCCCACGACTTCCCGATTGACCCGAAAGGGGAAAGAGATGCGTGGTAGGACTAATTAGAAAACCGGAATTGTGTATTTGTGTTTTCCTTTTCATCATTTGTTTCATTAGCTATTATAAAATTAACCCCTCCTTGATTCCCCGATTGAGATCCACTTGGATCGAAGGAGGTTTCCGGAGGGTTTTCTTTTTAACAAGAACACCTATCTTAAAATTTACTAAAATTGACAAGACTTTGGTGTGTATGCTCTGCACTTGGCTACGGTTCGTCCGATCAGTCAGCACTTGAGTGACTAGAATAATTAGGATTCACTCTCCCAAATTGACAAACCATTAGGTGAAAATCCAACACCTAGATCAAACCATTACGGTGGCAAAATACCCAAAGGAAGCGGGAACTCCTAAAAAGTGACCTCGGGGCGCCGATCTCTGTTACACCTGTGGGTGCATTATGAACAATAGCTTTAGAGACTCCATTCAGCCCACATATTCCTTGCGGGTAGCCGTGACGGTTTAGTTTTGGACATACTCCAAGTACTCTCGGGTATATCTGGAGTCCCCCCCTTTCCCCTAATTTTAATCAACTCATATTTCACATTAACTTAAAACGTACCAAGAGGCAAGCGCAAAACATTCACTCCAAGCACATGCAAGTACATTGATTATCTTTTGACTCCATTTTAAGGCACTGGCTATTTTCTTTCTATATATATATATGGTGTCTCAGCATTGTGCTTTCGTGCGCTCATTTTGTATCTTGTCATCTATGGTTGTTTATGGTTAAATTTCAAACTCCTAAGTAATTCATTCAATTTAACATCACCATACTAAATAATTTTGCCTTAGTAACTTAATAGGGTCTACCCCCCTTGGCTTCGTTAAGAGTTGAGCCTAAACGGAGGAGTCAAGAACAAGATGACAACCTTGACTCAAGACTTGCCCCCAAGGACACATCGAGTGGCTTGAAGATTTCTGCCATGTGACCCAGGTGTGTAAAAGGCGGCAACACCTCTTAGTGCCCAGACAGAAAGAAGAAGAACAATACACAAATGGCAGGTTCTATAGAGGTGGAAGAGTTCAACAAAAGCTTTGAACTGGTAGGTTCTATAGAGGTGGAAGAGTTCAACAAAAGCTTTGATGAGGATTTTTGTTGATAGCTTGCATGGCAAGCACCACAAGCAACAACATCTGGTACATTGACAGCGGAGCATCTTGTCAACAGGATATAAAAGGTTCTTCAAAAGCTTGCAGGAGGGTGGAGTAAATCTCCACATTGAGCTGGGAGATGATGCGCGGTGTGGTGCAGGGATTTGGTACTGTTACGTTTCAGAGGGAGTCTGGCAAACCCCTTAGTTTTGCTGACATATTATACGTTCTGGGGTTGACAAAGAATCGCATATTTGTTTCCACCCTGGAAGACAAGGGTTTTTAGGTGAAGTTCCGAGATAGGAAAGTGTATATTAGGCCAAAGGGGTCAGATAGGAGTTTGGATTGGGTGATTGGGATCCAGAGCGGGGAGGTGTACAGACTACACTTCGAGTTTGCAAAGGCTCTGGTCAGCAACAACAACTGTCAGGGTGAGTTGTGGCATAGGGGGATGGCACACTTACACCATGGAGCACTGAGGCATTTGAGACAGGCAGTTACTGGAGTTCCTCAGGTACAAGAGGAGAAGTAACCACTGCAAGGGTTGTGCATTGGGGAAGAACATTAGGAAGCCTTTCCCACAAAGTGAGCACAAGTCTAAGGGTACCTTGGACTTGGTGCATTCAGATGTTTGCAGACCCATGAGTGTCCAATCTTTCAGTGGCTACAACTATTGCGTCACTTTAATTGATGACTATTCTAGGAAGACCTGGATCTATTTCGTGAAGGCCAAGTCAGAGGACTTCGAGCGGTTTCAAGAGTTCAAGACTCTTGTGGAAAACTAGATTGGGAGGAAGATCTGGGTATTGGGGATGGACAACGGGGGTGAGTACATCTCCAAGGAGTTCTTGGAGTTTTGTTCATCGGAGGGGATAAAAAAGGAGCATAGAGTTCCTCATACCCCGCAACAGGATGGAGTAGCAGAGAGGACGAACAAGACATTGGTAGGAGCAGGCAAGGCCATGCTATTTGATCTGGGATTGCCACTATTCCTATGGGCTGAGACATACAGGATTGCAATCTACATTCAGAACAGATTTTCCCCCACAACTTTGGGGAGGAAGACACCCGAGGAGGTCTTCATAGGCACTAGGTCAGATGTGAGTCATCTACGCATATCTGGGAGTGTCTGCTATTGTCACATACATGCTGACACTAGGAAGAAGCTGGACCTATGCTGTTGAAAGTGGGGAGCGGAAAGCAGGAGCGAAGCGAAAAGCAAAATTTTCAAAAGCTCCCATTTTGGGAGTGTTTTTTGTATAGTATATATTTTAATATATTTTGATGGATTTATATCTAAAAAACATGTAGGATGTTGAATTAGCTATAGAATACATGGATTAAACCATATAACATCAATCATCTAGTAGTAATAACTTAAAGCATTATTATCAAATGATCAACCATAAATTTTTTTATAGGAGCTTGGCAAAGAAGGGAGGTACCATAGCATTGTCATCAAATGATTAACCTAGTATAGGAGCTTTTAGTATAGGAAAGGAAGGGAGCGCGTTGGGAGCGTTTTGGGAGTGAGCTTCCGAAGGAAGCAAGCTTCGAGAGCGGGAGCGAGGGTGTGGGGGGCGCTCCCACACAACATAGAGCTGGACCCTTTTGTTGAGAAGGGACTATTAGTTGGTTACAACTAGACTTCTAAGGCATACAGGGTATATATTCCGACTCGCAAGAGGATCATTGTGAGCAGAAATGTCTAATTTGATGAGGACAAAGCCTTACGAAGATTTATGGACTTATCGGCACAAGAGCAGCTAGCGCAGGACTCGGGTGTAAAGTTGGAGGAGCCACAAATACAGGTACAGACACAGGGCACAGGTTTTGATAGTTAGAGGGAGTCGGGTGGACAGGATCCTTTGGTCATTGACTTAGAGGATGAGCCGCAACAACACCACCACCAGGTAGACACTAGGGCACGACCTAAGTGGTTTAGGTCCACAGTTCAGGATTCTAGGCAGGTGACTCTTCCACAGAGCTCCATGAGGCGGAGCAAACCACCAAATAGATTTAGCTATATGGCGTTGATGATAGAGTTGATTAACTCTGAGCCTTTTAGTTTTGAGGAGGTTGTAGAAAATGATGTGTGGCAAGAAGCTATGGTTGAGGAGTATGCCTCCTTTATGAAAAACCAGGTGTGGGAGGTTGTGCTGAGGCCAGTAGGAAAATAAGTGGTTGGATCCAGGTGGATCTATAAGGTAAAGCATGCAGCAGACATAAGAGTGGAAAAGTACAAGGCGCACTTCGTGGCAAAGGGGTATTCATAGAAGGAAGGTATTGACTATGAGGAGACCTTCGCCCTTGTCGCTAGATACTCTTCTATTCGGACTATTCTTTCATTAGCAGCAGAGATGGGTTGGCACGTTCATCAGATGGATGTGAAGACTGCCTTCCTCAACGAAGTTATAGAGGAGGAGGTATTTATTGAGCAGCTTGAGGGGTTCGAGGTGGAGAACTGGGAGTCGCATGTATGCAGGTCGCAGAGAGCAATGCTACAAATATCGTGTCGGCGAATATATTGCCAAGGGTCCAAAAAGAAATTATCGGAATTATCGACGAAAATGTCGGCAAACATTGTCAATATATCGGCAAAATAAAAAATATAAAAATATTTAAAAATACGAAAAATACAAAAAATCACAATACATTCGAATATATCAGCAAATATCGCGAAAAATCGGCAAATATCGCCAAAAAATTGTCAAATATCATGAAAAAATCGAGAAAAATCGCCAAAAAAATCGGGGAAAATATCGGGGTGATATATTGCCGATATATATCGCGATGTTGCCAATATATCGACGATGTTTGTAACACTAGCAGAGAGCTCTTTATGGGCTCAAGCAGGCACCTCGGGCATGGTACTCGAGGATTGATAGCTATCTACGGGAGATGGGATTCCAGCGGAGTGAGGTTGACCCCCAGTTTTAAAAATCGGCTAGATCGGAACCGAAACCGGTCGGTCTGACCAGCCAACCTACTGAGTGATTTGAACTGGGACAAAAACCAGTTCAGAGACCGGTTCGGTAACGAACCGTCTGACCTGAGCCCTGAATTGGTTAGTTTGTTACCGAACCGGTCTTAGTCGGCCGAGCTTGTAACTAACCGACCGACCAATGACGAAACACCTCCGGGGGATCCAAAGCAATTAAAAATTGTTTTTTTATAAAATAAATAAACTAACCTAATACCTAACCCTAAAATGCATGCTAAAGCTATAAAAAAGACCCCGCTCCCTCCCATTTCACTCATACCATTACCATCAAATTTTCTTTGCTGTGACTGTTTGTCTTTTGCAGTTGCCAACATGGAGTTTGGAGTCAACTTTGGACTATGCCAAGACTTGTGGAGTTGGAAACTTGGACGGGAGTTGTGTTAAAATTCCATATGCTAAGCTAAATTATCAGCATTAAATTTCAATTTCATAACAAAAGCATATAGACAGGATCAGTGAAAGAAACAGTATCACAAGAACAACCAATTTATCCTTGGAAAACCCTAAAGGGAAAAACCCAGCAAAAGCTTCGTCAATATAGATGCCCCAAAAAGATAAAAGGTAAAACCCAAAAAGACTGATCCTTTTTCTTCTCCAGCTACAGCTCTTTCTCTCTCTCTCTTATGCGCTACACAAGTGAGTGTGAGTATGTTCAAATGAGAAGCACCTCACGTCTATTTATATTCTTTCGTTCACTTAATATTTAACTCAGTTATGTAGGCTCGAGTAACCACAACTGGGGTACTAATGACCCGACTTACAACAGAGAGGACTTCCTCATGACTTTTAGTTATTCTCCCGATAGGAACATCGGGGTATAAAGAAATATAAGTGCTTCTCCCGATAGGAACATCGAGGACCACTAGAATATATATATATAGAATATTCTTCGAAGTTACAATAATTCAACAAGTTGGAATTGGAAACTTGGATTGATCATGTTTTTTGGATTGGAGAGGTTGTTTTGATGATAGAGCCTCATTGATATTGTATTTTGTTTCGACTCTGAGATATGTGCTATGAGATTTTGTTATGTACCACGATACTATCATCTATGTACTGCCCTTGGTGCTCTATTGTGACCCATACATGGTTTAACTTACATATTATGTCTCTAATCATCTAATGGTTTGAAATTATATTTTGGAATGTTAATATAATTTTTGTCATTAAAATTGTAATTTTTTTTGTATTATTTAATAGCCTGGTTCATTGAAATCAAACCGCTCCGGTTTCGGTTCGAGTTTACCCTCGACCAGTTCAACTCCCGGTTCCGAGTTTTAAAACCTTGGGTTGACCTCAACATATACTTCTTGTCATGTGAGGTGCCTCTCATACTAGTCTTGCATGTAGATGATCTCTTTCTTACAGTAGATGAGAGGCTGATCAAGGATTGCAAGTCCAACCTTGTAGTTGAGTTTGAGATGAAAGACCTTGGGTTGATGCATTTTTTCCTAGGTCTAGAGGTTTGGCAGAGAGATGGGTGCTTCTTCATTGGTTAAGGGAAGTATGCAGTAGAGATCTTGAGGAGATTAAGGATGGAGGACTGTAGACCCATGTCCACGCCTCTAGTTACCAACTGGAGGAAGACTAATGAATCGAGTTCAGAGGAGTTTGATCCTACTATGTATCGCCAGCTTATCAGATCACTCATGTATCTAGCCAACACACAACCAAACATTAGCTTTACGGTCAACTCTTTGAGTCAGTTTACGGTAGACCCTCAGAGAGTACATTGGACAACTGCAAAGCATGTGCTTCACTACATCAGAGGTATAATGGAGTACGGATTGGTTTATGAGCACAGTGGGAGTGTACAGTTAGCAGACTTCACAGATGCTGACTGGGCAAGATGAGTAGAATTCTAGAAGAGCACTTCAGGTTGTTGCTTCAGCATTGGGTTAGGGGTTGTCTCTTGGTTCAGTAGGAAGCAAAAGTCAGTTTCATTGAGCTCGACAGAGGCTGAGTACATGGAAGCCAGTTTGGTTGCATGTGAAGGGATGTGGCTGAGAAAGTTGCTTTCAGGGTTATTCGAGTGTGAGTTGGAGGCTATGGTGGTTCACTGTGACAATTAGAGTGGCATCAGGCTATCTAAGAATCCAGTGTTCCATGACTAGAGCAAGCACATAGGCATCCGATATCACTTCCTGAGAGACTGTGTACAAAAAGGAACCATTCAGTTGAAGTACATTAAGACATAAGAGTAGGTGGTGGACATATTCACCAAGGCACTTTGTAAACGCAGTTTTGTGAAGTTTAGAGACAAGTTGGAGTTGCTACTGAATCCCTTCCTCGTTGAGAGAAAGTGTTAAAAAGTGGCAACAAGGAAGGTCTTCTATCATTTACATGTGTCCTTGCTTGATGGAAGACATAAAACAGGAAGCCAGATTGATCATTGCCTTTATCCAAAGTTTATACTTAGGAAAAGTGCATTATATGATCTAATTTTAATTTGACTTGATGGAGGCACTTTTATAAAGTTTAAGTGACAAATAATTTAAGTGATGGCTAATCTAATCTTGGTCATTGATCTCATCGGAGGATCTCATCCATTGATCCACACTGAGAGTTAGGGTTTTCGCTTGGCCATTGAGTTAAAAGGAGATTGATTTGGTGGAGAGGACACACACACACAGTTGTTTTGACACACACATTGTTAGAGAGAGATTTCTTGCTCATAGCTTTTAGTCAGAAAGTGAGAGAGAAAGTTTGTAGAAGAATTTTCCAGAGAGTAAGATTGAAGAACATTTTTCGGAGATTGACAGGGCAGCACATGAAAATTGCAGAGGCTATACTGTGATGCAGGGAGGTTATACACAATGATGCAGGCATCCGTATGCGTGACGTTAGCAGCCATATGCGACCGTATGGGTGACATCAGCATTTGTATAGTGACGCAAGCAGTGATGTAGTGCCATATGATCTTGTTGGGGTTTTCTCCGAGTTTCAGTTGTACGATTTTGCTAGTTGGGTAAAATCAATTTCTGGATTGTATTGTTCTATATCTTGCTAATAAAATATCTTCTCAGACTGCTGCACTGGTTTTCCCATCTTGGGTTTTTTCGGGGGTTTTCATACCCAAAAATATTGGTGTCTCCATTGATGTGATTGCTGTTCTATTTTTCTCAGTATATATTTTCTGCTGCAATATTTGTGAAGAAATCCATTTGTGGTTGCCAGCTATGTTACCAGAAACGGGAAACGGGAAACGAAACGAGAAACGAGAACGGTACGAGAAACGATGTTTCCAGGTTTCGCACATATAAGAAACGAGGAGAGAGAAAAACAAAAAAATTAATTAATTAAATATATAAATTGAATGTTGTGAGACTCTATAGATTTTACAGATTTTAGGAATGACTAAACTTAGCTTAAGTCGAGCATTTACCCAATTAAGTTTAGCTTCAATGCAAGAAAACTAGAGATT
>LPNX010082108.1:192473-306477 GCA_001517045.1 Pseudotsuga menziesii | reverse complement strand
ATAAAATGCAAGACAAAGTAAAATAAAAAAACAAATCATCCAAGCATTAAAACTCAACAAAGATAAACTGAAAATTCAAGGAAGATAAAGAGAGATTGGTACCACCCATGAGAGCTGAAATTGGTCACTCTTCTAACATTTAAGGATATCGAAACTCCCGAAAGTATGAGATGATTAGGCTAGAGCTTCTGTGGGATGATCTAAAGGTCAAGTTTTCTGCAGAAACGAAAACTGAAATTTCTGGCCCTCTTACTCTATAAATTCAGCTCTCTAAAACAAACAATCATGTTATCCACAAATTTCAAAGTAAAAAGTGAAATGATCTTCAAACTCAAACTCAGGAGCAGAAAGTCTGAAGTGCCTCATTAAACTAAATGAAGATGAACAGAAGACTCTCCAGTGCTAGAGAATGGCATCCATCATAATCACATGCTAGAGACCTACAACGATTATATTCAGAGATCTGCCTTCAATTTCTTGATCTATGGATGAAATCGCTGGATTGGAGGGTTTCTTGGGCATATATGCGAAAAGCAAGGCATAACCTATGAATATGGAAATGGGAGATTGGAGGACAAGTCTCAGAATCAAATGGACTACAGAACAACAAGCCTACTCATGTTTTTAATGCTGCAGGTGTGACAGGTCGTCCTAATGTTTTTAATGCCTTTCGGAATCCAGATGTGTAAAGCCAAATAGTTTTCAAATGAATATTTCTACTCTAGAGTCTATAGTAGAAAACACGATGCAATCTATCTCACAGGAGTTTAGCAATTGAAGTAGATTATATATTAGATTGTAGAATACCCACTAACTCCTCTGAGTCATTGGAAAAAGTAGCTACCTGATAAACTAGCAGTAGCAATCTCTCGGCTCTTCAAACTGGTATCACTGCTCCAGCGCTCTTCTCAATTTCTCTGCTATAGATATTTTGTTTGATAGGGAACTTAGCCAAAGCACTGATTGAAAGGCGGAAGCAGAACCTGAAAACTGTAGCCTTGTGTCTCAATTTCTCTGCTCGTTTTTTTTGTTCGACAGGAGCTCAGCCAAAGCACGGAATGAAAGGCAAAAGCAAAACCTCAAAACTGTAGCGTAGGTACAAACATGGTTTCAAATTTTGATGCAGCCTAACAGGCGGCAGATAGCCTTCTTCAACACCCAACCGTCAATAAATTTTACATTTAAGTTGGAGCCTATTTGCCACCCACCAAATTCACTCACCGTTCATTAATCGCTCCACAAATTTTAAAAATATACCTGGAAACGATGGGCAACGGGACGAGTTCTCTCAAAAACGGACAATCGTTTCTTCTGAAATCGTTGTGTGAAACGAGTCGTTTCGCAAGAAACGGTTTTTTGGCTCCAGAAACGAAAACGGCCGTAAATAACTGCGTTTTCGTTCCGTCTCCGTTTCTACTACGTTTTCTTCCCGAAACGCAAGCTTTCGTCACGTTTCTGGTAACATAGGTTGCCAGTAATAAAAAAAAATATACTGTGTAACTCAAGATTGGATTTTAAGGAAATTTACACCTTGGATGTACTGAAGTACCTGCTTTACTGCTTTTTAGTGGTTCTCATGCAGTTCTTCCATAACGTGAGAGATTAAACCAAGTTCCAACAACGAACGAAATGTTTGGATGAGTATGAGTCAAGTGCAAAAGGTTGTCAATTAACTGCCAATACAAAGTGTCATCCAACTGGCGTGTAGAACACTTGGAAAACAACTTAACTCTATACTGAAAAGGGGTTGGGACTGTTTCACAGTGATCCATGTGAAATCAGCAAAGGAGATCCATAGCATACATAGGTTTAGAAAGGGAAATTTCTTTGTTTGCAAACCATGTAAGCCAAAAAAAATTGTAGGTGCCCTAAGTTTATCATCTCAAAGTAGTTCTCAATACCAGACTTCACTTAGTTGATCAAATGAGGATTACTACCAGTGAGAATGAGATCATCAATATACAAAACAAGAATCAGAACTTAGAAGCTCATCACCCACCTGTTGAATTTAAACATCAACAACAAGACCACCCTACCGAAGATTGTCATGTGGTTGGCATGCAAACAATCCTTGACTGGAGAGACTGACAAGACATGCCATGTCAGACCATAGAGCCCTGCATACTTCCCATGTGTTACCTCTGATACCATATTGGGAAACCACATGTGGGCAAGCAAGGAGTGAACACCACAGAGACATAACTCACACATATCATCAATATGGACAACATGATTTACATGATAAAACCCTCAAAGAGAGAAACATGCATAGAACAACAAAAAAATTGTATCACTGCTTAAGAAAGGAAAGGCTATATCTAGTGCAACACTCTACTCTGTCATGTTGGACATTGGACAAGTGACTCACTGCGATCTTTAAATGGAGATCATGGACCAATCAAGTGATAAGACTCAAATAAACTGTTGTGAATATCAAGAATATGATCATTGTTGGATAATCTATGTACAAGATAAAATGGTGACCGTCGGATAATTCAAGTACAAAAACACACTTAAAGTGCATGTGATTATGGTACACCAGCATTGATCCATCTTAAACCCGGATCTATCAAGCACTAAGAGGGACCCAATTTCTTGAGGTGTAAATTTTTTTTATCTCAAATTTTTTTATACATCTTGAAAAAATTTACACCTCAAGAAATTTGAACCCTCTCAGTTCTTGATATATCCGTGTTTAAGATTGATCTACGCTGGTTTTAATTTTATTTTATTTTATGAGCCGACATGGATTTTTTAAATTACTTTTCATTTGGTTCTAACTTTTTATTTTGTGGGTGTACAGGAATTTTTATATTATTTTTTTATTTTTGGTAATGTTGCATAACGCTACGCTACAGACAACATCTCACCTATATTGGGCTGTAGAGCACCTCGCTGCTCTTGGTGCAATTAAACCAAGTTGATCTTAAACAATCTTCTAATGTCGATATCCAACATGCCCCCTTAAGAACAAGTTGGGGTAGGATGAATAATTTACAAAATGAGAAGGGGAAGGAATGTGGCATTTTGCCTTTGTATAGATCTCCATTGGAAACCCTCTGCACCATGTGAATGGTTGGGCTTTCATCATTGACAAAAATCTTCAATTAGCTTTGCATTCATCTTTCACAGGTGAAGAAAATTCCAAACTGGTTCTCTTCAATTTGCTTTTCTTAAATACATATAGGCATTGAGAATCAATCGGTGCTGGAGCTTCAACAGACTGAGGACAAACTCTTAACATGGGTGGGATGTCATGAAGAGATCAAGTCTTTAAAACAAAGAACTGAAGCACAAAGGATATAGTATATACAGGAGGACAAACTCCTATCATAGGTGGGGTGGTATGAAAATATCAAATCTTTAAATTTTAAAACAAGGAATAAAACTACAAGGGATTATACAGAAGAAATGGTGGCAAGTATGCACGGTTAAACAGTGAACTTCAAGAAAAAATGAGCAATGTCCAAAATCTGAATATTAGGACTAGAATTTTAGAAACCTTTTTGCCTCGTTGATGGCTGTGATGAAGATGCATATTTCGTTCCTAGTTATAGCATTGCGCACTGATTGGTTTCTTGAACAGTGTTACCACAATCAGTGTTGGTTGTTTTGCATGAAAGCAAATACAAATCACAGAAAGGCCTTGAGCACAGAGAAACATATTAGGAATAAATACATTCACAGAACAAAACCCATTGGAGGTGGAGACTAGGTATAGATGCAACCTTCAAAAGGGAGTCTACGCAGAGAGAATAGGTGTGTCTTTTCCAGTAGAACTAAGAGAGTGTCAGATTTCAGATAGTGACATATCTTTATTCTAGTAAAGGTTACTTTTTATTATCCTAAGACCTAAACATGGTTCAGGGGTTTGTACTAATCATGTGAGTTTTTTGGTCTGAACTGTGCATTATTGGGAGCTTGTAGTATTTAGTTTCATTGCATTATTGCAGGACAATTGTCAGAATGTATTAAGGACTCATGTTTAGAATTAGATTTACTAGTATTACAGATTCAATTTTGAAAATGGAGAAAATCATCCTTTAGTAGCATGTATAGATGCTTTCTAATCCATCCAGCATAATTATTTTGCATCGTTCCAGGACAATTGCCAGTGAGCATTTATGATTCTATGTTTAGAAATAGATATACTAGCATTTCAGATCCAATCTGGAAAATGGAAAAAAAATCATCCTATAGCAACATGTATGGATGCTTTCTAATCCATCGAGCATAAATTATATATTTCCAAAACATATCAGGAGAAACAGTGGATATCTGAATCCATTACCAGAATTGAGATCTGATCACTTTGCATCTCTTGGCAGGTCTGCACACAGAGGTCTTGGACACGACCTTATGGTGTGGGTCTACTTGTTGCTGGATTAGATGAAACAGGACCCCATCTTTATCAGAATTGCCCTTCTGGAAATTATTTTGAGTATCAAGCATTTGCCATTGGTGCTCGCTCCCAAGCAGCAAAAACTTACTTGGAAAGGAAGTTTGAGACATTCCCAGAGTGTTCACGTGATGAACTTATTCGTCATGGTATTATTTCAGTCAAGGAAGCATTGGCAGAGGGAAAACTGAATGGTTTTAATTGCAATGTTGCTGTTCTTGGAATTGGTGAGCCATTCAATACTCTTGACCCCAAAACACTACAGCAGATTATTGACTCACTGGAAGATAGGACAGATGAACCTCCAGTAGATGTTGCTCCAGTTGAAGGTGAACAAGGTGCTGTGCAAGATGATACAGATCAAGCTGTAGCCCCCA
This sequence comes from Pseudotsuga menziesii, assembly GCA_001517045.1. Lineage (NCBI taxonomy): Eukaryota > Viridiplantae > Streptophyta > Pinopsida > Pinales > Pinaceae > Pseudotsuga > Pseudotsuga menziesii. The sequence goes on along the minus strand of LPNX010082108.1, from coordinate 301,701 downwards.
TGGAGACTTAATTTTGGGAAGCCATCTGTTTAGGTTATATGACCTTTTCCATTTGAGAAGAAGCAGGCACAACGAACACAAAGGAAAAATGCTTTCAATGCTAAGATTTAGGGATGAATCATGGTTTGACAAGATTGTCTTTATTTTATCCTGTTAGTTGCTAGACTTCAGTCTCTACTAGTATACATTATCATGATAAATGTCTTGTTGCTTCTCATTTTGATGTCTTATCAATTCCACTCACTGGGATTGCCAATATTGATATCAAGTGTTCGGAGGTTTCTCCTGAATCACAAACTTATTGAATTATGAGTTACTTCCATTTATCTATGCTATCAGAGGAAATAAACCATGCTTCCAAATTGTGTTCTGCTGTTGATTTCAAGTTTCAACAGTGTGGCATATCATTCAAGAAAAAAATTAATATGTAATTTATACGATGGCATCATACATAGACCTCATGTTTTCTGCTTTACCATTGTATTGGTGTGATTTATTTACATAACCTCATGGCAAAGCAGCCCCAAATGAACCATTAATTGTTTTGGCATAATTTTATTACTGCTGTTCTAAGTATATAGGCACTTGATGGATCAGGGTTAAGTTTTCGTGTCCAATTTATGGATGTATATAGCGACATAGCAATAAAGCAATTGTTTTTCTTGCAACTAAGCCATCTATGGGTATCTCCTAATTATTTTTAAATTTTAACGGTTGATCTCAATTTAGTTATGTAGTTTGATGCCGGATACAACTTTTGTTTTGGACCTATTTCTCCATATCCTAGAGGGCATTTAGATACGGTTGCATAGAAATATATGAAATGATTAGAACATTTCTGTTTTAACACAACATGCACATTTTGGTTGTAACCTTGTAAAAGGCCCCAGAAGGAGCACGCCACAGTATTTTAACTTGATGGCTGAAGGACATTCCACTCTCTTTTCAGTTATACTTAAAATATTATAATGACTTCGTTGGGCTAAAAGCTATGTTGCTCTGGTTGTGGGGATGGGAAAACACCAGGGACAGGGCGACACGTCCCAGGACAGTTAGAGTGCACCCCCAAATTTTCTAGAGGACGTTGAATGACAATAATAGTATATATATATATATATATATTTATATATGGAAGAGAGAGAGAGAGAGAGAGAGAGAGAGAGAGAGAGAATCATTATTTTTGTTATAGAAATCATCATAAATATCTGTAGTTATTTGTATGCATAATAGTCTATGCTATATAGTATTATGCATGGCCCTTACACTTACCAGTTATGAAAAAGCTCAGGCAATTAAGACACAAAGGGAGGATGTGGTAGGACCTAGCCCCTCCCTGCCTGCACGTCTGGCCAATCATTCCGCTGGCATCTCACATTCATGATACCCGTTTCACTGCTGCTCGAGGATGTAGTTTTAGATACGTCAAGCCAAGGGTGGCTCCATATCTCCTTCAACGACATGCTGTTGTTGTTGCCATATTCTGTCACTTGGTAATCATCTGAGTCACATTTCAGAACTGGCACTTGGATGAATAAAACATGGTTTAACTTTAGGAAACCTAAGTGTAACTATTTTCAATTTGCAATAAAGTCCGTGAAGGGTCAATGAGACGAATGCCTGTCTCTATGCCAACTTTTCTCCTTCGTATTTTTTTTGTTTTTGTTTATGATGATTATGTTAAAAGATATTCCCTTGTCATTAGATTCTGCAGATTATTATGGCTGTGTTGAAAACCACTACAAAACACTTAGGGATTTACTTGCATGCATTTTGTAAAAAGATTAGATTCAAATTTCAAATTAAGAGGGTGAGTGCATAATAATTTATTCAAACATTTTAGTACACCCAATTCAACTCACTACTATCGGATTATTTTTCACAAAGCTTCAAGGGGTGGATGGTGGAAGGACTTGAATAACCTCTTGACACCCATGTACAATATGTAAAAGTCTAAAGATAAGATGGCCACCAAAATAAGAACAAGAGCAATAACCACTAGGATCAGACCTTGAGATGTTGCATTTCTGGGTTTGTTAACATGGAGGCTTTGTTTGTTGTAATGATGTTGTTGGAAAAAATGGATATGGGAAAAATAATAATGTTGTCCAATTATCATTGTCCACTGTCAAAACTGAAGATACATGCCTGTAACATTTTTAAAATATGTCCACATCTTTGAAATCTTCCCTGAACATCTTCAAAATCTGCTTAGAATGTTCCTGAAATCTGCCTGGAGCATCTTTGGTATGGCCAGCAAGTCTCCAAGTTTCATATGAAGAGCATGGCAGATTGGGGATGTTTCCTAGGGGTTCCCAAGTCGTCGAAACGCAGGAGCAACAGGTACAGGTTTTTTGGAGAGGGGCATTGGTCCTTGTGCAACATAGGTTAAAAGTGAGTACTTGTTAGCCTCTCACTGGTGCACATTAACTCTTCTTCTGACTGCAATTGAAGTGTGATTTGCTTTATGTTGTTGATATGATTAAATTGGTCATTTTCTTGCAGATATATTCACCGTAAGAATTGGGTAGATGTTCTATTTTCATCTGTTTTCTCTAGTTGAATGCATGATCATATTGGTGATGCTCTAGAGATATATTTACAGCAAGAATTACAGCTCAAGAAGAGATTTTTATTTTTATGTGTGTTCCATTTTTTACAGTTAGTCATACAACTTGTGAACCAAAAAAGAATCTGTCCAGACTGTTGGCGTCTTTCACACACCTGGGGGGAACGTGGCAGAAATCTTCAAGCCACTCGGTGCGTCCTTGGGGGCAAGTCTCGAGTCAACGCTGTCACTTTGTTCTTGACTTCTCCATTTAGGCTCAACTCCTAATGAAGCCAAGGGGAGTAGACTCTATTAAGTTACCAAGACAAAATTATTTAGTATGGTGATGTTAAACTGAATGAGTTACTTAGGAGTTTGAAATTTAACCATAAACAGCGATAGATGACAAGATAAAAANCACAATGCTGAGACACAATATATATATATATATATATATATATATATAGAAAGAAAATAGGCAATGCCTTAAAATGGAGTCATAAAATAATCAATGTACTTGCATGTGCTTTGGAGTGAATGTTTTGCGATTGCCTCTTGGTACGTTTTAAGTTTATGTGAAATATGAGTTGATTAAAATTAGGTGAGGGGGGGTGGGACTCCAGATATACCCGAGAGTACTTGGAGTATGTCAAAAACTAAACCTTCACGGCTACCTGCAAGGAATATGTGGGTTGAATGGAGTCTCTGACACTGTTGTTCATAATGCACTCGAAGGTGTAACAGAGATCGATGCCTCGAGGTCACTTTTCAGGAGTTCCCGTTTTCTTTGGGTATTTTGCCACCACTTACGATTTGATTGGGGCATTGGATTTTCGTCTGATGGTGGTTGATTGGGGAAGGTGAAGACTAGTTAAACTAGTCACTCACGTTGCTTTTGATGCAGCTTGATTGATCGGACAAACCGCAGCCAAATGTAGAGCATATACACTGGAGTCTTGCCAATTTTAGTGAGTTTTAAAGGGTGTGTTTTCTTAGAAAGAAAAATCCTCCATGAACCTCTTTCAGTGCAAGTGGACCTCAATCGGGGAATCAAGGAGGGGGTTGATTTTAGAACAATTACTTACAAGAGATCAAAGATAAGCAATAAACAGCAGCAAATCACAAGTTTCTAATTATTCTTACCACGCATCTCTTTCCCCTTGCGGGTCAATCAAGAAGTCGTGGGGTAAGTATTCAAGTTACTTTGATAATGTAATATGGAATATATGATAAAGTAATCAAAGTATGCTATTATGCATGAATGAAACTAATCTAAAGTGAAAAGAAGTAAGACAATGCGAAAAACGACAAAAAATGCACGAATTCTCCCAGGGGGATGGGGAATGGGCTCGAAAAAGCCTATTCGGAGAAAACTTTTATTATTTACTGTTACAATATCAGTAAAATTATTTGAATCCTCTTGGTTCTTCTATAGGATGAAATCAAGGTTTTACAAATTTCCCAAAATTTAAAATTATGGTCAAAAGGGAGACCCCTGGGGGGATTTGAACGATCCCAAAGCCATTTTCGAACAACAACTTCTCTTATTTCTGTTATGCCTTTTAAAAGACAACGAGAATGCTAGAATGAAATATGTCCAAAAGCAATTTGGAAGTACCTTTGGGTTAGCCTACTTTAAACCAAACAAAACTAAGTTAAAACTAGCTAAACCGACGAAAAAAGAACTAAGGAAATCAAGCTTTTCTTGGGATCTTGGCTTGCTATTTGGGCAGCCAATGAAATATGCACTGATTGCTAGATTTAATTTTTTTAAAATAGAAACAGAAATCTAAAGCATGCAACCTACGGATTCTTTTTAAATTGCCATGCAAAACGGACGATTTCCCTAAACTAGATCTAGAATGCTTTATGAAACTTTTTTAGGAATGAGATCTAGTCTATGAGCCTTGAAACAACATATCCATGTAATTTTTACTTTAATATAACAGATCCAAATGATATCAAAGCTTTCGAACACAGTAACCAGGTAAGAAAATTGATTTTTTGAAGGAGGAAGAGAGAGAAAGAGTGTTGGAAGCTTGGGAATGTTTGGCTTTGGAGTCTGCTTTGGTGGAACACCAAGGGACTATGTCTTCCAGAAGATCTTGAAGATGAGGAAGATGCAAACCAGCTCAACCCCTTCTACAAGTGAGATCACCTGCAACTTCGAAATCCTTGCACAAACATATGGTTAAAACATAGGTGCTGCTGGAAAAGGTAATTGGAAAGCGTGCAATTAAACTTAAAATACATGCAACTCCACTAGATTTGAAACAAGCAAATAGTAAGAGCATAAATCAAATTAGAATAAACTTTTACCCTAACAGGAGGGAGATCTCTCCTTTAAGGCCAACAATTAACTAGCAAAATCAAAGATAAATAATACAGCTTATACCTCATAAGCATTTGACAATCACCATCCACACATGAAGAGCATTACACCATAGATCTTGCCTCCAAAGCTTCTTTAATCCAGAATAGCAAACAATAACAATAGTACAATAGCAACAACACCTCAATCCCAGTTCTAACTAGCTTGGAAAAAGAAAACTGAGCTTTATTTATAACAAAAACATGAAATCTAGCCAAGGAGAGAGAGACTGCAGCTGCATGTGGAGTGAATCTAGGTCTGATATGTGTCTAACTGAGCCTGATCCGAGTCTCACTGAGTGCAACTATTTATCGGAGAGCTGATCTGTGTGACACCTCAACCTGTTGACTGAAGCATCCACCAAAACTCAACCAGAGAGGCCCACACATGTGGAGGAGAGGGAGGGCACAATTTCCAAGGTTGCATGCAATAATGCACTCCCAGATCAGCCCAGATCACCTCCTTCAGTCAAGGAATTGTCAGATCCAGTCAATCCCAAGTCGATGAGACTGATTTTAGTCAAATTGGAGCAAATCCAATGATTTAGGATTTGGGGTTTTCTCCATTATTTAATTAATTTATCAATTAAATAATCAATATTTGATTTTTAGGGGTTTTTGACCTGAGTGATGGACAAATCACTCAAAACTTAGAAAAAGTGGGTCTATGGGTTTACATGGCGCTCTGAGCTTGAAAATGAGCATCCCCATGATTGAAACTGATTTCCGTGCCCACTTTTATTACAAAACCATTTTTTTTCAATTAGACTATTAAAAAATAGCCTAAGTTTTGTGGAAAAATTAAAATTTAAAAAATTTAAAAAAATTGAAAACCTAGAGGGACTTAGACATGTTCATATGACTCGACCATGATGCCTAACATGTTAATACATTGACACATAGACTCTAATAACCTCAATAGGCCTAAATGCCAAGCCGACCACCCCAACTTTGGAGGTATTGAGTGAAAAATTCAGAAATTATAAGTCGTTTATTCAACAACCAATAATAACCAAGGGAAAAAACACCCTATAGGCTGATCGGATTGACAAACAAAGTCTAAGAGACCGAGTCTTTTACAGACACTATCATGCTAGAACATCTTATTAGAACTCCCCCATGGGGTATGAACATGTGATATAGTACAATAAGAACCTCACAGAAGCACTTCTGAAGGTCTTCTGAAGTCCGAACAAATCATCTTTGTCTGGTTCACCAGGCTCACTTGATAAAAACCACTAAGTACAACTTAGGTGGTAACATTTAGCTCCAAGTGCGGGACGTGTGCTCGATCTGGTCATAGGGAAATGAGAGGATACGAGAACACCAGAATCTCTGGTTTATACACCCTGTAAAAACATCTCAATTTGACAAGAAAACCTCAGTAGCACAATCTTTATATCTAAACCAAATGAACCATTAAGCTGATTTATTTAAACAAAATAAATGTAACTAATTGATGAAATAAAAGTTTTATTACAGCTAAGTACAAAACATAAATGCAGAAAGTAAATGCTCTCTTTTAAGGAGCTTATTTTCCTACTCTAAGCATGATATAAAAATGTTAAGTGTAATAAAAAATCCAATGTAACCACCTAAGCATTTTATTAACATATTTTTTTTCCCTTGTCTTTGGTTACGAGCAAAAGTAAGGATACTTTATTCAGAAAATGCAAACTTGCGTGATGATCCGGAATGGGCGGGATGGATGGGAAGTCATAGGCATGAATAATGTTGTCAAACTTCTTCCCAAACTGGTAGGGGCTTGCACAGGTTGCTTTTATCAATGATTGGATATGGTTGATATACAAATCGGAATGATGAGGCAGATTGACTACACCATCATACTGATCATCAAGGCTTACTGGATGATAACTCATTGTATAAGTCTCAAGCGGCTCCAAATCATAATGAAACTCTATATGTGAAGATGATAGTTGAAACATATTCTACTGACTGCATCATATCTGTCTTTTCACAACACTGCTTTTCAATGTCTTCATTATTGATACCTTTGTGTGGCTCTACATGATGACTTTGAATGACCATATAAGAGTTTTGAATGCTGCTCTTCTATACTAGGACTTTCCCAGGTCTCCAGATCCATGCTTCCCTTTGTGGAAGTATAGTAGATTGGACTTCCACAAATTTCTAAATAGACACTCCCCTTGCTGGATATAGCATAGATAGGATTCTTAATAAGATATCCACAAAAATCCCAATAGTTATCACCACGATCTATGTTAGATGTGATGGATTCCCCATTGTTGATATCAAGTTCCGATATCAAGTTTTCTTTGTCTTCATTACTGATACTGATATATGCTCAGACTGATCATATGGATAAACTGCATGCTCCTTTTCCATATCAAAGTTTCCCAAGGCCACATGGTCCATGCTCTCTCCTTTAGATATGCCATAGACAAGAGAAACAACAAAACCATCAAGAGTTTCTGGTTCATTATTTTCCTCTTTATTCATGTCATAGACTAGATTTTTCATGAATGTCCAAGACTCTTCATCAACATCTTTGTCGAAGATAACGGAGTCTTCGTTACTTGTATCATGCTCCAAGTTATACTTGTCCTCATTTTCATACTCATCTTCTTCAGAGAAAATGTCACAAGGCAGTAAACCTTCCAGACTGTCATCATTATATGGAGAACACGAAGGAGTCCCATCATGCACATTACGGTTTTCATCATAAGTTTCACTATAATATTCTGCAATGGTTTCATCCTAAGGCTTGTACTGTTTAGTTGGTGACAAAGGATAGGCCTGGCCTACCATGTATACATGATCAGGCTTGCTTGAAGTTGTTTCCTGACTACTGACCTCGGGAAGTCCATGTTCCATGACTTGATTTGCAACATAACAAGTGCTTTCATGGTGGAATTGTTCACAGGGTCTACACCATGGAATTACTTTTTCTACCATGTTAGCTGAGTTTAACTGGTTTGGAATCCTAGGCTCTTGTTGAGGAAATTTCTTTTGATACCTCTGATTCTGCTTGTGCTGAAAGTTCCTAGGTCCATTATTCCTTTCCATTGTGATTATTCTATTTTGCATATGATTCAATTGTGCAGAATGATTGGCTATTAGTTGGTTTTGACTAGTAATCAGGTTTTTTATCATGTTCCATGGGATCTTTAGAAGTTCCCTTTTCTTCTGATTCAACGACTTTACCCTTCTCTTTGTTGTAGGAAGTGTTTCCCCTAGTGTAAACTGGAATGTTGGACTTGCTTGAAGATTGCATATTCTTTTCTACTTTCTCGACCAATTCCTGGGCAATTTTCAGAGCGGCCGGTTCTTTATCTCTCAACTGGTACCTTAAGTCACCGGTGAAGGCTTCAATGTAGGATATGAGGATAGAGAATTTTTTTGGCTTGATGTCTCTAGGAAGGTCTGCAACCACATGCCTGAATTTAGCGTTAAATTCATCCATGGTTTCATTCTCCATCTTCTTTATGCTATAAACGACAACAAGCAGATGTCTTGGTTCCTTCTTTTCTCCCCACTTCTTCCTAAAACCATCTTGGAATTCGCTAAGAGTTTTATATGAATCATCATCTAGGTCGAGGTACCACTCTTCAGCATCATCTTTTAAGGATAAAGCAAAGAGCTTCATTTTGACATCGTCATGGTCATGGGCAGCATCATTGCAATAACTGACCAAGTGTTTTTCAAACTTTCGAAGGTGAGACTAGGCAGTGATGGCATTATTGCCCTGAAATATGGGGAGCTTCTTGATAGCATCTTTTGGAATGGCATGGGGAGCACCTGCTATCTAAGAAAAGTCAGGGGGTTTGAATAATTCCGTAATTTATTGAGATTGATGAACATGACTCTCTACAAATAAGTGATGGATATCTGAGAGGGATTGGTCTCCTAAATTTTCGAGGTTTCTATGAGAAGTCCACCTATTCAATCTTTCCTTAATAAACCTTTCGGGATCAGGGAGAGGATTGAATAATTGATGGCGGTTTCTTCGGGTATAAATTCTTGGAGGGATGTTAGACAGTGGAGTCGCTAGATGGATCGAGTTTTAATTTTTATGTTTTTTAAAGACAAGACCAATCGATTTTTTTTAATCTTTTTAGTTGTTTAAAAAAAAATTAAGCTAAGTCGTACTCGGGAATAAAAAGATTTATCCCCGGCAATTGCGCCAAAAAGTGTTGCCGCCTTTCACACACCTGGGGGGAACGTGGCAGAAATCTTCACGCCACTCGGTGTGTCCTTGGGGGCAAGTCTCGAGTCAAGGCTGTCACCTTGTTCTTGACTCCTCCGTTTAGGGTCAACTCCTAACGAAGCCAAGGGGGGTAGACCCTATTAAGTTACTAAGGCAAAATTATTTAGTATGGTGATGTTAAACTGAATGAGTTACTTAAGAGTTTGAAATTTAACCACAAACAACCATAGATGGCAAGATAAAAAATGAGCGCACGAAAGCACAATGCTGAGACACACTATATATATAGAAAGAAAATAGCTAATGCCTTAAAATGGAGTCATAAAATAATCAATGTACTTGCATGTGCTTGGAGTGAACGTTTTGCGATTGCCTCTTGGTACATTTTAAGTTAATGTGAAATATGAGTTGATTAAAATTAGGCGAATGGGGGGACTCCAGATATACCGAGAGTACTTGGAGTATGTTCAAAATTAAACCTCCACGGCTACCCGCAAGGAATATGTGGGCTGAATGGAGTCTCTGAGACTGTTGTTCATAATGCACCCGAAGGTGTAATAGAGATCGGCGCCTCGAGGTCTCTTTTCAGGAGTTCCCGCTTCCTTTGGGTATTTTTCTACTGCTTACGGCTTGATCGAGGCGTTGGATTTTCGCCTGATGGTGGTTGATTGAGGAATGTGAAGACTAATTAAACTAGTCACTCACGTTGCTTTTGATGCAGCTTCACTGATCGGACGAACCACAGCCAAATGCAGAGCATACACACCGGAGACTTGTCAATTTTAGTGAGTTTTAAAGGGTGTGTTTTCTTAGAAAGAAAATTCCTCCATGAAACTCTTTCGGTCCAAGTGGACCTCAATCGGGGAATCAAGGACGAGGTTGATTTTAGAACAATTACTTACATCAAATCAAAGATAAGCAACCAACAGAAACAAATAACAAGTTTTCTAATTATTCTTACCACGCATCTCTTTCCCCTTGCTGGTCAATCAGGAAGTCGTGGGGTAAGTATTCAAGTTACTTTGATAATGTAATATGGAATATATGATAAAGTAATCAAAGCATGCTATTCTGCATGAATGAAACTAATCTAAAGCGAAAAGAAGTAAGACAATGCGAAAAACGACAAAAAAGACGCGAATCTCCCCAGGGGGGATGGGGAATGGGCTCGAAAGAGCCTATTCGGAGAAAACTTTTATTATTTGCTGTTACAATATCAGTAAAATTATATGAATCATCTTGGTTCTTATACAAGATGAAACCAAGGCTTTACAAATTTCTTAAAATTTAAAATTATGGTCAAAAGGGAGACCCCTAAGGGGATTTGAACGATCCCAAAGCCACTTTCGAACAACGTCGTCTCTTCTTTCTGTTATGCCTGCTAAAAGACAACGAGAATGTTAGAATGAAATATGCCCAAAAGCACTTTGGAAGTACCTTTGGGTCAGCCTACTTTAAACCAAACAAAAATAAGTTAAAACTAGCTAAAACAGTGAAAAATGAACCAAGGAAAGCAAAATTTCCTTGGAATCTTGGCTTGCTGTTTGGGCATCCAATGAAATATGCACTGATTGATGGATTTAATCTTTTTAAAACATAAACAAAAATCTAAAACATGCAACTTACGAATTCTCTTTAAATTGCCATGCAAAACAGACAATTTCCCTAAACTAAATTTAGACTGCTTTATGAAACTTTTTTAGGAATGAGATCTAGTCTATGAGCCTTGAAACAACAGATCTATGTAAGTTTTACTTTAATATAACAGATCCAAATGATATCAAAGCTTTCGAACACAGTAAAGCAGGTAAGAAAATTGATCTTTTGAAGGAGAAAGAGAGAGAAAGAGTGTTGGAAGCCTGGGAATGTTGGGATTTGGAGTCTGCTTTGGTGGAACACCGAGGGACTATGTCCTCCAGAAGATCTTGAAGATGAGGAAAATGTAAACCAGATCAACCCCTTCTACAAGTGAGATCACCTGCAACTTAGAAATCTTTGCACAAACATATGGTTAAAACACAGGTGCTGCTGGAAAAAATAATTGGAAAGCATGCAATTAAACTTAAAATACATGCAACTCCAATAGATCTGAAACAGGCAGACAATAAGAGCTTAAATCAAACTAGAATAAACTCTTACCCTAACAGCAGGGAGCTCTCTCCTTCAAAGCCAAATGTTAACCATCAAAAGCAAAGATAAATAACACAGATTATACCTCATAAGCATTTGACAATCACCATCTACACATGAAGAGCATTACACCATAGATCTTGCCTCCAAAGCTTCTTTATTCCATAATAGTAAACAATAACAACAATACAATAGCAATATCACCTCAATCCCATTTCTAACTAGCTGGAAGAGGAAAATTGAGCTTTATTTATAGCGAAAACAAGATATCTAGCCAGGGGGGGCGCAATTTCCAAGGGGAGAGAGACTGCAGCTGCATGTGGAGTGAATCTGGGCCTGATCTGTGTCTAACTGAGCCTGATCTGAGTCTCACTGAGTGCAACTATTAATCGAAGAGTTGATCTGTCTGACACCTCAACCTACTGATTGAAGCATCCACCAAAACCAAACCAGAGAGGCCCACATGTGTGGAGGAGAGAGGGAGGGCACAATTTCCAAGGTTGCATGCAATAATGCACTCCCAGATCAGCCCTGATCACTTCCTTCAGTCAAGGAATTGTCATATCCAGTCAATCCCAAGCCGATGAGACTGATTTTAGTCAAATTGGAGCAAATCCCCATGATTTAGGATTTGGGGTTTTCTCCATCATTTAATTAATTTATTAATTAATTATTCAATATTTGATTTTTAGGGATTTTTGACCCGAGTGATGGACAAATCACTCAAAAATTAGAAAAAGTGGGTCCATGGGTTTACATGGCGCTCTGAGCTTGAAAATAAGCACCCCATGACTGAAACTGATTTCCGAGCCCACTTTTATTACAAAACCAAATTTTCCAATTAGACTATTAAAAAATAACCTAAGTTTTGTGGAAAAATTAAAATTAAAAAAATTAAAAAAATTAAAAACCTAGGGGGACTTAGACATGTTCATATGACTCGACCATGATGCCTAGCATGTTAATACATTGACACAGACTCTAATAACCTAAATAGGCCAAAATGCCAAGCCGACCACCTCAACTTTGGAGGTATTGAGTGAAAACTCAGAAATTATAAGTCGTTTATTCAACAACCAATAATAACCGAGGGAAAAAACACCTTGGGCTGATCGGATTGAGAAATAAAGTGTAAGAGACCGAGTCTTTTACATACATTATCATGCTAGAACATCTTATTACAACTCCTCCATGGGGTATGAACATGTGATATAGTACAACAAGAACCTCCCAGAAGCACTTCTGAAGGTCTTTTGAAGTCCGAACAAATCATCTTTGTCCGGTTCACCAGGCTCACTTGATAAAAACCACTAAGTACAACTTAGGCGGTAACATTTGGCTCTAACTGCGGGACGTGTGCTCGATCTGGTCATAGGGAAAGGAGAGGATACGAGAACACCGAAATCTCTAGTTTATACACCGTGTAAAAACATCTCAACTTGACAAGAAAACCTCAGTAGCACAAGCTTTATATAAAAACCAAATGAACCATTAAGCTGATTTATTTAAACAAAATAAATGTAACTAACTGATGAAATAAAAGTTTTATTACGGTTAAGTACAAAACATAAATGCAGAAAGTAAATGCTCTATTTTAAGGAGCTTATTTTCCTACTCTAAGCATGATATAAAAATGTTATGTGTAATAAAAAATCCAATGTAACCACCTAAGCATTTTATTGACATAATTTTTTTTTCCTTGTCTTTGGTTACCAGCCAAAGTAAGGATACTTTATTCAGAAAATGCAAACCTGCGTGATGATCCGGAATGGGCAGGATGGATGGGAAGTCATAGGCATGAATAATGTCGTCAAACTTCTTTCCAAACTGGTAGGTGCTTGCACAGGTTGCTTCTATCTATGATTGGATAGGGTTGATATACAAATCAGAATGATGAGGCAGATTGACTACACCTTCATACTGATCATCAAGGCTTGCCGGATGATAACTCATTGTATAGGGCCCAAGCGACTCAAAATCTAATGAAACTCTATATGTGAAGATGATAGTTAAGACTGATATTCTACTGATTGCATCATATCTGTCTTTTCACAACACTGCTTTTCAATGTCTTCATTATTGATACCTTTGTGCGGCTCTGCATGATATGACTTTGAATGACCATATAAGAGTTTTGAATGCTGCTCTTCTATACTAGGACTTTCCTAGGTCTCTAGATCCATGCTTCCCTCTATGGAAGTATAGTAGATTGGACTTCCACAAATTTCTAAATAGACACTCCCCTTGTTGGATATAGCATAGATATGATTCTTAATAAGATATCCACAAAAATCTCAATAGTTATCACCACGATCTATGTCAGATGTGATGGATTCCCCAGGACTCCTCATCAACATCTTTGTTGGAAATAAGGGAGTCTTCGTCACTTGTATCATGCTCCAAGTTATACTTGTCCTCATTTTCATATTCATCTTCTTCAGAGAAAAGGTCATACGGCAGTAAACCTTCCAGACTGTCATCATTATATGGAGAACACGTAGGAGTTCCATCATGCACATTACGGTTTTCATCATAAGTTTCACTATAATATTCTGCAATGGTTTCATCCTTAGGCTTGTATTGTTTAGTTGGTGACAAAGGGTAGGCATGGCCTACCATGTACACATGATCAGGCTCGCTTGAAGTTGTTTCCTGACTACTGACCTCGGGAAGTCCATGTTCCATGACTTGATTTGCAACATAACAAGTGCTTTCTTGGTGGAATTGTTCACAGGGTCTACACCATGGAATTACTTCTTCTACCATGTTAGTTGAGTTTAACTGGTTTGGAATCCTAGGTTCTTGCTGAGCAAATTTCTTTTGATACATCAAATTATGCTTGGGCTGAAAGTTCCTAGGTCCATTATTCCTTTCCATTGTGATTATTCTATTTTGCATATGATTCAATTGTGCAGAATGATTGGCCATTAGTTGGTTTTGACTAGTAATCAAGTTTTTTATCATGTCCGTCACCTTTTCCATGGGATCTTTAGAAGTTCCCTTTTCTTTTGATTCAACGGCTTTACCCTTCTCTTTGTTGTAGGAAGTGTTTCCCCTAGTGTAACCTGGAATGTTGGACTTGCCTGAAGATTGCATATTATTTTCTATTTTCTCGGCCAATTCCTGGGCAGTTTTCAGATCGGCCGGTTCTTTATCTCTCAATTGGTACCTTAAGTCACCGGTGAAGGCTTCAATGTAGGATATGAGGATAGAGGCATTTTTTGGCTTGATGTCTCTAGTAAGGTCCGCAACCACACGCCTGAATTTAGTGTTAAATTCATCCATGGTTTCATTCTCCATCTTCTTTATGCTATAAAGGGTAGGAAGTAGATGTCTTGGTTCCTTCTTTTCTCCCCACTTCTTCTTAAAACCATCTTAGAATTCGCTAAGAGTTTTATATGAATCATCATCTAGGTCGAGGTACCACTTTTCAGCATCATCTTCCAAGGATAAAGCAAAGAGCTTCATTTTGACATCGTCATGGTCATGGGAAACATCATTGCAATCACTGACCAGGTGCTTTTCAAACTTTCAAAGGTGAGACTTGGCAGTGATGGCATTATTGCCCTGATATACGGGGAGCTTCTTGATAAGATCTTTTGGAATGGCATGGGGAGCACCCGCTATCTAAGAAAAGTCAAGGGGTTTGAATAATTCTGTCATTTCTTGAGATTGGTGAACATGACTCTCTACAAATAAGTGATGGATATCTGAGAGGGATTGGTCTCCTAAATTTTCAAGGTTCCTATGAGAATTCTGCCTATTCAATCTTTCCCTAATAAACCTTTCGGGATCAGGGATAGGATTGAATAATTGATGGCGGTATCTTCGGTTATAAATTCTTGGAAGGATGTTAGACAGTGGAGTCGCCAAATGGATCGAGTTTTAATTTTTATGTTTTTTAAAGACAAGATCAATCAATTTTTTTTTTTTTTATCTTTTTAGTTGTTTAGAAAAAAGTTAAGCTAAGTCGTACTCAGGAATAAAAAGATTTATCCCCAGCAACGGCGCCAAAAAGTGTTACCGCCCTTCACAGACCTAGGGGGAACGTGGCAGAAATCTTCAAGCCACTCGGTGTGTCCTTAGGGGCAAGTCTCGAGTCAACGCTGTCACCTTGTTTTTCACTCCTTTGTTTAGGTCAACTCCTAACGAAGCCAAGGGGGGTAGACCCTATTAAGTTACTAAGGCAAAATTATTTAGTATGGTGATGTTAAACTGAATGAGTTACTTAGGAGTTTGAAATTTAACCATAAACAACCATAGATGACAAGATAAAAAATGAGCGCACGAAAGCACAATGCTGAGACACTATATATATATATATATATATATATATATATATATAAATATATATCAATGTTGCAAAAGTCGGCCTCGGCAAAAAGTCGGCGAGGGTCTTGATTACAACTTCTCAGCAACATCGACGAAAAAACTGGGAAAAATCAGCAAAAGTCGGCAAACATTAAAATATAAAAAATACATGAATTTTTTTTAGAATTTTAAACATATAAAGCAATAATAACATCAGAAAAACATATTGGAGCATAAATATGAAGAAATCACTAATATATATCATCATCATGTAGTCATGCCAAATATAAAAGGATACATCAAAGTTGATACTGAAAGTCTGAAACATCATAGTTTTCCAATCAAGGACTCAGAAGTATATAAAGTTTAAACAATACAAAATGACATCACATATATAAATGTATCTGAGGAAAACTAGCATCTAACTATCTAATATCAATGCCCTCTTCCCCTTTTACGGAAAAATATCATGGGTCTTTTGTCAGCCCTGCCCCTAGCACTAGAAGTAGTAGTAGAAGGCCCTGAGCCTGCATCTAATACTCGACGCTGAGTGATGGATGGAGGACTAGATATATCAAGCGATGCGGAAGGTGGTGGCGATGCCTCCATGGTGCCTCCAAACTCCTCCTCCTCTTCCTCCTCTTCCTCCTGCCCCTCCTCTTGCCCCTCCTCTAGCCATGCAAGTGCCTCCTCCATGATAGGAGTCTCAATCTCCACCCTCCACTTCGACAATATATCAATATTGTCCAAGGAGATGGAATTTGCATCAGGTTTTTTCTGTATTTGTGCCATCCACAAGCGAAGGTTGTAATGAACATACACCAAGTCATTAAGACGTGTGAACTCCAACCTGTAAGAGGGTACTAATTTTTTTTTGAGTCTAGAGGATCGTAGATTCATAAATTGCATTAAACATTTAAATGCAATTGCTTTGTTCAAATTCCAAGTTCTAAGTTTCTAACCTTCTTCGTCTCTTTGCATGTATTTTTTCAAATACACTCCAATTCCGCTCACATCCCGAAGCTGTACAGGTTTTGCTAAGGATTCTGATGGCAAATTTCCGTAAATTCGATGTCCTCACACCATAGGTTCGCCACCAAGTGGCTACATGTCACCAAAGTTCAAACAAGAAATAAATATAAATAAATCATAAATCATCTTTCAAATAAAGGTGAAAACTTAAAACGGTCTAATAAGTTAATAATTTACCTGGCATGAATTCGGTCTTGTCACGAATAGCATCAGCAAAGCCAAATACTTCAGTACCATCCCGATACACCTCTATCTCATGATTGACTGCATTGCGAGTGTCATAATCAGGTATCATCCTCTGAATACAAGTGAGAAGCGCCTCCAAAACCTCACCATCAAAATCAAAATTGCATTTGTAGGCAAATGCGGGGTTGATGAAGAGCCCTGCTGCATGAATGGGTCGATGAAGCATCCCAGTCCATTGAGTATCAATCAACTCCCATAACAACATGTGCCTGTCATGCCCTGGGGTACCATTTCCCACATAGAAATTCCGAATGGTCTCTTTGGCCCTATCCATGGCCTCATATAAATAGCCCATTGCGGGCTTATCACCATCAACAAGTCGCAGAACCCTCACTAAAGGTTCACTAATCGAGCACACTTCATCCATTTCTTCCCAGAAGGCATTAGTGTACACCAGCTTGGCAATGGTTTTCCCATCATTTTTCCTACTATAAGCATAATCACGCCACTCATCACAAACAAACATTTGCTCAACTCATACTGGCATTGAAGCAAAGACTGAAGAGTAATAAATGTGGTGGCAAAACACGTGATTGCAGGACGCTTCAACTCCTTGTTTTTAGTGTGCCTCCTCATGAGACTAAGAACAAAACCATGGTTGTAAATGAACTTAGGGATGGCCCTAGCTTGATCAATCACCACCTTGATAAAGGGAATTTTCCCCATATCCTCCAACATCAAATCAATGCAATGAGCAGCGCATGGAGTCCAAAACAAAGAGGGATACCTATCCATAAGCATCCTGCCAGCAGCCACATAATTAGCTGCATTAGCTGAAATAACTTGCACAACATTGTGCGCCCCAATATCCTGGATGAACCCATCCATCAACTCGCATAAAAGTGCCGCATCTTTTACATATGCCGATGCATCAACTGATTTCACAAACATGGTACCTCTAGGACAATGTACCAAGAAGTTGATAAGGCTTCTACCCTTACTGTCTGTCCACCCATCTGACATGGCTGTGCATCCAGTGCTCTCCCATGACTGCTTGAACTCTGCCAACCTAGCACCGATGTCCATCTTTTCTGCTTGAAGGATTGGGCCCCGCAACTCCTCAAAGGTGGCACTTTTATAACCTGGGTCAACTACTGCAATGTCATCACACATCAGCTGCCAAAATGGATTGTTTTTAACAATGCTCAGAGGTATGTGACTCCAATAAAGACACCTTCCCATTACCCTATCCGCTTCTACCTTTTCCGATTTCTTTATAACTGACTTGATAGAAGGTTGTGAGCCTGGTCCAACATAAGGGGATGTGAGCCCCGCCCTCCCAAGAGGTGAAGCTGTGGAGCCCCTCCCACTACCCTTACCGATAATGGTAGATAAAGATGCACCTAAACTTCTTGCTTAGCCAAAAGCTGCAAGCTCAACTTTGTTTGCAGCGATCTCATCATTCTTTCTCATTTTTTCATGGATGACATCATGGGTAGCTCTCATGATTTCTGGGGTCACTGTAGTACAAAGGCCAACATCATGGCCAGGTAGTTTGGCTAAATGGTATTTCAACCTGTTAACCCCTCCCGACATGTGACGCCCACATAATTTGCAAGTCAAATTCTGCCTATTGTTGCCATCCTCGGGCTCACCATACTACCAAAATGGGTCCAATATCTTTGGCATTTTTGCAATTGAAAATTTGGAATGCTTCAAGCCTTCAACTCAAATGCAACCCTAGGGCACAAAAACAAAAAAAATTACATTAAACTCCATTGGAAAATAATAGCAACATTCTAGCTTAAAAAATCATACCTCTAAATTTAGATTTTAAGCCATGAAAGATAAGAAGAAGAGGGTGGCTAAAAAGTAAAAAAACAAGCATGCTATTTTCCATTCTAATTTTTTAAAACCCCCATTTACATTGGGACTGTTTTTCATTTTTTGGGGCATGGAAATTAATGACAAAATAGTAAAAACAAATAGCAAAGAAATATGCAAGAAATAGGCAACGAAATAATAAAAGATAGAAAAACAGTTCATGGAAAAGATAGAAAAACAGTTCATGGAAAAGATAGAAAAACAATGGATAAAATGCACATACCTTCAACACTTGCTCCACAAAAATCCTTGGTTGAGATGCTAAATGGTGTTTGAAAGCCTCCAAAGGTGTTGGTGGTCTCCTCAAGCCCTTCTCCTCCACTTCCAACAAGCTCATTTGCCAAATGACAAAAAAAAACCACTTTTTCCCTTTACTAGGCCGCAGATTGCCTGCTTGGGCGATTTTTTCCATCGACCCGTGAGTTTTCCTAAAAAATCGCGATTTTTCCTAAAAAAGCACGCCTCCACGAGTTTTTAAAAAATCACGATTTTTCCTCGGCGAAAAATCGGCCAGAGGAAAAACTTGCGATTTTTCCTATTTTTCGGAGATTTTTTTAAGATTGATATATATAGAAAGAAAGAAAATAGTTAGCGCCTTAAAATGGAGTCATAAAATAGTCAATGTATTTGCATGTGCTTGGAGTGAATGTTTTGCGATTGCCTCTTGGTACGTTTTAGGTTAATGTGAAATATGAGTTGATTAAAATTAGGCGAGGAGGGGACTCTAGATATACTCGAGAGTACTTGGAGTATGTTCAAAACTAAATCTTCACGGCTACCCGCAAGGAATATGTGGGCTAAATGGAGTCTTTGAGACCGTTGTTCATAATGCACCCGAAGGTGTAACAGAGATCGGTGCCTCAAGGTCACTTTTCAGGACTTCCTGCTTCCTTTGGGTATATTGCCACCGCTTACGGTTTGATCGAGGCGTTGGATTTTCACCTGATGGTGGTTGATTGGGGAAGGTGAAGACTAATTAAACTAGTCACTCACGTTGCTTTTGATGCAGCTTGGCTGATCGGACGAACCGTAGCCAAATGCAGAGCATACACATCGGAGTCTTGTCAATTTTAGTGAGTTTTAAAGTGTGTGTTTTCTTAAAAAGAAAAATCCTCCAGGAACCTCTTTTGGTCCAAGTGGACCTCAATCGGAGAATCAAGCAGAGGGTTGATTTTAGAACAATTACTTACAATAAATAAAAGATAAGCTACAAACAGAAATAAATCACAAGTTTTCTAATTATTCCTACCATGCATCTCTTTCCCCTTGCGGGTCAATTGAGAAGTCGTGGTGTAAGTATTCAAGTTATTTTGATAATGTAATATGAAATATATGATAAAGTAATCGAAGCATGTTATTCTGCATGAATGAAACTAATCTGAAGCGAAAAGAAGTAAGACAATGCAAAAAATCACAAAAAATGTGCGATTCCCCCTAGGGGGATGGGGAATGGGCTTGAAAGAGCCTATTCGGAGAATTTTTTTATTATTTGCTGTTACAATATCAGTAAAATTATCTGAATCCTCTTGGTTCTTATACAGGACAAAACCAAGACTTTACAAATTTCCCAAAATTTAAAATTATGGTGAAAAGGGAGACCCCTGGGGGATTTGAACGATCCCAAAGCGACTTTCGAACAATAGATTCTCTTCTTTCTATTATGCCTGATAAAAGACAACGGGAATTTTAGAATGAAATATGCCCAAAAGCACTTTGGAAGTACCTTTGGGTCAGCGTACTTTAAACCAAACAAAACTAAGTTAAAACTAGCTAAAACGGTGAAAAAGGAACCAAGGAAAGCAATGATCTTGGCTTGCTGTTTGGGAAGCCAATGAAATATGAACTGATTGCTGGATTTAATATTTTTAAAACAGAAACATAAATCTAAAGCATGCAACCTACGGATTCTCTTTAAATTGCCATGCAAAACGGACGATTTCCCTAAGCTAGATCTATAGTGCTTTATGAAACTTTTTTAGGAATGAGATCTAGTCTATGAGCCTTGAAACAACATATCTATGTAAGTTTTACCTTAATATAACATATCCAAATGATATCAAAGCTTTCGAACACATTAACCAGGTAAGAAAATTGATTTTTTGAAGGAGGAAGAGAGAGAAACAACGCTGGAAGCCTAGGAATGTTGGGCTTTGGAGTCTGCTTTGGTGGAACATCAAGAGACTATGTCCTCCACTAGATCTTGAATATGAGGAAGATGCAAACCAGATCAACCCCTTCTACAAGTGAGATCACCTGCAACTTAGAAATCATTGCACAAACAGATGGTTAAAACATAGGTGCTGCTGGAAAAGAAGTGATTTTATTTTTATGTGTGTTCCATTTTTAACAGTTAGTCATACAACTTGTGAACCAAAGAAGAATCTATGTCCAGACCTCGAATGCCCAGATGGACCAACAATAGCCATTTCAAAATACAACGGAATTATTAAATGTTGATCAAATCTACTATACCATGGTGATCCAAGGGGAAGTTAGTGCCACTCAGATTAATTCGTTCTATATGTGTTGTATTTGGCTTTAACTCTTTGGAAATATTAATTTATTATCTTGTTCGCGCCTTTATTGCACACTAAGTGTTCACACACATGAATTCTCCGTCAATACTTTTTCCTGTCCAATGTCCAATGTGGCATTTTTATTTCCCTCTACGACACTCTTAAATACTCCATTTTTTTTCAATTTCTCTGAGGTGGTGGGCATGGCATCTATTATCTCCTTTTTAAATCAACTTCCAAAGCCATTTTTGCATTGAAACTCCAATCCCCAAAATACCAAAACAACATGGTGATTTCTTGTTAATTAGCAAATCCCTTGTAGAGGCCTAGTAGAGGAGCAGGGAAATGAAATGTCATTGGGCTTATAAATTCTATGAACTACATGATAGCGGGATTTTAGAGGTCAATTTCAAGAAGCTTTGTTTTGTTACACCATATTTGAGAATGTTGTATATTATTAGACATGATCAACGAGAATTGCAATTATGGGCAGTTTATAAGGTTCACAGTGGGTGGAGGCAAATAAGTTTTATCTGAAGTTTTCGCTGTGTGAATATTCTTTTTATTGGTGATGGGAGTTTTCCTTATGTTTTTATCATTTTTCAATTGATTTCTAATCATCTACAATCTATTTTTATCCACAATGTATTTTTCCTAAAATATCCGAAAAAGGACGATGTGTGCTCCATTTCTACTGTAATATTTTTATACCTTGATATTTCATTATTAAAGTATTCAATATGGACAAAATTTTCATGTACATAATTTATGATTTTTGTTTATTAATTTTTAATTTAATAAATTTTTTTATACAAGTTTGTATTTAATATAAAAGATTGTCATTATGATCTTAATTTGTCATTTATAGGAATTGAACTTGGATGGGAGAAAAACACTCCATTGCACAATGACTTGTGCTATACCCGATTGATATCTATACTTTTATATATACAAGAAAACCAAAAACACATTATTTTAAGATGAAAGACCAATGCCTTTAAGTATGATTTTGTTAATTTCTTGTGTATTTTTAAGGAGATAGCTTTTGTAGCTATGTTTGGGCAACTTGTTTAGAAAATACATAGACCCAAACTAGACGACAGAGGTAGGAAGATTATGTTCTAATGGACGAGGCCAACTATGCTTAGGTGGAGCAAAAAGAGAAAAAAACAATCCTTAGGACAACTAGCCATCTCCCTACCAAAGAATGTGGGTCTATCTAGGATGACTAGTTTAGGTAATTGCTGGAAAACTAAGAGGGGGATATAAGCAAGTATGTGTGAGTAGATTAGTGTTTAATCTTGTTGACAAGTGTATGGTTGTTGGGGGATTGATTTTATCTTGTTTAACAAATTATTTTTGTATGATTTTTCCAACTAAACCCTTGAAACAAACAAAGAAAATAAGTGAATAAAAATTAGTTTATTAACTTCTATATTTGCACCAAGGGTAGTGAGGTGCTCTACAACCCAATATGGGGGAGATGCCACATAACATAACATTATGTATTGTTACAAACAATAAAAATATTTGAAAAACAATTTCGGCTCATAAAATAAAAAATTAAAACCAAATATTAAATAAATAAATAAATCTACGTCGGCTCATAAAATAAAAAAAATTAAAACCAACATAGATCTATCTTAAATCTGGATCTATCAAGCACTAGGAGGAATCAAATTCTTGAGGTATAAAAGTTTCTAGACATTTAAAAAATCTAAGATAAAAAAGTTACACCTCAAGAAATTGGATCCCTCTCGATGTTTGATAGATTTGGGTTTAAGATGGATCTATGCTAGTTAAGTGCTTAGCTAGCCCAACTAATATAGAAAGTTAAAGATAAATGTATAGGAACCCAATTAAAACCAACGATTATCAAGCATTAGGGTTAACTATATCTTTACTTTGGCAATCAAGCAAAAAATAAAGAATGATTTGAATTAATTGGATGAGAACCCTTGACTAGGTTAAGTCTACACTAACAATTCTCTTGATTGCAAGGAAACAAGCTCTTAAAATGTAAGGAAATAAGCAAAAAAACAAAGAACAAACAATAGAGAGGCTTAGATATCCTTTATGTGCTTGAAATTGCAAGATCCACTTGCAAAAACTCCATAAGTTTCTTAATCTCCACACATGTATATTTACAAAGAAATGAAAAAACTAAAAATGCAAGCAAAGAACTTTACATAATCTGCAAGTATGAAAGTAGAAGATGCTTGTGTTTCTTCAATAAATAGGAGTCTCCTACCTCACATGTTGACATTGAAGTATTCCTTTGAGATGATATGAAAGATTGATTGAAGTGTAAAGAGAGGGATGATTGCAACACCACGAGACATAGACTCCAAGTCCCAAAGGCTATGACCAATGGCAACAATATCTCCTTGAGCAATGAGGATGATGAAAACATAAAACCAATCGAGATCTAGAAACATGTGATAGATCTTGTACAAAAACTAGTTCACAAGTGATTGAGAACATATAATGTCATCCAAAGAGTGTTTCCAAGAGACAATTGAGCGGAGGAGTGGTTTCCTCATACATTAGTAGTCAGGGAGCGATGCCAATGTGATCCATAAATATAGGGCATAAAATCTTCCTTGCAACGATCTAACCACAAGTATGTGGAGTCACTAACTAAATGAGGAAAGGAATGGAGTACACATGTTTACCCAAAAACAAGTCATTTGTATTGTAAGAATAAATGGAAAGTTAACATAGTGCCACACACAACCCTAGTAAGCACAAAATCCTTTGCGATAAGTAAGAGTGCCAAAAGAGTAAGGGAAAAGTTTGATCAATAAGTAAGAGTTCCTTTGCTGAAAAAGAGGGTGCTCATAGTCCCAAAGTAGATTTCTAATTATTTTGAGCAATATTTGGGATGAAAATTGCCCAACAATCCCCAAGTTCGATACAGGAGGATCCAAGTGCGTCCATATAAAGTCAAAATTAATCAACTTAGGGGTGAGAGCAAGGGAGACATATTAATGTCTTGAGAGTAATCAAATGAGGATCCAAGGCCAGGTTAGGGATATTATACATTTGGTTCATAGGAGGGATACTGAAAGAAAGAAGGCTTCAACGGTTGTCAGTTTGCCACAAAGTGAGGAGTTATCCTTGTGGCTGTCCTAGGACAAGCCTTGCGTATAGTGATTGCAAGTTGCAAAAATCAACATTATGGATTTGTGGATGGATAATGTGAAGTAAAAATATGATACATTACATTTATCCACTTGGAAAGAGCAAAGATCCATCAGATTGCAGGGACCATGACTTGGCGTGAAGTACAATCGAAGTCTCATAAGAAATTAAGCAAGCAAAACATCATAGTTTAAAAAGAAAACAAGGTAACAACAACATGATTTACAATATGCAATCTAATCTAACAAGAAATTACAAATAAGAGACACAAAAGGTGAATAAGGAGACATAGATGGTTGGGATCTTTCCCATGCCATAGAGGCAATTAGCTATAATGCTTTAACATAAGGAGATAATCGATGTGTGATAGAGCTACTCTATGTTTATAGAGAAAGACGTCGAGCCACTCACCCTCATGGCAATTGGGGGATAACTACATTTGTGTCACATGTGGGCATCAATTCAAGCATGCAAGCCAATTGAGAAAATGATGCAGTGGAGACAAAGGGAATGAAACTTTTAATAGATCATACATCAATGTTGGGAGAGCAATTATGTTGAATTCATGGTATGAAAAAAATAAGTCAAAGTGAGATCAATCAATAGTTAGGAAAGTGAATGATCCTATTTGTTACTATTGAAAATAACACCCCGATTGAGGCCATGGATCACGATGTGATGAGTGGCAAGCATGAGAGAAACTTGATCCCACTATCACCACAACCTAGCTTTTTGAACACTTTAGGTCCACACCTAAGACCAAGGGGGAGTCCCTAGAATGTGGTGAACGATAATTGTGATTCCCTAAACGTTACACAAACATGTTTCCCAAGAAAACATCTCGACGAAAATTAGTGCCTTATGGAGTCAAAACATTGAAACATAAATATCATTGAAAGAGAGGAAGGAGTTATAGAACTTTATCATGGATTCCAAGGAATTATCACGAATTCCAAGAAATATAACATTAACTTGATTTTGGTGGATGTATCCCCATAGAAAGAAAACTTGATAAAAATCAATCAAAACAATCCCAAACTTACCATGTGAAGTGTACCTTGAGTAGTGGGATAAGGGGGATGAGCAAAAGGGTGAGGAAGAGGCCTCAAAATAGTTCTCAAAATAGGATATCACAACTGATATAAGCTTTACAACAACCCTCAATTAGAGAGTGGTCCCACTTAACACATTCTCTAATGAATCTCCAACCCTCTAGGATCAGTATAGGCCTAGAAACCCACTTTTCTAGCATTCAAACTTGGAAAAAAATACTTAATATACATGTTGTACATTGGATAACAAATCTCTAATACAAAACCCTACCTGGTACAAATAAAAAAATATCATACTATCACACTACAAGATCAAAACACCCTTTAAGATCCACCAATAATTCAACTAGGGCACACTTATCTATCCAAACTCATGTTCCAAAATGGGAATAAATTTTTAGATATAAATTTTTATATCTGTTAGGGGTTTTTTTGATATTTTTTTTGGATTTTTTGTAATAAATGTACAAGAGAATTTTGTTGGTTACTATGGGCAGACCCGGGTTTACTTATAATGTACCAACAACACCCCTAACTCACTGGCCCTTTCGGCAACAGATCGNAGTGATCTTAGATGGGTTGGCTAAAGACTCAAGTGTCCTTAACCAGGTTCTGTAGCATCCTGGTGTCTCGCGGCTCTTCTTAACCAGCGAGATCTTCCTGCGAGTCGCAATTCTCCCTTCCTCGCGGACTTTGACAGGGGGAGGAATCCTATCGCATTGCAACGACTAGGACGATGCACAAAATCTCCCCTCCGCGGTTCTCACTATCTGAGATATCTCGCACCGCAGCTCCTCTGTCGGTGCGATATCGCCTTCTGTCAATGCGATATCTCCTATAGTATGGCCCAAAGCGACTCTCAAGGTCCAAAGGGTTTCTCACCGGGAGGAATAACTCGGCTAACCTCCAACAAGGCGTTTAAACAACCTTATACGAACTTCACGGTTCAACACACTCACATTGCTATACTTAACTCACTAAATAAGTATACTGGAAGCACTTAACAGAGTGACTATTACTGTGTGAAACTCATAGGCAGATACTTGTTACATTTAAACTCGCCTTTAACTTTCTTATAATGCTGTAACTGAATGAGAACATACAGACATTTACTAACTGAATTACGACATTCATGTAACAGATAACATATAGCAACTAAGTAAAACACAATCACATGAAATAATCATATAACACACTGATTTTATGTGGTTCACTTCCAGGGTAGAATCTACGTCCACGGGAACTGGTTTATATATTATAACTTGGGAGAGTAAACACAGTTCCGCTGCAACCTCATATGCAGCTGAGATCTTCTGGGTAACTCCGCGCACACCGCCAGGAGCCCTTCTCTCTTAGATCTCTTCTCTTCTTATATTGCTTCTCTTACAATATAATCTTCCTCTCTCTCTCTCTCTCAATCCTTGTGGATTGTTACATACATACTCTAGGAGTCAACTATTGGTTACAGTAAGATATTACAGACTGAATAACAGAACCAGAGCTCGACTCTTCTATAATACAAATATCTATAAGCTAACAGATCATCGACTATCTGAATAGCTAATGAGCTAACTGACTAACTAGCTAACCTTTTACAATACAAAATACGTCCCTTTATAGGCGGCCCGAAGGTCTCGCCATTACAACACTGTGGGCCTCTCCCAACAGTAACCCAAAAACCCTAACTATGACAGTCGGTCTATCTGTACTCGAGCTGCCGCTTTCCGTCACACCACAGCTTCCTGCAGTATTCCACGCTTCCCGACGCTGACCATGGGTACTGGCACCGCTTCCTCTTCTGTCCTTTGCCTTCAATACCTCGGCCTCGTTGCTCCTTTTACTTTATGAGGGTAGTTGAGCCCTCCTGTCTTTGCCACTGCCTTAAGTGCAGTGGTTGAGCTTTCTCCTCTCGGTCGCTCAGGTACTGTTACCTTTGACTTACTCGTTCCAAAACAACAGCTTTTCCTGTAGCTGCGGGACCCTACTCCAACAAATTTTGATAGAAAGAGTGAAAATAAGGGGTTATTACCTTAGCATTTTCAACCTTAGGGCGATTATAGATCGAGGTCAATGTCTCTACTCAATTTGGCCATTCAAGAACCAACTAGGGAAAAAGGATCGTAACTCGATAGTAGGTCAAAGAGACCAAAACCTTAATTAAGAAAAAAGATGAACTCCAAGACCCACAGTGGAAAGTTCCTTCAATAGGAGGGTCTCCTTAAATTAAGTTGACAAGATGGCAATAAAACCCTAATTTACCTTGCTTAAGGTGCAAAAGCATCACCAAACAAGAAAATGGAGAGATCTTACCAACATCAACCAAGAAAGAGAACAATAGATACTTCTTAGGTCCTTCCTTAGCCACGATTTATTACAACTATTCTTAGGATCAATCTTGCAAGATAGAAAAACCCTAAAAATCTACCATTCGACCTTCATCACAAGAGAAACTTTCCAAAAAGAGAGGCACACCTCACTCAAATGCTCCAATAGATTGAGATAAAGAGAAAAAAGTACATTATTAGAACCCTTGTTTTGTTTGCCGCATGATGCTAAACGTCTTTATTTGTAGGAGGATTCCTAGACTTATCTAACCATTAGAGCCCATCTCACTAAAAAAGGAAAATAACTAAAAGTTAGGGTTTGTCACCCACAAGTTGGGGACTAAACCACAAGACTAAAAATAATGATAAAATATTTCAATTGCCTTCATCCAGATGAACCGATATACTGGGGGAGGACATCATGCCCCAACTACCCCAACAATGTTGTCCCCTTTAGCAAGGTAAAACTGTCTAGATGATGATGACATCATGGATATGTGAGCACATATGTACCAAGAGAAGGGGTCATACAATGGAGAAGAAGGTCCAAGTGGGCATAAAGGAGGTGTT
The DNA here is from genome assembly GCA_001517045.1 of Pseudotsuga menziesii. Lineage (NCBI taxonomy): Eukaryota > Viridiplantae > Streptophyta > Pinopsida > Pinales > Pinaceae > Pseudotsuga > Pseudotsuga menziesii. The sequence continues at coordinate 273,448 of LPNX010082108.1, read as the reverse complement.
CCAAACCATGTATGGCAACCATTACACAACAATCACTTCATACATAACAAAGATCATCTTATGCATCTTACTATGCTTGTTATTCTTTCAGATAAAGATCCTAATCAATTTGAATAAGATTAAAAAAACTAACATGGTATTGGAGTCTCTCTGAAAGAAGGCACTGTGCATCAGCGGAAACGAGGGATTCCTACTTCAAGGTCTTCTCTCCACAGATCATCAAGAAAATAGGGATAAGCTAACTCACCCTAGGAGGGTGCATCTTTTGGTGAAAGCAGAATCAAATTTGAAGAAGTTTCATTTTTGGCCTAGACACTTATGTAGGATAAACTAGGGCATCAAGTTTCAGAGGCTTCCCACTTCAGTTTTCATAAAAGAACCTTACTGAGCAACTCGACTCAAGGAGGCACATATTTCTATCTAGACATAATTCCAAAACTCTAAGTTTGGAAAATTAGGGTTTCTATGACAAACCCTAGGTCAACGAGCTCCGAAACCAGGTCAGACACCTCAAATTGGTAAGATCTAAATATATGCTAATTCCATTTGAGGTTCTCATTTCAAAATGACTCATCATACCCAGCTTGAGGATAAGCTTGGGGGAGATGACAACTTTCGATCATGGAAGTACATGATCTCCCTGTTCCTTGAAGAAAATGATTTGGATCTGTATATTAGTAAGGATGTTATAGAACCGGAGGGAGATGAGGATAAGGCTATCCATACGAAGAAATTGGTCAAGTCCAAGATAATAATTGTAGATTCTATTAAGGATCATCTCATCCCCCATGTGTCATCCTTGAAGACACCTAAGAAAGTGTTCGATTCTTTGACAAAGCTGTTCGAAAGACAGAACGTCAACCGAAAGATGACATTGAGGAACCAACTGAAGAATGTGAAGATACAAAACTCATGATACCATGCAATCCTACTTCACAAGGGTTGCTCAAATCAAGGAAAAACTTGAAGCATTCAAAGAGAATGTAGAAGAAGGAGAGATTCTTATGACAACCTTGAATGGTATCCCTAGATAATGGGATCCATTCATTCAGGGAATATGTGCCAGAAGGAAGTGGACCAGTTTCAACAGACTCTAGGAATAATGTACACAAGAAGAACATCGACTCGTAGCAAGAGAAGAGAAGATGGGAGAATTGAAGATCAATCTCTCACGGTTCACACTAGAAGATATCATAGAAAGAAGGAGGATCACCATCACAACAAAAGGGAGGACCACCATCACAAAATACAAAATAAATTTATAAGAGATCCTTCCAAGATTCGTTTCTCCACTTGCGATGAGAATGGAGATTACTCCAGAGATTATACCAGAAACAAAGGATCCTTGAACAAAAAGTCAAATAAGAAGAGACATCATGCTCACACCGTTAAAGATGATGAACTAACAATAAAGAGCTAAAAGAAGAAACTGATTCTTCAAGTGATGAAGAATATGTCCTAATCTCAACACTCACAAGAACTATCTCACATGGAAGCAATGATTGGCTTGTAGATAGTGGGGAATCCAAACATATGATGGGATACAAAGAATCATTCATCAATATGTTTGAGCATGAGTCACCTCACAAAGTGAAACTTGGGGATGATTATCAATACCCCTTGAAAAGGAAGTGGAGAATATTGCTACAAGCTAGACTCCGAGAAATCTTTGAAGATGAAATATGTGCTATATGTTCCTGGATTGAAGAAGAATCTTCTCTCCATATCTGCACTAGATGCAAAGGGAATAAGGGTTGCATTTTTTGATGGCCAAGTCCCAATGTGTCCAAAAGGAAGGTCAATAGATGATGCAATAGTTATTGGAGAGCAAGAGGGAGGATCGTACAAGTTGAAGGGACAACCTAAAAAAGCATTGGTTCATGACTCCATAGAACCAAGTGAACTATGGAAAATAATGCTTGGACATGTGAACTATAGAGCATTACTGATTGCAAGCAAAGGGTTTCAGGCCTTCCATAAATTCAAACAAAACATGAAGGCATTTGTAAGGGATGTGCGCAAGAAAAGAACGTAAAGGAGACTTTTCCCAGTAGTGAATACAAAGAAAAAGGAATACTAGATATAGCCCACTCATATTTCTGTGAGCCCATGTCATCCAACTCACTAAGCGGATATGTATACTATGTTGCCTTTATAGATGATTTCTCCCATAACACTCGGATATATTTCTTGAAAGGGAAAAACAAAGTATTCAACAAGTTCAAGGAATTAAAAGCCTTGGTCGAAAATCACACTGAAATGAAGATCAAGACTCCGTGATTAGATAATGGTGGAGAATTCACCTCAGAAGAATTCAAGGAAATTTGTAGAGATTATGGGATTAATATGGAGTTGAGCACTCCATACAATCCTCAACAGAATGACATTGCAAAACAAAATAACATAACAATAATGGAAGTAGTGAAAGCAATGATACATGACCAAGATATTCCGATGCACTTATGGGATGAAGCAGTAAGGACAACAATGTATGTACATAACCATACTCCTCACTGAATACTCGACAACAAGACTCCTAAAGAGGATTTATCAGGAGAGAAAGAAAAAGTCAACCATCTTAGAATATTTGGCTGTCCAATGTACATACACATTCCAAAGGAAAAGAGGACCAAGCTCGATCCTTCAGGAAGGAAGGGAATATTCATAGGATACAATGACACAGCAAAGGCCTATTGAATATACTTACTCGGATTTAATAAAATTGACATCAGCAGAGACATAACATTTGATGAAGACTTAGCATAATTTAGATCGAAGAACCTGAATCAACCAAATTCTGAGACACGACAATAGAAGAAACAATTTCAGAAGACCGTGAAGATAACAACATGGCATAACCACAAGAGTCTATAGAACCACTTCACGAGAAGAACTCCCAAAAGAGAAAACCAACATGGGAACATGAGCTAATACAAGATGCATAAATGTATGGTTCTCTAGATAGGATGCATAGGGAAAGGAAAATACCTAAACCATACAACAACTATGCGGCCCTGTTATGTGACATCATTGATAAATAACCTTCCAACTACAAAGAGGCTGCAAAAAAGAAAGAATGGAAGGATTCCATGATCAAGGAGCATCGATGGATTATGAAGAATGACGTCTGGGAGATAGTTCCGAGTTCGGAAGGGAATTCTGTCATGACTTCGAAGTGGATCTACAAGATCAAGCATGCTGAAGATGGTAGCATTGAAAAACACAAGGCAATGTGCATGGTGCGTGGCTTCTCCTCGAAAGAAGGCATAGACTATGATAAGGAATTTGCACCTGTAGAAAGATACACTTCCATCATATCTATACTTGTATTGGCTATAGTAATGAAATGGAAGGTTCACCAAATGGACATCAAGACAATATTCTTGAATGGTGTAGTTGAAGAGGAAGTGTACGTGGAGAATCCACTGGGGTTTGAGACACATGACAGGAAGACACATGTGTGCTAATTGAACAAAGCCTTGTATGGATTAAAACATGTACCAAGGACATGGTATGGTATGATGGAAAACTTTAGGATGAGATTAGGATTCACCAAGGGTAAAGCAGATTCCAACCTTTACTTCAAGGTTGAAGGTGGAAGACCAGTGATGCTCCTGCTATATGTTAATGGCTTGTTTTTGACAAGAGAGGACAAACTCATTATAGATGAAAAGAGGAATCTTGCCACTGAGTTTGAGATGAAATACCTAGGGATGATGCACTATTTCTTAGGCATGAAGATGTGGCAAAGTGCAGATGGGATCCTCCTTGGTCAAGGAAAGTATGCAGTGGATATTCTGAAAAGATTTGGAATGCTGGAATGCAAGGCGATAGTGAAACCTATGGCATCGAACTTGAAGCTACTATGTGATGCTTCATCAGAGACAGTTGATGCCACGATGTATCGTCAGATTATTGGCACATTGATGTACTTGATGAATGCGATACCATACATATTCTTTGTTGTGAAGACCCTGAGCCAGTTCCTAACAAATCCGTGACATGTTCACTTGGAAGATGCAAAGCATGTATTGAGGTACCTGAAGGGTACAATTGATTATGTACTCAAGTATTTTGTGAATAAGAAGGTTAACTTGCATGGTTATGTTGATTCATATTGAGCCGACGACACCAGTGATAGGAAGTGCACTTTGGGATGCTACTTCAGTTTGGGATCTGATATGATCTCCTGGTTTTGTAGGAAGCAGTCCCATGTGGCGGTGAGTACAACCAAAGTAGAGTATGTTGTATCTTGTTCAGCTAGTTGTGAGGAAGTATGGCTTCGAAATATGGCGTCTAATTTTTTTGATCTCGAGTTAGAGGTGACTTGTATCTTTTGTGACAACTAGAGTTGCATTAAGTTGTCATAGAATCTGGTGTTCCATGAAAAGTCAACGCACATTGAGATAAAGTATCACTATATCCAAGATATGGTGCAAAGAGGAGAAATGAAGCTCCAGTACGTGGTGATGGACGAGCAAATAGAGGATGTGTTGACCAAGCCTCTATCCAAAGTGATGTTTGAGTACTTCAGAGAGATACTTGGTGTGATCCAAATCGAGTCCCCTAGAAAGAGGGATAGACATGATCTTGCATGGTGGTAGAAAGAGGTTGTTCTCAAACGTAATTAGTCTTGGCATGCTCCCATGCTAGAAATGACAAGAAGAATAGAAGACACAGATGCAATAGAACAAGATCTCACATGGGAAGGAATAGAGGTTGTCCACAGATGTAATTAGTCCTTGCGTAGTACACAGGTTATCCTGGGACGTAATCAGTCCTGTCAGGTTGTCCTCGGATGTAATGAGTCCTGGCATAGTACACAGGTTATCCCCAGATGTAATGAGTCTTGGAAGGTCGTCCTTGGATGTAATTAGTCATGGCCTAGTACGCAGGTTTTCCTTGGATGTAATGAGTCATTGAGGTTGTCCTTGGACGCAATGATTCCTAGCATAGTACACAAGTTTTCCTTGGATGTAATCAGTCCTTATGTGCTCCCATGTTAGAGATGATGAGAGGTCACAAGGCACTTGGTGTGCACCTAGGAGATTCTCTCATAGTGGTAGACGTAGGTCATCGTTGAGACGCAATGAATCATGGTGTGCTCCTATGTTGGTAGAATGCAGGTTGACCATGGAGATACATAATGCACTTGTTTTGCTCCTAGGAGATTCTTGCATAGTGGTAGATACAGGTCGTCGTTGAGACATAATGAGTCTCGATGTGCTCCTATGTTGGTAGAACATAGGTGGTTAGTGGTATGCATATGGACTGTGCTCCGTGTGCGACGATGAGATGATTCGAATATGACGAGATGACGGTAGCTAGGATACGCAGGTGATAGCAGTGGCAATGTAATGTGTGGTCTTGGGATGTACCTATGCGATGGATTGTTCGTGGATATGATGAATACCTAGATGAGGACTAGGCCTACACTCAACATGAAACATGGACGACTCTGTAGAAAATTCCTATGACGGATAGAAAAATGTCACTATTCAATGATAGACAAGATGAGAACTACAACAACAATGCCAATGATGATTCAATGATGATGATGTGACCAAATTTGTTGATGACTGTGGTGAGCTAATACCTTCCTAGTTAAGAGCGAGTGTGGTTGTATTTGTAGCTTCGAAAGATATTATGATGTATATTATTATTGTATATTGTTGTACCCCATTGGATATGTGTTTCCCTCATTTTGGGATGTTATTATTGTATATGGTCATTGAGGTAAACACCCCGTTGTAAGTTGGGGAAGTAGTCCCCAAGTTGAATATAATAAAATGTATTATTGAGTCTCCCTAGGTGAAGTCGACCCTGTTGGGGTAAGAGGTCGGCCCAGTCAAGTTATTAGGTCAACCACTTGAAGGGTATAAATAGGGAGGTTCCCTCCCTCATTTATACACACTCACTCACTCATGTTCGCATGAGGAGAGAGAGAGAGATGCAAAATAATTCTTATACTTGGGTTTTTCCAACTTGTGATATTGTCTTAGTGACAAAACTATTATGAGGAAGTTTGCGGTGTTTTCTCCTTTATGGTTTCCTTGAGGAAAATATTTGTGTCTTATGTATCTGTTCTATCTTATGCATCTAGCTGTGCTTGTTATTCTTTCACATAAATATCCCAATCAATTTGAATAAGATTAGAAAAATAACAATAACATGATTCCCACAGGAATAAGGATCTTGACTGGTCTACTTTCCCGTATGTTTGTAACACCCCAGTTTTGACCCCGTTTGCATTAAATGTACATGATGTATATATTATAATTAATCATGGTGCGGAGCTAGAGGCAAAAGCCCCACCATCGATTTGTTTGTGTTATGTTTCGGCAATTGGAATCGTTGCCGATGGTATATCGTGATATACGACACATATTAGTTTTGTCATCATGTAAATATGCATCTTTAATTAAATAACTCAACCAGCTATGTTCGCGGCAACTAAATTGAGAAGGGGCATGATTCTCATAAGGATAAGGGGGGGGGATGTCAAACCTTGAACCAATGGGGAAAAATCCATGTGTCACCACCTTGTTTGATTTTCCCATCTTTCCCTGTCTTATCCAACTACCACTTTAATGCTCTACAGAGTAGTTGAGGTAGTTATTTTGCTGGGGAGTGGAGTGTGGCAGGATTGTCAGTCTTTTCCCACACGCACACTCCACCAGCGAATCGAACCTCACATTGGGCAGAAGAAACAACTATGCCCATCATTCCACTCTCTCCACGACGGTGCTATGAACACTCCCGCACTTTCGACTCACCATTCTCCGTTGTCGCTCATCCTCACGCAAAGAAAAACGCCCCGTGTCTCATGTAGAGGAATTCTTTTCTGGTTGGTCTCACGCAGCCAGGAGGGGGGAGCCGTTTCGACTATCATTTGCGTTTTCCACAGAAGAGGTATCTGGTGTGTTTCCATCTATATATTGGGATCTAGTGTAAATTTCCCTCATGCACAGGTTGGGAGGCTGGTTTTTCTTCCCCATTTGCGGTCTGTGTAAGTCTTCTCAGTGGATTCATTGTTGAGAACGGACTGTTGTTTCCCCACGTTGCTGGTTGTGTTTGTGTTACATTTTGGGACTGTTGTAGGTTGTTTTGGAGTCGTTTTGGCCACAATAGGGCCAAGAACGACTCAGGAGTTGTTTTCCTTGCCCAAGCTGTGAATTGCTTGTGTGACTGCATGTATGCAGTGGTTGGTCTTTGGACTATGTTGGGAGCAGGGATGGGGGATTTGGTTTGCTTGATAAACCTGGTGTGTTTGGAAACCACACAGACAGAGCTAGAGAGCCGGATTTCTTCTCCACAACCCCTGAATAGCACTGGAAGGGAAGTCAGGGCCCGAGGGACTGTGTAGCAGAGAAGGGACTGATTCCTTGTGTTGGGTGTGTGTGGGTGTCTTAGAAGTCAGGCTAGTTCTGGTGTAGGTGTTCCTAGCTCTGTCATGGGCTCACCAGCTTAGCATTTAGCCTTTCCTAGCTCCTTGATGGCCTGATAAACCTGACCATGTTGGCTTGGCTGTCTCGTTGATGGCCTGATAAACCCAATTGTGTTGGCTTGGTTGTGTTTTGTGTATCCTTGGCTATGTGTAAGCTTGCTTGTTCCTTATTCCTTTGGGAATCATGCCCAGATCAGGGGTGGCAACATTGCTGAGAGATTCAAGAGCATGCTAGCCTATGGTTGGGTGAAACGTTGCAGTGACATAGTTGGTTGCGGGACAAGTTCTTTATAAGATAAGTAATCTTGTCTATTTTATTTCTGCAATCATATTTACTGTTAATAAATTTTGATGAACATGTTGAATGCTTGTATGAACGTATGTTTGCTTCCGCTGTATGATAAATAATCATGTATGCATGTTCTAGTTCAAAGCATTTTGTTTCATCATTTTTGTACATACATGTTCATGTGGCGGTTGCCCGGATGGTTAATGCCACGGTAGCGTCCTCTTCGCCGGTCGGAGGGTCGGGGATGTTACAATGTTGAAACTTTTTAGGAATATCTAAGCATATTTCTTTTGACTTAACAAGAGCCTTCTACTTGCATGATCTCTTTGAAGTTACATTCCAAGAACCAAATTTACTACTATGAGATTCTTCATGTCGAACTTGGAAGATAACTATTGTTTTAACTCCTTTACCATATCCTTGTTATTTCCAACAAACAAAATGTCCTCAATATACAAAAATACATATAAGAAATGACCACTGACTTTCTTCCCGTACACATAGTGATCAGCCTGACTTCTCATATACTCAACTACTATATATACATGTCAAAATTATGATATCAATCCTGGATGATTTTTTTAGACCATAGATAAACTTTTTGAGCTTACATACAAGTTATTTTTCTCCTCGTTATATCTCAAATTGTCACCGTGTCCTTTGCATGCTTCATTGCCATGATAAGCATGGGTATTATGTTCCCTAGGTGTGTTAGGACCTACTATTTGATGGTTTACCTATTCCTTATTTATGTTTGGGAAGGTCACCTACCATTTGGGGGTCAGAAACCACTTAACCTAACCTCTTTTTGATCCTTGTATTGAGAGTGTTTCTCCCCTTTCCTTGTCTAGGGAGCGAAAATTACAACATTGTCGCTCATTGCAAGCCTTCTAGGGAGAAAAAATATCAATTTTTTTGCTCTATGTCGTGCTTTAGGGGAGCAACAATCATGTTCACGATTTTTTTCCTTGGGTTTAGGATCAATATCTAAGATTGATTTTTGGTGGATCATCCTATCCTTCGAGTGTCTCTTCCATTTCCATTAAAGGTAACCTAAATATTCTTTGATCCACCTTATCCTCCTTAGATCCATCCTTCTCTCCAAGGTAGTTTGGCCTCTCCATACTATAAGAGGACCTTATACCTTAACCGAAACGATGAAGACATATATTGGTAGTCCTTATGATCTTATGAGTGCAAAGCTAGGTATATTTTGTCTTGTACTTCTTAATATCTTTCATTCAATAAAACTTGAACTAATCTACCATTTCATGTCTCTTTCAATGAATCTATGAATTGTCTACTAATTAGTAGTTAGATCTAGGTTGATATACTTCGTGCACTGGAAGGTTTTGTCCATTGTCTTTGTATGCAGGCTTCTAAGTTTGTATTTGCATGCTTGGAGCTAGATCACCAAGGAGTGGATAGGACAACCGTAAGAGCAGATGTAGGTCATCTACTCTCTCCTCTTCCTCATATGCCTTGTTAACATGTGTTTGAACTAGATTTAGGAGATTTTAGAGTTCATTTTTTGAGTTCTATCTTGGGTTAGGGATCTAGGGAACCTTTAGATACCCAACAAGATTTCTACTTGTCCGTGGGGAGAAATTTCTAGCACATAAACTGACAACCATAGTGGGGAAATTTCCCTGGTTTTTTTAACCTTTTGAGTGTTTGTGTATATCATTAAACCTTTTTAAGTGTGATTTTATTATGAGTTTTTATCTTCTCTACTCTTTGTTGAGACGTGTCTTGCACTTAAGACCTAATCCATTCTTGGATCTAGGAGAAATCATCCATTTTTTCAACCTACAGGACTTTGTCGCTCCCCTTAAGAAGCTCACATAGCGAAAATTACCAGTTTGTCACTACCCCATAATGTCTTAGGTAGCACAAATTTTCTTTTGTCACTCTATCTGGGTGTTTATAGGAGTGAAAATATATCGTCTGAGGTAGTTTTCAGTCCCTTTTGCTTTATTTTGCTTGGATTTTTGCTTCCAGAATTTTGGTGAGACCTTTTTCTCTATGATATAGGCGGTGTATGATGTTTCCTAGGGCATATTTTTGCTTTTTAAATCCTTTTTAAATTCATTTTGTGTTTGCTCAATCTTTGGAAGCTTGAAACCAACTTAGGATAACTTGACCCTCTGTTGAGTTTGTCACTTCCGTGGCTTGGTTCCTCTTGTTCAGTGGGATTTAAGCCTCTATTACACTGAGCCCAACTTCCTGAGAGCTTGTTTGTCTTTGTTTGGGACCTATTTGAGTTGTTTGGAAATTGAAGTGTTTCTTGGGATTTTTACATCACATCTGCTGCTTGTCTTTGTTTTTGGGTAATATTACCAATCCCTTACAAGCCTAGAAGTTTGTAGCCCTGTTCTAACTCTTCCTTACCATCCAATATTGTTTGGATTGAATGTTTAAGGTTTTAGGAAGCTCCTGTTTTCAGTACTTGGGTTGTTTGGTTTGCAAATTACAATATTTGGAGACATATACTTGATTGGATCCTTTTTAGCTCTTGTTTGATTGTTTGAGTGCTTGGTTTCTTTGCCTTCTTTACTTTTGTAAATCTTGTAAGTTTCATTTAGTTCTTTCATTTCGATTGAAAGCAAAGAAAATAAGTTTTTAGAATCTTTTGTGGAATTCAAAGTTCTTCAAAAAAGAAGGAGAAAAAGGTGTGCATTCTACTTTTTGAGTTTAGTTTTTGGTGTGTTTGAAAGCATTGAAAAGTAAAAAGTGGTTGCATTCTAGTTAGTGGGGGGCTAAGAACCGTGTATCCTATAGTTTATTTGATTCATATATCAAATCATCTTTTGCATTGAAATAGTAGTTTATGTTTCTTGCATTTGATGTTATGCTTGTTTCTTTGCTTGAAACCTCTTGCTCCTTCCTGTAGATAGAGTTCATTTGTAACACCCCTGGTTTGAAACCCTAGTCTGATGATACCAAAATGTTATGAATGTCTATGAATTCATGTAAGGCCGAATATGTTGTATTTTTTGTAATTATCAATATTAAAATACACAACTAGATATGCTGAAGTGATCAGGGACTCATATATTCACTAGAGACAGTAAGGGGGTTAAAAATGTCCTTGGGGGGGGGGGGACCGCGATATGACCCCATTAAAATCCTAAGTCCCTAAATTTACCTTATTTAATGAATTAAACCAAAGTTTCCCTTTTTATTAGCTTAAACTTAGCTTATGGCTTAATGGGGGATTACTTATGATTAAGTGGACTTTGGGAATTGGAGAAGGTTATATGTTTTCTAAAAGAAGAAACCACGTGGTTCCATAATACAATGCATTAAACTAATGCATGCGAAAAGGAAATTCATTCCTTCATCAGAAGAGAATCCATGCGTATGGGAGTCTAGATGAATAGGGACTCAAGAATTCCCAAACCCATGAACTAATTGTTGGAGAATTGTATGCTGAAACTATGTCCATTTTTTCTTTTGGTCATTCTAGGGAAGCGGAAAATGGTGTAGCTATATGCCTTGGTGGAATTTTGAGCACACATGGAAGTGATGGGTTTTGATGTTGTGCATTCAAAAGGAAATCCTGGAGGTGAAATGCACTGTTTGGCATGGAATTGGATTTAAGCCAATTTTCCTGATTTCCAAGTGTTTAGTCATGAGAAATTATGGGATTGGTGAAAAGTATTCCTAGTGAATGTACGAGTTTCATCTCGGGGGTAACGGTTTGATGAGAGACTAATGAGAAAATTCGTTAATGGTTGCGTGGTTGGGTGGAGCGTGCTTCACACAGACCGAGTTGCCATTTCATAATTGTTACATATAATTTTTTAGTTCCAGGAAATGGCGTTTTTATGTTCATAAATATTTATTTGATGAATGAAAAACAATTTCCATGGTTCTTGTTTTAATTTCTAAAATTGAATATTAAGTATGAGTTCATAAATTGTTTGGTTGAATTCATGCGTATAGACAAAGTGAAAGTTTAAATATGTGATAATCCTCGAAAATTTCATGAATGCCAAATTCTTAAGTGGAAGTTTGGAAATGATTTCCTGTAATAATGGTTAAATTCTGGGTTCATAACTGAAATGTTTTTTCCAATTATGTGGAAGAACACAATGTTTGGAAAAATTATGTGAATGGATAAATAAGTTGAAAATTCCATTCATTTTTATTATTTTCCTTTAACTTGTCTCATTATTTGCAAATAGTAAAAATTTATTGCAAAAGCCTATATTAAATTGCTAGTTTTAGCGTGTAGTTGAACCCTTACTAGGTACCTCCTAAGTTAAATGAAATGGTTTACTCCACAATTTTAAAGAGTTAAATAAAATGTTTATGCAAATTATTTTGAAAAGGATTAAGCCCTTACTTTTGATATTGTTGGAAGAAAATAACTCCAATACGATTGAATGATATGTTTGTTAAAAGAAAAACTCAAAAAAGATTATTTACTGCGTAGCCCTTACTCCAAGTAAATGTCTATGTCTTAATTTTGTTTAATAATTAAATCGTAAACAATACCTTGTGCTAAGGCATGGTTTTAGGTGCTTTGCATTGAGTGGTATTGTTGTTATGAAAACCATGGGTTGAAATTGTTAATTTAATACGTCTAAGTGTAAGTTCTATTCTCATTATTTTACAAAATACCATGGGTCAATTATTGAGTGGTTTTTGTTTTTAAGGTACAAGGAAATTCCATAGGTTGAATTAATAAATAATATGCCATTTATATTTAATGCATTGGAAAGTATGGAAAATGTTTTCCTAATTAATTATGGAAACCCCACTTCTCAATTAGTGTGCAATTCTTACTACTAGGTAAGTTTTAAGAAATATGTTGGAATACATATTTTCCTTGTCTTAATGAAATGCGCGGCATTAAGTTTGTATACTTATGTCTAAGGTATATAATTGAGAGTTAGTTTGTATACTTGTGTCTAAGGTATATAATTGAGAGGAAAATAATTTGTTGGAATGTCTATGTATGAAGCTATAGTTGTCTGTCACTATGTGGCCACATCTCATTCAATCATAGTTCACTCTGTCACAATTCATTGTGTGGTAGCTCACTTCGTCACAATTCACTCTAAAAATAATATAATATTTAATATAATATTTGTATTTGTAAGGGTGCATATTTATATGTCTTAACCTATTTATTTTAGGTGAATTATACTCCCATATAGTTCTTACCGCGCAGTTCTTACTACGTAGTAAGTTACATAGTATTGTTTATCCTTGTCTTAATAATATGGTACTACAATAACTTAAGGCATGCCAATATAAATATTTATAAATGCCTTTGATCTTAAGTTATGCATTTGATATAAAATTTCAAGGGTCTTATGAAATAGTACAAGTTTCGGCTATTATCTTATAGTTATTATGCAATTTAATATGCACTTCTCAAAAGAATGCATGTGGTATTTATGCATATATGTTTTATTTGAAAAAAATATATATGTATTAAGTCTAGTGTGACATTGGGTGTGTTACAACTTGGTATCGGATTTGAGGTTACAACTCTTGATCCTTTGGGGTATATGTTTACTTTATGAGATAAAGTGAATGTATAAATGCATCTATTATATTATCTAATAAGTTAATTAAAAGTTTATGTTGGTCACGAATAGTTGAGGTTACAACTCTAGATCATTTTGAGTTTACCTTTACTTTGTTTTCAAACCTTGTATGGTTATCTTGCATGAGTAAAGATAGATTAACTTAGTTTCCATCTGGTTAATCTTGGTTAGTCAAGATGTTTGAATAATCCGAGAACTTCAAGCAAACCTTGAAGTTTAAGAAAATTTATGTATTATGTTTCTAGATAGAAATATAATGTTTGAGTATTGAAATTATGAAAGAAGCTTCTGCAAGTAGAGACCAAACATGAGTTTGACACCTTGCAAGAATGTTATGTACATTCTCATCTTATTTAAATAATATATATAGATTATAATGGTTCATGTTTGTACATGTAATTGTATGATGGAAGTTTAATTGCAACTGTAAGATTGATTGTCTCCTCAAGAGTGTTAAGCTATATAGCTATCTATAACTGGAAAGACTATTTTCTCAAGTGAGAAATTGTTGCTTGATGTTGTATGTTTCTGATTAACAATATGACAATGAATGCATAAGGGATTATCCTAAAAGCCTAAATTGTATGAGACTTGATTGCTGAATAAAGTCTCTAGTGGACCCTTGTTTTGGTTTGTTTGTGGTGAGGGATCCTTTCCTAATTGTTCCTTGGTTAAAAACGCATTGTGATCCCTGATTATTGTGTATGGTCATTGTTTTTGTAAATTGTCTTTGGTTGTTCATGTAATAATGTTTTTGAATGAGAAAATTGTTAGCTACTGAATTTTGGTTATTGTTTCCAAAACCAGAGTTGTTCACCTATTAGTGAATGATGTATGCAACGACCTAGATGGAGTTCCTTAAACCAGGGAAGGGGGAAATGCATTGTTTGACGTAAATTTGGCTGATCTTGGTAACATGAATAGATCACATAATCTACGGGGTTGCATGTAAAGTTTAGAAGTTGCATTAAACCCTTAAGAAGGTTGATTGGTTTGTATGTTGTGGACATGTTAACAAATCCTTAGGGTTTTCTGTGGTTTGTTATTGTAATTTTGTACCCTTGCATTTCCTCAAGTCTCCAGCTGGTAAGAGGAATGTGGACATGACAAGTGATTTTCAATAATTATTTGAGTGATTGAATGCTTAATGACCAGTTGGTGTGCATAATGATGCTTATATAAATGTTGTGGTCATGTTTGAATTCCTTGAATTTGTGAGTTGTATTGCTGAGAATTGAATTGTTGGGTTCGAAAGGTGTTGTTCAACCATAGCTAATGTTTAGTGAAATGGAAAAATTACGCACATAAAAACCTTGATGGAGTTATGAGCACAGGAACATAGAAGTGTATCATTGTTGTATAGTCAGAAGGAAACCCAAGAAGGAAAGTGAGTTATTTGGCGTTGAGGTGGCTGAAGCTAAGACTTTGAAGTGTTAATGCTCATGTGTGTGTAGAGAATGTTGATAGCATGGTTTCATTTTTTGTTTATTGCTTGAAGTGATTAATTAAGTAGCGTAGATACTCATGACAAACTACTCATGTACTCTATTTTAGAGTAGTGCTAGAGTTGTGCCACGGGTCCGATAGATGTTGGAAAAATGCATAAGTTATATATGCGTGCACTCTGTGAAGTTTGTTTTCTTATTTTCAAATTATTTTTATATTGTTGAATGGATGTATTGATCTTGAGTGGAGTCTCTAGCTGAAGAGTATCTCTAGCTGATTTGTTTTAGATATGCTATGCATGGTACTATACCCTTGTTTGATAGGTAGTATTTAGATTCGTATTGTACAACAAGCTAATTCTTGAAATGGGTCTATCCCTGAAGCCATTAGTACAAGAATGGTATTATGTGATGAAATATTGAAATGTATGATTTAATGACAATTATAGTAATTGGATCATTAATTATATTTGAATTCATTATTAAATGGGTAAGAAATTTATGAAAGAGCAATGAAGTGATTGAATCCATTAAAGAGATTTCTTTATGTGAATATTGAGATCATATGCTTTGAATCTGGATATTAGAATTCCCATTCACTATATTTGTGTTAGTTGACATAGGAACTGTTAATATTTCCAGACTTACATTAAATTATTAAAAATAAAGTTATGAATGTGAAGCTAGCTGAGATGAACTGCTGAATGATATAAATTGATAACTAATGAGGACATGATAACTAAATTTTAGCTTGTTGAATATTGTCAATTGGTTATAACTTGTTAACTCGATGTTAACTAAAGTTATATGAAGTGATTCATTTATGTGTACTAATGCTACTACCTATAAGCAATGTAGATAATTAGAGTTCTTTGGTGTCATCCAATAAGTTATTTTTCATGATTGATTGAATAAGTGTGGCACAAATAAATAATTATAATG
Source organism: Pseudotsuga menziesii (assembly GCA_001517045.1). Taxonomy (NCBI): domain Eukaryota; kingdom Viridiplantae; phylum Streptophyta; class Pinopsida; order Pinales; family Pinaceae; genus Pseudotsuga; species Pseudotsuga menziesii. The sequence goes on along the minus strand of LPNX010082108.1, from coordinate 257,761 downwards.
ATAAATCCTTGAGGAGGAAGGGGGTAGTCTTCAACCCTAACCTCAAATTTAATATTGGAAATAATTTTATAAGAGATGATATTCAGAAGATGTGTTATTTTGAAAAGATGATTAAGCTATAGTTACCACCCACATAACACATGCCAGAAAGGAACAAACACATTATTGCTGTTTTTCTATGTTGTGGTTTCCTACATTAACTACACCCAAGGGAATGGACGCATTCCTGACGTTTCAATGTCAAGAAGTAAATATTACATATTAATATTTTTTTAACTTATGATTTTTACTTTTTGATAAATGTATTATACTGATGAAACCAGATATCCATTTGTGCTCTCAGGTGTTAAAATATGCAAGTAGGTGCTTGCATACTAAAGAAGAGAAGTGAATAAAAAGAGCAAATTCAAAGAAGGAGAATACTATGGAAGCCAAGGATGAGTATCCTTTGTCAGATTGCACTGAGGACGTGTTTCCTCTGATTGAAGACTATGCTAGCCAAGGATGAGTATCCTTTGTTAGATTGCATTGAGGATGTGTTTCCTATGATTGAAGACTATGCAAGCAAAGGACGAGTATCCTTTGGCAGATTGCATTGATGATGTGTTTCCTTCGATTGAATAATATGCAAGCCAAGGACAGGTATCATTCGTCTGATTGCATTGAAGGTATGTTTCTTCTAATTAAAGTTATGAAAACCAATGATTGGATTCCTTCGACATATTGCATCGAAGTCATATATTTTTTCTAAGTTAAATCTATGCAAGACAAGGATGGTTTCCTTCATCCGATTGCATTAATATTATGGTTCATTTAATTAACTATACAAAGAAAAGGATGAGTTTTCCTTCAATTGCTTGCATTGAGGATGCATTTTCCTCTAATTAAAATTATGCAAAGAAGAGGATGAGTTTTCCTCAGTTGATTGCATTGAGGAAGTGTCTCCTCTGATTAAAGTTATGATTAGCCAATTTCTTGCATTGAGGATGTGCTTCCTCTAAAGAAGTAGTCTTTTCTTGCAAGTCAATGCTGCAGTGAAGGTTGGAACAAAAGTGAAGAAATGAACATGTACAAAGAATTTCAAGAAGCCTTGTGATAAACCATCACTAGAATGGTGATGGAGATAGAATGGATGAGCTGTAGTCATTCAATGAAGGAAAATTCCTATAAAAATATCAAGGAGGCACAATAGTAGTCCTAGATGTAATGATGAATAGTGGAATCTTGAAGGCTTTGTTAAAAGTCATGCGGAGATGAACAAAGTTTCCTGATCCTTTTACGCACACACTAAATAGCACTAGTGGAAGGAATTCCTTCTTGGTGTTGTGCAAGGCCGGTAATGTGGATCCTAACCTAGATGGAGATTATGAAAATCAACCACCTGTGTTTCAAAGAGAAAAGAAACCAAGGAGCATGAAATCCACAGTTGTCGAGCTCTATATTAGGACAAGGAGAAGAGGGGGAAACTCTTACTCTTTCCTTTTTAAATTTTGTTATCACTTTATAGGAAAAGAAAGTTGTTGAAATGCTGGTTACAACTGGAAATTTCTATGTTTATTTTTGCTTGAAATAAACATTGAATGCTGAAGTAGTTAAAATTATGTAATAAAAATGAAGTTGATTGAAATAATCTATATGAATATGTTGGGTTAGGAATGAAATATTCTTGAACAAAGTGTGAAAATTCATGGTAATTTAAGTGAATAAAATAAATGATTTTCTTACAGGTGTTCATATCTTACCTACTGAGATTTATATTGATGGATTTCATGGATAAGCTTTGAACCAAAGTGGTTGCAACTGTGAAAGAAGAAGGGGATGTTTTTCTAGTGGGGTAAAGTGTGAAACACCATACACATTAAGAATTACAGCTAATAAGAAGTTCTTTTCCTTGGATGAGGAACCGCTTCAAGCAATTATAAAGACCTAAGAAAATATTGGGGAAATGATCAAATTGCAAAAGCAACAGTATGAAATGAACCTTCAATTGTTGCAAGACTCTATTTGTCTGCAAAATGAATTAAAAGATATCATGGTATCCATCTGCAATGGTAAGGACATCGATCCTCCAAAGAAACATTCACCTGATTGTTCAATCAAGAAACGCTCAAGATCAAAGAAACCAAAGATGGATGATCCTACGAATCAAAAGAAAATGAAATGTTGGAAATGTGGAGGAAATCATTATCTCAACAATTTACCAACAACAAATAACAATAAAGAAGGAATCCACAAGGTTTCCAAACCTTTGAACAAGTTGGAAGGTAAACCAGAAGAAGGAAAGGCTAAAGTGAAAAATCTACATGTTGAGCTAGATGGTCAAGCCAATAGGAGCAACATGGAGAGGTCCAATGGACCCGACCTTGAAAATCTAACTTAAAGCATGCAATGCAGGATGGATACCTGCAATATTTTGTGATTTTTAAGTATGTAAACTTTCTGTAAATGTTTAAAAGCATTAGAACACCGAGTATTGTGTAAAATTTAAGGGGGAGGGGAATGTAACATCCCTAGTTTGAAACCACAACATGATGATACCAAAATGTTATGAATGTTTATGAATTTCTGCAAGGATGAACATGTTGTATTTTTTGTAATGATCAATATTAAAATCCACAGTTGGTTGTGCTAAAGCAATACGATGAAGTGACTGGGGACTCATATATTCACCAGAGACACTAAGGGGGTTAAAAATTTCCTTAGGGGGGAGAAACCACGTTATGAACCCATTCAACCCCTAAGTCCTTAAAGTTACCTTATGTTAGGAATTAAACCAAAATTTCCCTTTTTATTAGCTTAAAATTAACATATGGATTAATCGGGGATTAATTATGATTAACTGGACTTTGGGAAAAGGTTACATGTTTTATAAAAGAAGAATCCATGTGGTTCCATCATGGCATGCATTAAACTAATGCACGTAGAAAGGACATTCATTCCCTCATCGGAGGAGAATCCATGCGTATGGGAGTCTGATTGAACATGGAAGTAGTAATTTGCTGAGAACGAAATTGATAAGAATTCATGAACTCGTGAACCTAATTACTGGAGAATTATATGCTGAAAATATGTCCATTTTTTCCTCTTGTCATTCCAGTGAAGTGGAAATTGGTGTATCTAGCTGCCTTGTTGGAATTATGAGCACACATGGTAGTGATTGGTTTCATTATTATGCATATAGAAGGAAATCCCGTAGGTGAAATGCCATTTTTGGCATGGATTTATATTTAATCCAATTTTCCTCATTGTCAAGTGTTTAATCCTGAGAAATTATGGGTCTCGTGAGAAGTCTTGCTGGTAAATGTATGAGCCTCATCTCGAGGGTGAAAATTTGCTAAGACACTAATGAGCAATTTTGTCTATGGTTAGGTGGAGTGTGCTTGGCATAGAGCTAGTTGCCATTTCATACTTATTGTAGATAAGTTTTTGGTTCCACGAAATGGTGTTTTTATGTTCATTAATATTTATGTTATGAATGAAAAACAATTTCTATAGTTCTTGTTTTAATTTTTGAAATTGAATATTAAGTAAGAGTTCATAAATTGCTTGGTTGAATTCATGTGTATCCACTGAGTGCAAGTCTAAATATGTGATAATGCTTGCAAATTTTCATGAATGCCAAATTCTTTACATAAGTCCAAGTCTAAAAATGTTTTTTTGTAATAATGGTTAAATTTTGGGTTCATAATTGAAGTGCTTCTTCCAATTATGTTGAAGAGCACAATGTTTGGAAAAATATTGTGAATGGATAAATAAGATGGAAATTCCATTCATTTTTATTATTTTTCTTTAACTTGGCTCATTATTTGCAAGTAGTTAAATTTTAATGCAATCCCAACTCCTAAGTTAAATGAATTTTTCCACTGCACAGTTTTAAAGAGTTAAACGAAATATTTATACAAATTAGTTTTAAAAGGCTTAAACCCTTCCTTTTTGTATTGTTGGAGGAAAATAAATCCAAGAGTATCCAATGATATGTTTGTTAAAAGAAAATCTCAAACAAGATTATTTACTGTGCCGTAAATGTCTATGTCCTAATTTTGTTTAATAATTAAAATGTAAACAATACCATGCTAAGGCATGTTTCCAGGTGCTTTGCATTGAGTGGTATTATTTTTTAAAAACCACCTCTGAAATTTCTAATTTAAAAGAGTTTGAATGTCTACGTGGAAGTCTAAGTTCAACTTTAATTATTTTACAAAATACCAGCCAATTATTGAGTGGTTTTTGTTTTTAAGTTCAAGTTTTGGAATAGTAGGGTTTGCATGGAAAATTCAATGGGTTGAATTAACAAATAATATTTCATTTATCTTGGAAAGTATAGAAAATGTTTTCCTAATTAATTATGGAAACCCCACTTCGTAGTTACTATGTAGTTCTTATTAGGTGGTAAGTTTTAAGAAATATGTCGGAATAAAGATTTTCCTTCTCTTAATGAAATGCTTGGAATAATTATTGGATGAAGTTTATATACTTGTGTCTAAGGTATATAATTGATAGGAAAGTAATTTGTTGGAATGTTTATTTATGAACATATAATTGTCATGTCTATGTATCTATGAGTAAAGATTTGGAAATGTTGTTTTCCAATCCATAACCTAATGTTTGAGTATTGTTTATGCTTTTCTTAATAATATGGCACTATAATAACTTAAGGCATGCCAATATAAATATTTATAAATGCCTTTGCTATGATTTTGTGGAGTTTATTACTTAAACATTAAGTTAGAGTTTTACTGTGGAGTTCTTACTACCTAGTAAGTCAATGATAACAAATGTTTTGAATAGATATTTTGAATAAATGTATCATATATTAGTTTATGCTTCTCCTAATAAGATCTATTTGTTATGCATTTGATATAATATTTCACGGGTCTTATGAAATAGTATAAACTTCTTCTATTTTCTTATAGTTATTATGTACTTGTCAAAATAATGCATGTGGTATTCATGCATATATGTTTTATTAAAAATAAATAAATTATGTGTGTTAATTTTAGTAGGACACTAAATCATTGAAGTGAAATATTCACATCTCATTTATTTTCATGGTTTGGATTCAAATCATAACACCATATAGTCGACTTCCATTCACCCTTTTGAGTAAACAACAACCATAAAATGAAGAAGGTACCCAATCTAAAATCAACTATACTTTTTATTTATTAGAAAACAATCACAAGTCTAGGTTGGAGGGCCTTGGTTGTGGGGTGGAGAGTAAATTCTCCAAGGCCATTGAAACAAAAATAGGAACAATAATGAGAAAAAATCCATTAGTAATGTGAAGTGTTTGTTAGGAAAGCTCCTCTAACACAAGATTCAAGTGGTAGGAGAAGTTGAGAAGAGTTCTTGGAACGATGCCCAACACTCTCTCTCGGTGGGGTTATGTTAGTTAGGGGGAAATATTAGTAGTGGAAAGTCTTGGGGTGACACCACGATCTGAGTTGCTTTGGGTCTAAGAAATTTGTCTTACATTCCTTTCCCATTCACATAAAACCTCTCATGCGACCGTTCTTCCCAACCACCAAATGTGAAGTGGTATCCCTAGTTTCTTTTCCTAGGTTACCTTCCCAAGTGACTACAATGGTGGTACTGTCAATACATAAGAAAACCATATACCACATGATTTTTTCCTCTTATGAGGGTACTTGGTTGCATATAGCACTTTCACCTATGGAATTCCATTACGAAGTAAATGTGGGTAACTTTCTCTCGTTTATTCATTGATGGCCTCATATCCCATCTCCGGAAGATCCTTACTTCCTTTCTCTCTGTTACAAGAGAGTTGTTTGCTTGAATTTATCTTATATGGATTTTGGTAGTGTGTTATATTTGATTTATCAGACCCTAGGTTGAGTCTGTGTCCATGGAAATAGTTATGGATATTTCCAATCAAGGAACCCCTCTGTATGGGGATCCTCGTCCATTTCCTTGTTTTGGAAATATTGGTCCTCCTTACATTGCTACATTCAATATTCTTGGATACACTATAGGGTTATCGGTATGGTTTTTTCCACTCCAATGATCTCATATTTTCTCGGCACCTCGAATGCAAGCCCTCTTTTTTGAAGAAAATCAACCTCCCATTGACCCTTTTCCTTCTTCACTTGTCGCTTCTTGTCCCCTTTATTATTCCTCACTTGGTGAAATCCTTGTTGCTAGTAATTAGGAGGCTAAGAAGAAGAAAATGAATAACATGAAGAAGAAGAAACCAATAATGGGGAAACCAACCAGCCACTGGTAATCAAGTTGGGAGTGTTGATAATAAGAACATAGGTCACAAACCCAAGTTACCTTGTAGGATTTGTAAGGGTGACTACCTTCTTAATAATTTCCATGGTATTCCCAAGGTCTTAAAAGCGTGGTCCAAATATTGCAAACCACACGTGTCACAAGAATCTATTGGTTATGTTAATGACATTCCATCAACCCATGATCATAAGGTTGGGGAAAAATGGTAAAGTTAGGTTTCCTTTCCAATTATGTAGGGAAATGCATTTCACTTACCTTTTACCTTGTATGGATGAAGCTTCACAATTGTTGGAAGAAATTGTTGTTTCCCAACAACAACCCTCAAATTCTTCCAATGAGTCCTCTCTTGACCAATCATTATTTGATGAAGTGGTCGATCCGATCCCATCTTCGGTTGACCCCACTCTTCCTTCAGAGAGTGAATTGGATACCAATGATTTTTTCTTTGTTAGTTCGGATTGTTTTGGTTAAGGGGGCATGCCATCCATTTCAATGGAATTCCCTCCAAGCACCAAGGCCATTTCCTTTGATTGGAATAGTCTAGTAGAACCTCATCTTCCCTCAAGTGTCCCTTTCAAGATAATTGTGTGAGTTTCCAATAAGGAAATATTTCGCACTATAATTGATGAAGGGGCCTTTGTTAGTATTTTATCCTCAACTGCTTGGTGAGCTATAGGTTCTCTTGAGCTTGTTCCAACCATTAATTTTTTTTTTGGATTTTAATAGAAGATCTAGTGAACTTTTAGGGATTCTTCCTTAGCTACCCATTACCCTAGGAGGGAAAACTGTCTATGTCAATGTTTTGGTAGTTCAAGGCCCCTTGGATTTTAATTTTCTCCTTGGGTGAGACTATGTATATGATATGAAAAATATCATGTCCACACTCTTTCGAGTGATGCATTTTCCACATGATGGGAATGTACTGGCCATCAACCAACTTTTGTTTGTTGGTCCTAATTATTGTATGAATGTTGACCATCCGAATTCCTTGAATGCTACTTGTATGCAAGTGGTATCCTCCCCACCATAGGTTAATTATGTGGCATCATGTCCCATGCCTTCAATTTATACTGAGAAAAATCCTCTCATAATATGCTCAACTTCTCTTGAATTAGATCTGGTAGTTGACATGGTGAACCTGTTAATGGAGGAATTAGAGTCTGATCCCCCCCATCGCCCCTACCAAGCCTCTTGACATGCATTATTTCTAGAGAAATTTTCTTCCATTTGATGAAGACCTATTGGAACCCATGTCCAATTGTAAAGAGCATAGTTCATTATCTATGTCAATCTTGTTAAAAAATGAAATAGACCTCCCTCCCATTGAGTCGAGCCATCCATCATAATTAATACTTGAACTTTCATTTCCTCCACATGTGTCACTTAATCCTCTTCCTTCCTCTTTATTTGGTGAACCTTTTCCTAGTAGTAACCAATATTCTAGTTGGGTGAAGTACATGAGTCGGCAGATGAAACAAATCTTGGGGGCATGTCTCCAGCGTCTAGACATCATTCAGGAGTTAAGCTGCAAGATTTTGCTGATTATGCTGGGGAAATAGTTCTAACCTCTGAACATCATGTTTGGAGAAAACCTGTTAATGAGCATCATCCAAAGTACTAACCTATGGATTTCATGTTGGGAAGAAATCTGCCAATGGGTCTTATTATGAGCATAGTTTATTTTTGGTTTCATGCTCATTAAAATTGAAACAATTGCCCCGAGAATAGTTCATTCTCTATTTCAATATTATCAAAAACGAAGTAGACACTGAGCATTCTTTCCACCCATCTTCGTGCTCGTTAAAAACAATAAAAGACGTCGAGCTTACTTTTTACTTTTTCGTGCTTTGGTTCAAACATGAACAAGATTTCGAGTGCTTTTTGATACCATAGTCATGCTTATTAAAGTCAAGGAAAAAGGTGTCGAGCTCAATATTTTTTCTTTCTCGTGCTTGTAAATACATGAGAATTAGTTACCAAGTATACTTTTATTACTTTTTTAGGGTTTTTAAAAACTATACAAAAAATGAACTCTTTGGAGTCTCCTTTAAGCTCTTTTTAGACTCCCTAACATGAAAAGAACGCCAAGTGAACTTATTTACTTTCACTCTCATAAAATGATTTGAAAGGAAGTCTGTTCGGTGATAGTTTACCCCTTTTACAGGTTGTGTAGACTAATTACAAAAAATTTATACTCTAGTCAACCATTGAATAGAAGAGTTCTCCATTATACACTTTTATTCTTTTTAGGGAAAAAGGGACTAAACGTATGAAAAGGAAAATTTGGAGTCTTCTTTCGAGTCTTTTCAGACTGCATAAATATGAAAAGATCACAAATTTTTCCTTCTTTGTACTTGTAAAACCATGCATCGAAGGACCCATATGGGACCATACCTCTCCTTCTTTAGGTTCATTTAAAATATGATGAGGGAATCATATAAGATGAGATATATCGAGCATCTGTTATCCTCCTCAAGATTGTTAAAAAACAAAGAGGTACTCATCCATCATGATGGGGAAAAATTGGGAAGGATAGGTTAGCCTTGTTGGTGGCTTGTTGTTTTCCTTGAATATGGCACCTATTTGTGTCTTGTATTACAATTGGGTAATCTGCTTGCCTCTGATTTGTACCAACCCCATGAGTCACTTTGATTCTTTGACTCCTTCTAAGAATGTCCTTTCTCCCCACTATGTTTTGGTTCACATATTTTGGAGTCAATGTTTCTAAGTTATTTGTCCTGCCATTCGATGGTCAAGGGAAGTACATGCTCGAGTCAACTTTTTTGTAGTATTATTGACCTTCATCCTCGTGTTAGTTTGTTCTCATCTGATACACCTTCTTATATCACTTTCCCGTGTTGGTTTCATGTCAATGATGTGGGATACATTATGGCCCTCCTTTGACGAGTCTGTTCCTGTTGACATCAACACATCATCCAAGAATTAGACTTAGAAACCATTTAGTGCCTTGGAACTTACATGCCTCAATGGAAGGTTTCCTCACTTCCGGAAATAGGTTTACCTCGTTGAACTCTGATCAGATGATTCCACGAGTGTTTGACTGTATATCACTTATTCATATTTGTTGGAATGTACTAGAATACCTTGGGAGTCATTTTCATCATTGGTGATTTCCCTCGCACTTGTTAACACTTTACATCAATGACCGGTAATCAAGTGATTTCTACTATGTTCGATTCCAATATCTTAATTCACATGGTTAGAGTTGTATCATTCCATGATCGGGTTGAAGACCATGGGGACTCTTGTTATGTATTTTACCTAGGTTGCAATGGATATTTTTTGAGTAGGTTCCTACATGGAAATCATGTTGGCACCCATATGTATGTTGTCACACAGATCCATTTTGTACTAGTCTCTAGATTTGTAATTATTATATCATGGATCTACTTCGTATTACCGTAGCCATCATTATAGGAAATTTGAGTTATATAATGGTCCTCCTAAGGAAAATAATAAAATAATAGTTAAAATAATAAAATAATATTTTTAAATTTTGAAGGAAAAGACACAAAACTACTTTTTTTTTGTATTTTAAACTTATCTCCCTGTGGTTTTACTCAAATTTTGAGCAGGAGGACTCGTTGGATGCAACCTTCAATTCATCATCCATCGAGTACCCACATTGCATAATTTTGATGGATCCCACCCCATGAAAAATGAAAAATATATTAAAAAGGTGTTTTAATGGATGCAAAATTGAATTCTGCATCCAATGAGTACTCTCGATCGAAATTTGAGTAAAACCACATGGAGATAAGTTGAAAATACGTAAATAAAAAGAAGTTTTTTTTATGACAAATATGCCAATTCAACCATTATGGTTGACTAAATTTATTCAAATTCTATTGGTTCTTGAATTCCAATGCATCAATGGCTCTCTTCTTATAAGGCCCATTTTAGACCCCAAATTTACTCTAGTGGAACTTTTTTTCAGTCATTTAGTTATGGATCCACATTGTATCATTTAGTGATCATATCCTTGATCACTATTTTCATCGATATGCAGTGTACTGGTTGGATGTGATGCTTTGAGTCAGTTTGTTCCAAGCATGGGTATGCCCACCTCGAGGATGATAGACATACTATTTGGTTTTTTCTTATATATATTTTCCATCTCTCTCTTTCATATATCCTTTTGGACTTGCATTTGGGTAAAGTGTTTTGACCATCAGATCCTTTCTAACCTCACACTTTAGGGGGAATCTATTATACCTAAAATTATCACATTTTACCTTTACATGCTTCATCACCATGAGAAACATGGGTATTATGTTCCCTAGGTGTGTTAGGACCCACTATCCTATGGTTCACCTATTCCCTAGTTATGCTCGAGAAGGTCACCTATCAGTTTGGGGTCAGAAACCACTTAACCTAACCTCATTTTGAGCCTTGGATTGGGATTATCTCTCCCATTTCCTTGTATAGGAAGTGGAAATTACAATAATGTCACTCCTTGCAATCCTTCTAGAGAGAAAAATAATCAACATTTTTGCTCTGTATCCTGCCTTAGGGGAGCGACAATCTTGTTTAAGCTTTTTTTCCTTGGTTTTAGGACCAAGATATGAGCTTGATTCTTAGTGTATCATCCTATCATTCAAATGTCTCTTCCATTCCCATTTCAAGTTAACCTTGTTAGGATATTTAGACACTTAGGAGTTATTTAAGATCAACTTGTGTAATATATCCATTAGGTAAAAGTGTGTTTCTTTAGGATGCATTAGTATGCATTTGTAAATATTCTAATCCGAACGTCACGATATGTTCTAGACATAGAGTGATCCGACGGTTCAAATTCTCTTAGATCATACCCACCATNTGGTCCATGATCTCTATTTAAAGAGCATGGAGGGTCCTTGGCTAGTTGATCAATTATGAGAAGCTCATGTAACTTTCTTTCTTTTGCATAATAAATTGCTCTAAGTAGCTATTTGGCTGGGGCCGTGGACTGTTTCCCTCTCAAGGGTTTTAACCACGTGACAAACATCGGTGTATTGATCTGTGATTCATTTGTGTGAAGTGGTTGCACTAGGTGTTCAGTATTTTGGGAGTACCTTGTGTACCCTAAATATTATTTGATCCACCTTATCATCCCTAGTTCCATCCTTATCTCTAAGGTATTTTGGCCTCTCCATCCGACAAAAGGACCTCATACCTTAACCCAAATGATAAAGACAAATATACGTGGTCCTTATGATATTATTAGTCTCAAAGGGGTGCTAAAGGAGAGCTCGTAGGAGTTTCTATCATTGAAAATTCAGGTATATTTTGTCATGTACTTCTTAATAGATTTCATTCAATAAAACTTGACCTATTCTGCCATTTTATGTCTCTTTCAATGAATCCATGAATTGTCTACTAATTAGTAGTTAGATTGAGGTTGATATACTTGGTGCATTGGAATGTTTTTTCCCTTGTCTTTGTATGCAGGCCTATAATCTTGGATATGCAATCTTGGAGATGGATTAACAAGGAGGAGGCTAAGAAAACCGTCAGAGTAGAGGTAGGCCATCTACTCTCTCCTCTTCCTCTGATGCCTTGTTAGCATGTGTGTGAAATAGATCAAGGATATTTTAGAGTTCATTTGTTGAGTTATGTATTGGGTTAGGGATCTAGGGAACATTTAGATACCCAATAGGATTTCTACTCATCTGTAGGGATAAATTCCTAGCACACTCCTTCCACTGTAAAATATTAAGACTACTTCATATAAATATCTTCTTCAAGATCATCATGAAGAAATGTCGCCTTTACATCCATCTATTCTATCTCAAAATTTATGAGACTCATAAATGTATCAATATGCTCATCTTCTTTTGACATTTTCATGAATATTTAAACCCTAAATATCCCATATTATTTCGTCAACATTCCATATGCTATCTTATTATAGCCATTTGAGTTTTATCTAGTAACTCCTTGTAAATTGATGTAGTTGACAGATTTTATGGATTTTTTTAATGGAATGCATGAGTTATTGTAAAACATTATATGTTGGAGGCACTAATGGTTTCTGTTGTAGGACAATACTAGTGTTCATTCATCTTTGCTGCAAATACTTTGACATTTGGGAAGTATTATTTGTACAAATAATTCATGTGAGCTACTAACAAGTTGCTAGTGAAATTTTCTGCAGCAGTTGTTGAATATTTTTTGTGTAGCAGTTGATAACAAGTTCTTCCTGAAAAGTTGCTGATGAGACTTTACACAACACTCATGGACTGAATTTTTGTTAGAAAATGATAAGGGGATACAAATTTGTTTTAGTACCTAGATGGGAAGGACCAGTGAAGCAAGATCATCGACATGATGCCATAAGACAATTAAAGCGACTACAACAATAATCATTACAATACTAGTTCGTGATCTTTTATTGATTACAAATTTTGCCACATCTCCCCTTTTTAAGAGGAATCAACTCTCAATATTAAACACTAATTATATACTCCTTTAGTTTTTTCTTCCATCAAAGAGGGAAACCACCCACTAATTTAAGATTGTTTTTTTGTATTAATAAAGAGACAAACTGAAGAAGGCTCACACATGGATGGATTTTCTTATTATTTTGAGAATAGAAATTGGTTGAGAAATTTACTTTGTTAATTTCACTTTGTGATTGTGGTTCAAGTTCATATCACCTGTATTGTAGGGTGATGGCCTACTCTACAAGACATGGAGGATTTGAGTTATTTTCTTTTGCATAGTTTCTTTAGAATTATTTGTGAATGCATTTACTTTGTTAGTTGTTTTTATTTCATGTAGCTTCTATTGATTAGATTAGTTGTTTATATTTATTGCAACTTTCATTTATTCTATTAGGTATTTATATTTCATGTAGATTTTGTTTATCAGATTGGTTATTTATATTTCTGATAGATTTCATTGGCTTTGTTAACTAATTACATTTCCTGTAGCTTCCATAAATTAATTTAAATGATAGAATAAATTTCCCAAGGTTTTATTTCCATGTTGTGTTTTGGATTTATGGTTAATGTGCAACTCATTAAGTTTATCTACATGCCAAGAGTTACAATGATGCGTTCAACTAGGTAGATATGATGAGATTATGAACTTTTTTTAAATTAGGAGTTTTAATTTATTTACTTTGCATCCCTTACTGAAGAAATTTTGTATACTATTCGATTTGGTTGAATATATTCAATTTGGTAATTTATGCATGCTTTTCCTTGCTGAAAATGTTCTGTATACTAGTCGATCTGGTTGAATAGATTCAATTTGATAGTTCTCCATGTTATTTTTTGTTATTTAATAGTATTGAGGTCACATACTGTTATAGATTAAAATGACACAATCTCTTCCTATGATCACTTTCCCATGTTTTCGTCGCATGTTGACACGTCCATGACGACACGTCATGAAAGTCACTAGAAAAATACCTTTATTGGAGGAGCCATATCTAAAGTTCTGTAACTCCGTTTGACCTCTTCTATAGACTGTTGGAAAGGTATAAAAGTAGGAAAAAACTTTTCATAAGACACTAAACCCTAAAAATGCATGGAAGTACTCTAAAAATGAGTTTTTTATCCATTCACGACTTGACTTAAGCAAACACGCGACTTTACCTTGGAATTCATGACTATGCTTCATTGAACCCGCAAATTTCTCCTGTAGTGGTCAAAAATATGAAAATTCTCGAATTAGAGGTGGTTTGGGTGGTTTTGGAACTGATATTGTAGTTATAACTGATCCCTGTTCGACCCTAACTCTTGATAAAATTATATAAGAGAGGGAGAGAGGTCGATGAAGGGGACTTGAACTTTGCATTGTTATGCTGGTAAAATTGGGACTCTCATCCCCCCTACCTTTTCCATAGATTCTATATTCCTATTTTGCAGAGCTTGGAGGATGAGTTCCTTGGAAAAGAGAAGCAGGAGATCCAGATCAAGGTTTCGTGAGGTGCCTAGAAAGAGGAGAAGGTAAACTCTGTACTTCTTCCACTTGATAATAAAGATGTGATGTTCTTCTTCTTTCCAAATTGTTGTTTAATGTATGTTGAACATCTGTTATGGTTGTATGATGATGCTTATCATATTAGGGTTTCATGTTTTATTGAACATAATCTCCTTTCATATAGTCAATTTGGTTTAAGTAAGGTTCAAATTGTTTTGATGGTCTCTTGGATTGAGGAGAAAGAGGAAGGGCTAGAGAAAGCTTGGACCAATCTCCAATTAATCAGGTATGGACCTTACTTATCTATTAATATTTCTTACATTTACTTGTAGAACACTGCATATAAGTCTTTCAACCCTAGTATGTAGGTGGCCTCTTAACCCCCAACCATAGGAACACTTTCCTCTACAACAAAACTGATGACTCCAATGGGGAGGAATTATCTGTTTGGGGTTTATTTGTATTTATTCTAGTGTTTTTTAAGTTTTAAGGTCCTTCTTACAACTTAGGAGAAACTTTTATACCTATTAGAACACTTCGGGCATTTTTTTACCTTTTTTGAGCTTTCTTCCACCCATTTGCTGGATCTGCACTATACAGTCATGATTTCTAAGTGCATCCACAACCTCCCTTTATCCAACCTAAATTTTTTACCTTGAAACTTGTGACCTTCATTAAGGAAACTCTATAATTCCCCTGGAAGTGATATTTTACATCAATTTTTTGGGTTTTTGGAGGTTTGAAGGCTGTCTAAAGGGTCCTCAAGGGTCCTTTGTTTGTACATGAACCCAAGGGAGTGGTGTCACCTCTTTTGGATACTATTTTTCTAGGTTTTAATTCCTTTTCAAGTCCTTAAACATTTTTTTGTTGCTTTCCCCCCCACCTCCTTCTTTGGCTTGACCTTGTTGGTAAAGGGTACCGAGCAACCTCTGTTTGCAGGTCTAGACCGAATCTTGGAGCTTCTTGATCCTTATTTGTTTCACTCTTATTATTTAGTCTCTTCATGCCAAAGTGGTTGGATTTTTTACCTTTTCAAGTCTTCCTTCCTAGTAGGTTATATCTGAATTTAGGGTGCCCTAGGGTTTGTTAGTGGGGTATAGAGCAGAAGTCTATTTGCTTTGCTTACATTACTTTGCATGCATTAGTTTGTAGAATTTTTTCTTTTGCATTCATAAAAGAAAAAGTAAAAAGAACATTTAGTTTCTTTATATGCATGTAGATTAGGGTTTATTCTTAACTGCATTGCATGTTCTTGTTCTTGAAAATATAAAAGATGTTTAATTTTCAGTTTGTAAAAGAAAGAGAAGTAGGTTTGCTTTTGATTTCAATTTCTCTTTTGTTTAGTCATCTCATTTTTGCATTGATTCAAAACACCATTTGTTTCATCTCTATCACCTTTTGAGTAATCAACAACCTTAAAAAGAACGTTTAATATCTAAAATATATTAGTAACTGTTTCTTTCTAGGGACGACACACACTAGTCTAGGCTAGTGTTTTGGGTTAGGGACATTTTAACTACCCAAAACTTTAAACTTAAACATAGTGGCCTATCTTTTAGGAAATCCAACTTGGTAGAGAAGGACACCAAAAATATCCTCTAATAAAGGAGTAAAGCACGAGGTCGTGCGATACTGAGTACTTGGAGATATCCCTCCTATAACCAATAGAGAATACACCAAAGTTGATGCACATTTGGGGACTTACTCAGTACCTCCTTTCGACCCCATGTGGTGCCTGGTACTATTTAGGTTTCGGGATTAGCTACCCTTCCCATGTGCATCGACTATATTGAAGACTGTTCTACTGAACTTTCTCTGCGATTTTGGTAGCCTTAGTATCTTGTCTGCTAGGACTCTACACGGGTTATGATGGAAGGATATTTCCACTATACCTAGGGTAGACTTGGGAGGTAATCTCAGTTGATAATTTGGGAGGGCGGTTTGGTGATTCATACACTTTCATATAGAAAAATCATCATGAGACACCAAGTAACTACACTCTAACCTTCATTGGTTTGTTTTGGGCCCTAATTTTCCTAGAATTTCCTTTGGAAGGTACCTTTGTTTTCCTGGTTTGATACTTAGGATTTTTTCTGCTAGTGGTGTGATTTTGTGCTGTTGGTTACTAGTTGACCTCAGTTTTTTGTTAAGTTAGAAACTATGGATAATACCCCTATGGACACTAACCAGGAGACCCCATTCTAGGGGATCCTTGTACTTTTCCTCTCATAGAGAATGTTGGTGTTCCTTTGATGGCCACTTTGAATCGTCCTGGACTCACCCTAGGGCTACTTGTTTAGTTGTTTTCCACTTCAACTGCCTTGGTTTCTCTTGATGCTTCTCAAGTAAGCACCTTATATCAAGGGCATCAAAACAATGTCTCCCCTTCACATGTAGCAACCTCTCCTCCTCTTTCTTCCTCATGTGGTGAAAGTTCTGATACTAGTAACTTGTAGTCTAAAAGGAGTAAAAGAAGGAAGAATAGGAAGAAGACTTGAAAGAAAGGGGTAACCATCCAACCTCTGCAGGTCATGCAAGGGTCACCTTTTCAACCTCTACAAGTCATGTTGATCCTAAGCACTCAGCCTCTACAGGTCATTCTGGTGGAACCCATCCAACTTCTGCAAGTCATGTTGGACCCAATCACTCAACCTCTGTAGTTCATGCTGGGGGAACCCTATCAACCTCTGCAAGTCAGGTTGAACCTATACCCTGATCCTCTGCAGGTCATGCTAGAGGTACCCATCCAACCTATGTAGGTAATGTTGTACCCATCAACCCAGCCTTTGGAAGTCATGCTGGGGGCACACACTCAACCTCTACAAGTCAAGTTGATCCAAACCACCCAGCGTCTGGAGGTCATGCTAGGGGGACACAACTAGCCTCTACGATTCGTGTTGGACCTAACCACCCAGCCTTGGAGGTCATGCCGGGGGAAAGAAGTCAACCAATGCAAGCCATGTTGACATTGTTGAGAAAACCAATCGTTCAAAACTCAAGTCGAAGTTCCCTTGTAGGATTTGTGAGGCATACCACCTTACCCACCAGTTATCTACCATTTCATAGGTACGAAGAGTTTGGTTCCAAGGACATCCTGTTTCTTATCAACTTGAAGTTTCTCAATAGACTATTCAACCTTTAGTTGATCAAGTGGTCGAACCAATTCAGTCTTTGGTTCACCCCACTCTTCCTTCGGAGAGTGACCTTTACCAAGTTATTGAACCATTGTTATCTTTGGTCGATCCCACTCTTCCTTTAGAGAGTGAAATTCATCAAGTGGTTGAATCGATGCCTTCTTCGATCAATACCACTATTCCTTTGGAGAGTGAAGTGTCTGCTAATAACATTTTATTCACTTCTAGTTCAGAACTTACTGAACAAGGGGGCACTGACTTCATTTCGAATGAACCCCCACCAAGTTATTGGATTGCTTCCTTTGATTGGGATATCCTAGTTGAGCCACCCCTTCCTTCGGTTGTACCTTTCCAGATAAAGGTTCAAGGGAAAACACTACATGATTGCTCATTGTATTGTAGATGAAGGAGCCTCTGTTAGTATTTTATCTGCATGTGCTTGGAGAGGCATGGGGTCTCCTAGCCTTTTGTCAACTGATGATCAGTTGCTGGCTTTTAATAGAAGAACTAGTCAAGCTATGGGAATTATTTCTTAAGTACTTGTTACTTTGAGTGGGAAGACTATCTTATTTGATTTCATGGTTATTAAGGACCCATTGCACTTCAATATGCTCCTTGGGCATGATTACGTATATGCTATGAAATATGTGTTGTATACACTCTTTCTTGTGATGTATTTCCCTCATAACAAAAGAATTGTCACTATTAATAAACTGTAATTTAATGAACCTCCTACTCACCCGACTATAGAGAAATGTTTTCCTTTGTTAATTCCCAATGTTTCAATAGACACTACCATGCCATGGGTAAACTATGTGGCCTCATACCCTTCATGTTTGATTGCTACTGAGAAGAATCCTCTGGGTTCATGCTTACCTTATTGGGAATTGGTCCCAATAGTTGAACCGATGTTTTACCAAATGGGGACTTTGGAGCCTGTTCTCCACCTTATTGATCCAACATAATGTTTAGACATGTGTCTTATCTTAGATGATCTCCTTCCTTTAGATGAATTCTTCCTAGAGCCTTTGATACAACCCGACCTTCTATTATATGTTGACTCAGTTGTGATTAATTCTAACCATGATTTTTTTATTGATTTTAATCTTTCCTGTCCTATGCTTGTATGGTTGAGTCTTTGGATTCTCCAACCGAACAAAAATTCAGTGATCCTAATGAGTTTGACCTTTATAGTATAATTTTTTACTCTCATGATACTGAGTTTGTTCCTGCAGACCCTATCACCCCTGTAAACATTATCCTTACTTATGAGGTTGATATTATTGATTATAAATCATGAAGCCTTGAAATTATAGAGTCTTCTTCGGTCGATTTTGCCTTTTCTACACCTTTTGTAGAAGATAACAAAGTTGCAAGTGTTTCTACCAAAGTGACCTGCATCATATCTATTCTTTTGAACATGATCTTGATACTGATGTTTCTTGGAGATAAGATTCTTAGTTGGATTCACAACTGCTTACTGGTCTCACTTTATTGTTCAAGCTGTAACTGCATTCGTAGCACCCTGCTTGCACTTATGACCCTGATGCCTACTTCCACACTTTTATCTCGTTATATTAGCCCTCATCTTTGATCTCATCATCACCCAACTTTGTATCATTTTTCGAGTACAACTTGACACACTTGACCTTGAGGAGACGTTCCCCGAGTGTCCCTATCTTGCTCATATTCCTTACACTATGCTTAGGTATGTTCCTCGCGCTTGGAACTAGTTTTTCCTATTTTTGACACTCGTCTCCTTGCATTTAGAGAATTCTTTTAGCTCTCCTTCGAGCTCGTTAAAAATTGTAAGGAGGCCACGAGTTGAATTTTTCAGGCTTGCTAAAATTTTATGGGAAATATATGGAGTTATCTTCAAGCCTTGGTCTGACTCCTTAAATGTGACTAGATTTCTGAGTTCGCTTATACCTTCAAACCCATTAAAGGATGTGAAGGAACATCCACATTGGTATAAGTTTACCCATTTTTCCGGCCATGTGGATTACTTAGGAATAATGAATACTCTATTTTCTTTGGAATTTGGAAGAGTATCTTTAGGTATAGATTTATCTCTTTTCCGGGTCTGGAGGAATAAACTTATGGAAAAGGAACCCTTTCGAGCTTAGTTTTCTCTTTTTAGTGCTCTGGATGTAAACACAAAAAATATGATGAGCGTTCTTTATTCCATTGTCATGCTCACTTAAACCCTAGTACAAAAGCATCGAGTTTATTGTTGTCTGTAATATTCTCGTAAATAAATGGAAATTTTTGAGTGATCTTGCTTTCCTTCACACTCGTTAAAACTAAAGTGTTTCTGCTTGCTTTTGAAGGAGCGTCGGTACGGTGATAGTTTACCCCTTTTTTAGACCTTGTCGACTAACTAAGAAAAATTCACACCTTAGTTTGCTTGAGCTAAGAGAGTTCTCCTCTGGATTGTTTTATACTTTTTGGGACTTAGGAGACTAAACTTATGAAAAATTCCCCCCCTAGAGTCTTCTTTGGCGTTTTCAGACTCTCAAATTATGAAAACACCATCAAGCATCCACTAATTCGAGATCATAAAATTCATGAATCAGTGCTTTATAAAGAATTCTTCTATCTCTTCTTCAAGCTTGCCAACAATGAAGAGGGTACCAATTTTGATTCTTTGGACTCATTATACCTTTACAAGAAAGAAGGAAAGGTAAGTTCATTCAAATTTATTTTACATCATGGCAGCAAGTCTTATCTCCTTGAATAGAGCACCAGTTTTGAGTCTATTCAACAGTTGGGTCCTATTTTTTGACCTTATCCTGATTCAGAGTTTTACTCCTCTAGTTGGATACTTTTCAAATTATATGGGGAATTTGTTAATGTCTCCTACATTGCAGATTTGTGTCGTTGGTCAGTTTCTGTCAAAAGCTGCCTAAGCCACTATTGGGTCATGCTCACTGTTGAAAAATAAAACTTTGTCACTCATTCTGTAGTTTCCTTGACCTTTTGTGTCGGCCATTCCATGGTATTAGTTCATTACATCATGTCTTTAACAATGCTTGCTGCAAAATTTTTGTACCAGTTTCCAGACCCAATCAATCTTTGACTTACCTCATGTTGGATGACGAAGGATGCCTTAATTCCTTCCTTCCAACGTATCTCTTCCTATCAACATCAACACATCTTGCTCTGGGAATGATATTTAGAGTTTATGACATTACCTTGGGGATTGCAGTCATCAATGGCAATTTCTCTCGCTATTGGGTAGTGGGAATACCTTAATGTCTCCTACTTGATGGATTCTTCAGGTGCTCGAATTCAAGACCATCTATTCACACTTGTTAGAATGTACTAGGTACCTTGGGTACCATTTACATTAATGGTGGTTTCTCTCACATTTGTTAATGGTTCTCATCAATGACCAGTAATAAAATGGTTTTCTCCATGTTCGACTTCAACTCCTGCATTCACATGGTTAGGATTCGTACCTTCTAGCAGTTTGGATTGAAGACCTTGGACCGACAGTAGAATCATCATATTTTTCTATTACCCGAGTTGTGCAAGACCTTGTCACACTCCATATGACATTTGCTGAGACATAGATACACCTTGTATTCTTGTGGCTATGATCAATTATTGAGCATGGATCCACCCTGTTCATTTGTGGCCATGACTCATTTAGATTATGTATAACACCTTTTTTCATATTGTGCGACCATGATAGTTACATCAGTTATACACATGTTGGATCCGCCTTTATCTATAAGGCGATCATTTGTATATGGACATGTATGTACCATAGATCATTTTTGTCCGACATTTATCTCTCTTTCAGGTAGCTTCGTTCTAGCCTATGATCTTGGATTCTCTACTCTCTTCGACTCCATACTCAACTTTTTCCTTTTTATAATGTATTTTGTCTACCGTATTCCCCTCTAACCTCATAAATGAGGGGGAATTTGTTATAGCCTAAAATGGAACATTCTCTTCCTGTGATCACTTTCCCATGTTTTCGTCGCATGTCGACACTTCCATGACGACACTTCATGGAAGTCAGTGAAATTAATTGAAAAAACACCTTGATTGGAGGAGAAATATCTAAAGTTTTGTAACTTTGTTTGAATTCTTCTCCAAACTGTTGGAAAGATACCTAAGTAAGGAAAAAAATTCCATAAGACACCAAACCTTGAAAATGCATAGAAATACCCTAAAACTGAGAGTTTTTGACCCATTGGTGAATTGGATTAAGCAAACCCATGACTTTACCTTGGCTTTCGCGACTATGATTCATTAAACCTACGAATTTCTCCTCTAGTGGTAAAAAATTTGAAAATTCATGAATTAGGGGTGGTTTGGGTGGTTTTGGAACCGATCCTACAGTTATAACTGACCCCTATTCGACCCTAACTCTTCAGAAAAGTATATAAGAGAGGGAGAGAAGTCCATAAAGGGGACTTGACCTTTGCATTGTTATGTTGGTGGAATTGGGAGTCTCGTCCCCCATACCTTTTCCCTAGATGCCATCTTCCTGTGTTGCAGAGCTTGGAGGATGGGTTCCTTGGAGAAGAGAAGAAAGAGATCCAGATCAAGGTTTTGTGAGGTGCCTAGCAAGAGGAGAAGGTAAACTTTGTACTTCATTCACTTGATTAATAAAGACATGATGTTCTTCTTCTTTCCAAATCATTGTTTAATGTATGTTGAATATCTATTATGATTGTATGATGATGCTTATCAAATTAGGGTTTCATGTTTTATTGAACATAACCTCCTTTAATATAGTAAATTTTGTTTGAGGAAGGTTCAAATTGTTTTGCAGGTCTCTTGGATTCAGGAGCAAGAGGAAGGGCTAGAGAAATCTTGGACCAACCTTCAGTTAATCAGGTATGGACCTTACTTATCTATGAATATTGGTTACATTTACTTGCAGAACATTGTATATCAGTCTTTCAACCCTAGCATGTTGGTGGAATCTTAATGCCCAGCCATAGGAACACTTTTCTCTACAACACATACCATCCTCCAAAATAAATCCCCCATCAATCCACTTACCAACTCAAGACTAGGAAATAATTATGGTTGCATATACATTGCAGGTGTTTTTAAAAGTATTATGCTCCCATGTTGATAATTTAAGTATGGCCTGCAACATATGTTGGGTCTTCAATCCCATGAATTATTGGAGCCCACCAATTTTTGTCACTGTTTCTAGTGACACACCAAGACTGCAGAGATTTCATTGTTTATGAGTAGAATTTACACCACAATTAAATAACAGGGTTGGCAATTGATATTCAACTCTTCCTCCTCATTGTGTGGTGGGTTTTTTTTGAAGAATAATTTGCAATTGGGTGCAGGAACAATAGTGAACAGTCCATAGGTGGATAAAGAATGAAAAAATTGGCTAAAATTAATTTCTAAGAATGAAAAACAAAGTTATCAAGATAATAGTGAATTTTTGTTTGTGGAAAAAATTATGGGTTTAAAGGTTGTAGAGAAGATGCCTTGGCCGGTATTCCAAATGGGTCTCTCTCAGTTTTTTTAAATGATGAGATATTTTTTCCTTTTCTTGGGTATTTGAATGAATCATTATTATTTTATTTCTTTTTCTAAGAGAAACCATATCCACATGATCTCTTCCATTTCATTCCTACCTTAACCAATCACATCAATAAAATAATCCCTCCGGTATATGCTTCCGATACAGTATCATACTCCCTCATTGTCATCCCTTTCAAAAAGAAAGAAAGAAAGAAGTATCCAAATGGTTTTTTCCCATTTTTAACTTAAAATATGTTAGAAACTCATTAAGATAAATCACTTTATGAAGTACCAAATCATATCATTTTCACAATGTTTGGTTTATCACTAGGGAAATAGAGAAATTGGATAAAACAAAGCGAAATACTCAAGATGCAAAAACACAAAGGGAGAGATGATTGACATGAACACACAATGGTTTCTTATTATCCAATGTGCATATGTATAGAATGAGTAAGGACCCCCAGTTTCACCTTCCAAGTGGTCTCTTGGACTACTTCCCGACTCTATGTATTCACTTATTGACTCCTCACTTTCGTTTCTCAATAATATTGTGAATAGTGAACAATAATACACTGAATATTCCTAACCTTAAGGATTAGGTTCCTAACAAATCCCCCCCTTAATCCGAAGGGATGCATACGAGTCCAAGAAAATAGAGCTGAAATATGGAAGTGTACAACTGCAAAAGGATGAACATCCCCAACTTGACAACCTTACTATTCCAAGCAAGTTAGTAGAAGTTGACATGTCCTACTAAATACAAGTGCTCTTTGAAGTGGTGGTTTTGAATGACCTCAACAGAAACCGAAGTCTTCTACTACATGGGTTGTTTAAAGCTAAAAAAAACTCTTGATCTCAAAAAATATAAAATCATGAACCATAAAGGTGGTTTAGGATGAACACACACTATGGAACTTGGAGCGAAGGCTCAAATGTTACTAGAATATTCCAAAAATCTAGTAGAAGTTGTCTCTCTTTTACTGAAGGAGTGGTTTTAAACTGACCACAAACTCTCTAACTTGTCTCGAAGGCTTAGAGGTTCTTGGAACATTCCAAAAGGTTAGTATAATTTGGTGCAATATTATACTAAATGGATACTCATGAATCTAGATATGGCTCTTGATATAGCTCTGAGTGTGGAAAGATCAATGCTCTAGATCTGATGTAGGTTCACTTGTTCACACTTTCTTGTTTTTGATCGCTCGGTTTTGACTTCTTATCATTGCCCCATGTTTGGAACAATGCAAGGAGAAGAGAATGTCTCAATTGAAATATGTGTCAATACTCGTGAATGAACTCTCTAATATGAATTATATATATTCTTGGTTTTTGATGACCATTTCCAAGAAGTGATCCACTCGTAGTGAATCTTCTCTCTTATAGGTATCTTCATAATGAAGCATCTATTTGAAGAATGGGTGTGCTTTCCACAATTATTGCAAGGATAAAGATTAAAACATTGATATTTCATATGGCCAACACGATCACAATGTTGTCTTATTGAAATATGAACTTGAATGGATGATGATGAACTCTCATGGAGGAATCCAAAACTTTGAAACTGGATGGGCTTGGAGAAATCAAGAATGTGAACCGTTACTTCCTTGTTGTATCCAATACATGTTCTATGCTTGTTATGGGTGATCTCTTCCCATGGTTTGATGATGGGATTGGGAAGTGCAAGCAAAACCTATGTATGCATATCATCATTTTAATTTTTTTTCTTTTGAAGTGGGTCCACAGATTTGATTATGTGATTATGAAGTGGCATCATTATGTGCAGGATACTGAATGGGATCACATATAATATTGTTTTTAACATGAACAAGTTCGGAATGTTGTATTTGCAACTCAAGTTGTAGAAAATCAGGTGTGTCTTTTGAATCTTGCACACAATGCCGAATATGAGTGAGGGCGATCTTGTTGACCATGACAATGTTGCTGATAGAGGAAACCAATAGTGTTAAGTAAATATACATGTCCATTTAATCTTGTTATTGAATATATGTGACTTACTCAAATAATGAAGGGCTTCCTGCAACTCCACCCTTTTACAAAAAAGACTCAGAAGATGAAGGGTTTTTTTCTCATCTGAGAATGCACCCAATTACAACACAAATTCACCTTGATTTTGATAAGTACAAGTGAATGAATTTTTGAAGGAATGATTTACCTTTGAGTTTTTGATGATTGTCACCATCACACAACAAACTGTCCACCACACTTTCTTTGGGATTCTCCTCATAATCCCTAATTACAATATCTATGGAGATGTTTTCTTTTGAGTTTGAGATTTTGTTTGTCCCAGTGCTTCTTCCAAGATGATGATTCAATGTTTATTGCCTTGCCTTATTGCCTTGCAAAACTATTTATAATTCCAAATATCAATTTTGAAAGATATAAATCCCTCAATCTTATATCTTCAATGGAATTGTAAGTGTTAGAAAAGAACTTAGGAACAAATACCACAAACAATGTAATTGACTCTCAATATGTTTATTCCTATATAACATTTTGTGCATATAACATTTTTGGCAATGGAATTTAATGTGATGCCTCTTCTTTTGATTTCAATATTAAAGACTGTATATTAAACTTCTGCCATTTTCCTTAACCCATAATTACTCAAGTCTTTTTAGAGCCAAAATAATTTAATATGGAGAAACCCTCGCACATGCTAAGAGGGACAATGGAATTGGTACTTTAATGCATAAACAATTTTACTGCCAAGTCCTTACTTGGAATACAATGGAAGAATACAATACTTGTTTCAGGAAGCTTTTATGTGAGATTCATGGGTTCTAAACCCTCATAATTCAAAGATATATGCCCCAACCAAGATAGTTTGATGCCTCTACAAACCAAACATGGAATACAAAATCAAAGATGCATATTAGGGATTTCAAATGGTGATAGTCAGTGCCACCACACAACACTTCAACAATATATGTGTATCTTCATGCACATATATCAACACAATTTTTTTTTGTGTAGAATGGAGATTGGTCCATGGACTTGGCACATAGAGATTATGATGAGAGTTTGGATTGCGACCTCATGTAGATCATGGGTATATGTTACATACAATACATAACACTAGTTGTCATACTGTTATATATCCCATTATCACAATGGTTTCTTTCAAAATTAAATGTGTGGTGTAGCTATATATGATTATTGTGCTTACAAATGCAACTACAATAGTAATAATCAATGTATATCAATAAATGAGTAGCGAACATTCTCAATTTACCAGTCTTCAACTACCTCAGCTCGCCGAGATAAATATGTGCTAATTATTTGACATTTAATTATCAAACACAATAATCGTAAACTTAGATGTGCAAGTACAGTATGTGCAGGACAAAACCTAATTAACCTAATCTAATAACTAATGCTGGAAAACACACTTCAAATGTGATAAATAAAACATGCAAAAACTGAATTGAATGAACATAAGCTAGCACCTTAGGATGACACCCATTACTGTAATGTCATATCTCACGAGTTAATCTTAATTTTCCTTAATTGATTAAATCTATTTAATTTATACTAAGAAATAAAAAATAAAATTATAATGTAACCATAAAATACTCATTGAATGAAATCCAAGCACATGAAATAAAAGTAAGCACATGAAAGAAAAGTAACTATGGGAAACCAAGGGAAAAACAACCAAACAAACAAGAAATGAAATATATACTTAAGCTATGAAAATCAAATTCAAATGTCATTGAAAAGCCAAAAAAATGAGAAAGGAAAGTGATGTAACAAAATAAAAAAAGAAACAGCAAAATGACGATAAAATGGAGGATAAAATATGAATGGAAAAGACTAAGATGTATTAATGTGGACCATGGCAGCGTGAGTGCAATGCTTTGGGAAAAAGGTATGATTTGTTTGGGAGAAAAGCAAACAATAGATTGCGTAGGAAAGGAGACAAATTGCAAGCATTCCAGTTCAAGGGTTGAAATGGAATAAAATTAAAATTCTAAACTAAAATTTAAGGATGGAATTAAAACATATAAGCTGAAATGAATACAAATCAGTATAGATCCATTTAAAAGAGGATCTATCAAATATGAAGAGATCAAATATTTCAAGGTAAAACATTTACAAGAGGATCTATCAAATATTTCAAGGTATAAACTTTTTTAGAGTAGAAGTGTGGAAGAAATATGTGATCAAATGTTTATGGTTTTAGTTTATCTAATTTATTTTATTTTATATATATGTAATTCTAAATAATTTAAATTTAATTTAAGCAGGCATGTAAATTTTAATAATATTTTTTTTTATTTTTTTATAAAAGACACGTGTCAACTCTAGGGAGAGCACAAAAGGAGTTACACATCTCTCCCATACTCGGCTGTAGAATGCACCTCTTTCGTGTAATAAATGGAATAAAATTATAATTAATCTAATAGAAATGAGAAATAAAAAAAACAACAAGAAGTTACCTGAACTGAGAGCCCTCCCAACATAGATAACGTGACCAAAAGATTAATTCATATCAAGGAGTACTCGAAACTTCAACAATGACCAGTTCTCTAGCAATAAATAAGACCAACTTACAATATGTTATTCAGCTCCAATGCATGAATAAGCTCATAAGATAATTGATCCTTCGCCATCCTTGTGACTCAAAATGGTCTTATATAATGTCTTAAAGATGTAATCGTATCCCATTACAATAGCAAGAACTCTACTAAAATAGAATACAATTTACATTCAAGCATGAATCATAAGAAGCCAATCCAAGCATGAATCATCAATACATGAAAGGGTGCAGAAAGGAGTGGCTGGTACCAAAACTACTAGTGATGGAATCAATACATGAGCGTATTGCTTGGCCACAAAAACACATTGTTAAACTTTCATCAATAAAACTATGACAAAATCATCTTTATTAATTAAAAAAACAAGAAAAAAATAATAATTAACAATAAGGTAAAAGAGATGTATTTATTAGTAATTAGTGGTATAATGGTTGCAAATCATGTTGAAAATGAGGGAATATGGCTTTAAAAACAATGATGGAAAATATTGTAAAAGTGGAGCCCAACACTCCCCACGCTTGCTAGTTTGCATGCCTCATGCAAACAAAGTACTTTCTCATTATATACTTAGATAGACCTCCATGACATTATTTTTTGTGTAGGTGTTGGATCTTGTGGAACAACACTCTTCACAATTAATTTATCATATAGTTATAGACTTGAGAGTAATGGAAATTGAGGACTAGGAAGGGACGATGAGTGCTTTTGCAAAATTATGTAGATAGTAGCTATGTGAATACGAACTTAGGTGTTTTCATACTCTGTATTGTTTTACTTTTTGTTTTAAGACCAACCCTTATTTTGTGTTTCTTTGAATATGCAACAATGAATTCATCCTTTTATTGAGAACATTCAAATAATGATTTTATGAATCTTTTATGATAAAAAAGGAGAAGACACTATACATGTTGTGTTGTGTTTACAAACCGCAATACTTTACTTTTCATTATGATGGTGTTACCAAAGCATGCATTTTATTATGAATGGTGGATTGGTTGGTAATGGTAACAATTTATGAGAGATAAAGTGTATAAAATGTGTAGTGGTTAATCATTAAATTTCTTTATATTTTTAATGAGTTTAAAGAGTCTTAAATATGTTTTATCTCAAGTTTCTCCTTTGTTGCAGGATAAAATGGAAACTGTGTGGACCATGGTACGTGCTGGCTGAAATTGAAGATGAAGCTGAGCAAGGCTGAGAGCTACCGGAGATCGACGAGAGAGATGAGGCTACATTGAACTGAAGGAACTATGCATATGTTGAGAATAAGGATCTGAAGGATCCTTCTCCCCCACACCTGAGGGTTTTCATGTCATCATGTAAAATTTTATTAAATCATGCTACTACAAGAAACTTGAAAGCAAGAACTTAAAATTATTGCCTTGCACTAGCCTCCTTTTTATTTGCCATGAACATAAATATGAGATCTGCTAATGAATTGCATGCATAGATTCTCTGAGTGACATAAAACCTATTACTTGTTACTTGATCTGATCACATAGAGAGAAAGTCATAATACCATGTAGATAATAATAATAATAAAATTGATCAAAATATATAGTACATTGAAAGATATATTCATTAAAAATTTCTAATACACATTTGATGATAATTAGCATGAATACACAAACATTTTCTGATTTGGACAACTTTTCCAAAAATCAACTTATGATTCCTTTCCTTCATATGATGAATCTAAACAACACAAGCATAACCCATAGAGAAAATTTATGATTAGCTGTGCATTTCCATTCTATGACAAAGATTATTTATTCCCTAGTTTATACAAAATTCATCAAAGAGTTAATAGTAATTATGATCTGGGAGTTCCTTTTGAATTAAAATAGGAAAATTTATCTCATTTTTTTGAGAATATAAGTTGTCTTCAGTAAATGTCAACTGATAGAAAACTAGTCACCCTTGTCCAATTCCATGAAGTCCACTGGTCACAGAAGTGATAAATATAGGTTTCACATTCAAGTTCATTAGATCCCTAAACATTGGTCCCACTTCTAAGACAATTACATCTTATATATAGTAGAAAGTAAACAACAAAGTATGAATTCCAATTTAAGGCCATTCTCTAGTTGCAAAATATTGAAGTTCATTTATTCTATTAGATATATCCACATGTATCTTCCTCTTGGTATAAAATCACAAGTAATAAAAAAAAGAAAAAGTGTTTAGGTTCAATCACTTTATAGTATCACAGGTTAGAACCCGCTGCCTGCAAGAATTCCTGTAGCCCTAATGGGGTAACCTCTTGTACCCTTATTTTGCTTAAAAGACTTCAACCCACAACCTTCCTAATTTTATATTTGTAATAAATGTATAGTATAGAAGTAGGAGAGAAATCTCAGGAAGTATGGGATGACACATACAAAATGATTTCAAATTACCTTCTCCAGGAAATATATTCCATCTTTTCATAAGAGGCTCTAGTCCCAATTACCCAAACCTTATAGATTTGTAATAAATATAAAGGATGGGTGGGGGAGAAACTCTCGAAGGATAGTACCTATTTGATGGTAAGTCTAAATAACCCACATAAATTCCTTATGTAAAGGTTCTCATGAGTTGTCCAATTGGAATTCATACACGTGAATACATTGATTTATGTGAAGTGAGTGGGCCAACTAGAGAATGACTAAAAAATAACCTAAAGTATTACATCATAACTTCATATAAAATAATAACAATTTGTTCCACCATGAAATTAATTTGTTTAACTTGTTGTTAGCCTTAATAAATATGCTTAGATGACAAGCTTGATGTTTTAGACTAGAATGTACAAGTCTGCTATAAGTCCCATAACATAAAATTTTAAATTTTGGTAAATTCCCATGATGAATTTAAAGGATAAATATGTGAACTGCTGTTAGAATAAGTGATCATAAATATTGTATAAATAAGGAAAATGGGAGTGTCTAATAAAACTAAAATGATTAGCTATAACAATATAGATTGGAATTAATAATACTTAACTTTTACTCTTTTTAAAATTTCAATTTATTAATAGTTTCCCAAACAGTTAATTCAGAGAGGAAAAACACTCTCGGAAAACGATAAAGCAAAATTAATGGAAAACAAAAAATAAATTTGAAAAATAGTCTGAAGGAAGCGACATAACCAAAAGAAATTTCTGTTACTTCCCTATCATATATGAACATGCCTTCTTAGTCCCCTTGAAAAGAGTACTTGCAAGATTCCAAACAAATACTCATAGCTTACTTTATTTAGAAAACTGATAAGGGGATCTAACTATCATTTAGAAACATGTTAAAATTCGGGGCAATAGACTTCCTTATTTGAAAGTTTCTACTTATTCAAAAAAACAACAAAAAAATAATGTTTCATTTATACTTTTAAGAAACTAATAACTATATGCAACATTTATTTATTTATTTACCACCCCACCCTACTGAAAAAAAATCCTTTTCTTTAGGTATAGGAGTATTTCCGGTGTAGCCATGAGCGTAACAAGGTTATACATATACTCACATTTAGGATGAAACAATATACCTAATAATCACCAAAACATGAGTAACCAACTGTTTCGATATATATAGTGTTAAGAATTTATGAAGAAGAGAGTGTTGTAGTCAGATAGTTTCCTGGAACCATACTTCAATATAGTCATGGTGTTCTTGGTTCATTTCCTCATTTGGACCATTATGAATATTTTCTTCTACCATTGGCATGTGGATCACCTTCTTTTGGATGATTGATCTCTTTAGTGCATATATGACCTTCAGAGAAGCATATAATGAACTCCTCGATCTGAGGTTCTAAAGGTTTCTCTCAATCAAATGTGGTCCATGGTTATTCGGTCTCCTCTACAGGTTGGAAAAAGTAATTAGAGGAGGATTCTAGATCTTCTTGTGAATATGGCTCATGGAACTTTGGTTTTCTAGTGCTTCTTGGAGTACATGTAGGTTCTTGATTATGGCCAAGATTTGTTCTTCCTAAGATGTAGAGAGTTTCCCAACTACTGCTAGGATTTGAGAGAGTTTTCCCAAACTATCGATCATCTTTAAATGCTCATGCTAGTTCCTAATCCCTATCTTGCACATGGATTAGTGTACTAGGGATCTTACAACTCCCAAAACTAATTGAAATCTTAACATTAAATAACATGAATTAAAACTAATTATAGAAAGCACACCACACTTTTCAATTAAACACTCTTGTAGGAAAGAAACCAAAATCACATAAAAGAAACACACTTGTATAAAAGGAAAGAACACTTGCATAAAAGAAACAAACATTTGCATAAAAAGAAACAACGAGGCTTAGGAAAAACTCACCAAAGTGAATGTGTCGGGATATTACACCACATAAATTCCTTAGTGAGGTCGTCTTTGCATCTTAGTGTTTCTTCTCCCCCAAGTTGTATAATATAAAGACAACTTACCTATGTACCTAAACTCCAATCTCTTTATCACCTCCCAGGAAACAACACTAAAAATGTTGAGCTAAATAGATGCTAATTATTTGATATTTAATTATCAACCGAGGTAATCATAAACTTAGAGGTGTAAGCACAATATGTTCAGGATCAAATCTTAATATAGCCTAATCCAATAATTAATGCCACCAAACACACTTCAAATGCGATAAATAAAGCAAGTGAACTTAATTGATTGGAAATAAGCTAACACCTTCGGATGATATCGATTACTATAAAATTATATCTCATAAGTTAAGCTTAATATTCATTTGGTAATTAACACTATTTAATTTATACTAATAATATAAAAATGAAATTAAAATGCAACAATTAAACATTGACTAAATGAAATCCAAGCATATAAAATTAAATTAACTAGCTAAAGAAAAAAACAATCAAACAAACAAGAAACAAAATCCTCAAGCTATGAAAAAGAAATGTCCTTGAAAAGGGTCACCAAATAAATGAGAAAGTAAAGTGTTATAACAAAATTTAAAAAAGAAGCAAACTGACGGTAAAATAGAGAATACAAGAAGGGTGAATTAATTATAAATATAAGAAAAGCAAGATGTATTAATGGAGGAAAAAGTTTTTTTTTAATTAAAATGCTTTGCAATAATTATCCAACTTAGTGCTGCATATAATAATAAAACTCATATATTTAATGACACAATATACAACAAATATAAATAAAAAAATACAATTAATAAAACATGATATGTGATAATATAACGAGACTAGTGCGGAAGTTATTATTTTGATGTTTCGAGTGAACATTTCATCTATCTTCAAGGAATTACTATGAAGATGCAAAATAATGATTAGAAATAGCCTTAAATAGAAAAAATATAGACCAACTAGGGAAGATAATTCAAATAAAGAGAAAAGTTATTTAATTTTATAATGGGAAAGGGGATAGGTTATTGGAACAAAAGGAGAGTGGAAAAAAATACAGTAGTTTAAAAAATAATAAAGGAGGAGAGATTAGAATAAAAAATAAAATACATATTTTCCTTCTTTCAAGAAAGGAGAAATTAGGATTAATTATGTTTAATATAAAATATATTAAGTTCAGATACTAAGTTCAGAATTTGACCCTAAAAAGTAGGAAATGGAAAGAAATAATAAAAATATATAAGAATTATATATATATATTAATTTCAAATAATAAGATGAGGTAAAAAATTTAAATTGACCAAATAAAAAGAATTATGTTTAGGGTTTTAGAATTGGTCAAAGAGTAAAGACCAGCGGTGAGGGGGAAGAGTTAGATGGTCAGAATAAAAAGGATGGGAAAAATTAGAAATAAGGAGGAGGGAAAAAAGAAAAAAAAATTGAGAGCGAAAGCAATGATAAGAGGGGATAGAAAGAGAGAGTGAGGCTTCAGGTTTGAAGTTAAGTCAATTTTTTGTGTAATTGGTGAATTAAGGGCTTCCAGGATTGAATCAAATTATAACCATCCTATCAATTAGAATTATTAGGATTCTTTTCAATATCAAGAGCTTTACGAATAAGTTGAGAGTTGTAATGAGAAGTGTGTGCTAGTATTTTTGTTTGGTCAAAACAAATGTTATTTTTCGATTTGGAAGTGTGTTCAACAATGGCTGACTGGGAAATATGATTATGACTGGTGTCTGCAATATGCTATTTTAGGTGAGCTTGGATGGAGCAACCGATTTGATTGGTGTAGGGCTTTCTATAGGAGCAAAGTTTTTTATAGACAGCTCGGGAGAGGAGGGGGGCAAATTTGTATTTACCACTTTGAATTAGGTGCTTCAGAGTCATGTGAGGTTTGAAATAGTTTTAATATTTGTCTTAATTAAAAGCTTATATAAGCGATCTGCTACACCTTGAATGAAAGGAAGGGATACCAATGTAAACAAGTGGGAGTTCGAATGAGAGGGTTAGGTTTTGGGTTTGGGTTTCTTGATGGAGTAAAAAGGTTTTTCGATTTGTTTAAGGGAGTAACCATTGGAAAGGAAGGCTCTGGTAATGTGAGATTTTTCTTCATTGAAGTGTTGAGGATCATAAATTCGAACAGCTATAGTAAAGAGGGTTTTAAGGATAGATGACTTTTGAACTGGGTGGTGGTGGGAGTGAGCATGAAGGTATCGATCGATGCGGTTCTTTTTGCGAAAGACATGATGAGATAAGGTGCCATTAGATTGTCGGGTGACTAGAACATCTAGAAAAGGGAGAGATTTGTCCTATTGTATTTCCATGGTGAATTGTATATTAGGATTTATGCTATTAAGGTGAGAATGAAAATTATTAAGGGAGTCAGGTCCGTGGGGCTAGATGACAAAGGTGTCATCTACAAAGAGTAAACAAAACTTAGGTTTTCAGGGGGTAACTGTTTAATGCAAGGTTTTTAAAGTGTTCTATGAAAATGTTTTTTTTAACAGAAACTAAAAAGTAATTATATATTAAAAAGGGTTGTGCACAACCATTCGGTACAGTGCCGATGGAAAACCAAAGAAATGAAGCCGAGTTAGAGTATCCACAAATATTGCTATCCAAAAAGAAAGCCTTCTAAATCCGACATGATATTTTCTACTGTGCACTATAACTGAAGTAGAGTAAATATGTATGAATTGCTGGTTCAAGATAGTACAAAAAAACATAAACTAAGAAGTGGGAATTATTTTGGATTGCCTGAGAACCCCGCAGGCTGGGTGACTGAAAATGATTCCTTTGGCCAAGCTGCTTCTCTAGGATGATCTTGACAGTGGTTCCATTGGTTCATCTAAATGAGCTTCTGAAGGTCTTCCTTGATGT
The DNA here is from genome assembly GCA_001517045.1 of Pseudotsuga menziesii. Lineage (NCBI taxonomy): Eukaryota > Viridiplantae > Streptophyta > Pinopsida > Pinales > Pinaceae > Pseudotsuga > Pseudotsuga menziesii. Next base: position 223,142 of record LPNX010082108.1, on the reverse strand, counting down.
AATCGACTGTACCCATCATCTCTCTAAGGTCTCCGTCGTGATCATCTACGCGGGAATCATGTCAACTGGTATGATAAGAAACATGCCACATGTATGAAACCATTTGTTTCACATCTGAAGCCATCTTCCTGTTGTCCGAGATACCCACTGCGACAAAATATGTTAGCCTGCAAATGTTCTACTTGAGATCATCCTGACCTGCCTTGAGGTTGTAGTACTGTTGGGTGTTATAATGTCTAAATCAATTCACCTAATCTTTAATTATCGACTGGGGTTGGTAGGCTTAGAGTTGACACAAAATATGTGCGAAGGTAGAGGGGTTCTTATGGTGTTGTGGAAATATTTTAACAAACAAAAGATCGAAAGATCTTTCAAAATGAAAAACCAAGTCAAACTCCTAAGAATTCAACTATTAAGTCAATTAAACTGGGACAAAATATTAAACTAAATAATTAATAATTTATTAAACTGAAAATGATATTATTAACAACTAATCTTTAACTTGGAAACTAAGATGCAAGAAAAACCTAATTAATAAGCAAGTAGAAAACTTAATAAAACAAGTAAAGAGAAGCAAGTAGAAAACTTAATACAACAAGCAAGTAGAAAACTTAATAAAGAAAATTAAATAGAAAGAAACAAGTAGAAAACTTAATATGAATGTCTTTGAATTCTGTCCTACAAGTCTCTTTCAGTAATCACACAATGAAAAAGGAACAACCTAAAAACATATTAAGGATATCACATACAATACTGAAATTACATGCAAAGGAATAAATTAATCTAAAGGCACACAAACCAATACATCAGTAAAGAAATTAGAAACAATATTCAAGGAACAAAACAATAGACAACTTAACACATATTCAAGGTGAAAAGAAGTAAAGAAAATAATAACATTTTAATACATAACCCAAAACACTCTAACTTTAAATTCAATGTTAAATAAAACTATTATCTAACTATCTCAGTCAAAACATAATTCAGACATTAACAAAACAGAACTGAAAACAATCTCAAAATACATAAAAAAACACTAAAAACGAAACTAAGGGTTGAATGACAGACTACACTGTGGGTCTCAAAGGGGTGGTTGAATAACAGACTGAACAAGTTGTCTGAATGACAGTTTGCACAGTTCAAATAATAAAAACTAACCTAAATGAGCTAATCTTCAGCTGAATTTGTGCAGATACAGATCTAATGCATAAAGAAAATAAGTAAACCTAATTATTAAGCAAATTTAACAATTACATAACCTTAAACAAATTCATAAACATAAGGAAAACATTGCATATTAATAAACAAACTGGAATTTAAATTGCATAACTAATAACTGAAAATAGACAAGAAAGAAACAAAACTGAATTCAAAAGCAATCTATCTATTTGCTTGGAAATAAACTGAACAATAAACTGGAAATGAAATGGTTGAAAACAAAGCTGAAAGAAAACTATGCGCGATGTTAACTATCTAATTCAGAAATAAAATTGCATTACAGAAATAATAAAACAAACTGTAAATTAAACTAGCTACAACAGAAAAGATGAAAGAAATAAACAAGAAAAGAAACCTCTGGTTGATGAGGGGCCCTCTCAGCAATCATGGGTGGTGCCTGGCTAACTTCTATTCAAATGCAATCTTCAACATCAACACATACAACTCTCTATTAAGATGATGAAATAGGAATACAATGTACTCAAGAACAAACTAATGAATTCTTTCTAACTTTCTGACTTTCTAGCTCTAGCTAACTGAGCTCTCACACAGAGGCTGATTTATGTAATAGTTTATAGAGATGAGCAAGTAGACCCTTTATTGGTTGAATTCTCTCTAAATTTAGTCGATCATAAAGGTGTTTAACTAATCACAGGCCAACACACAGGATCTTCCCTTCTTCAGCGCAGTTCTGGTCTTCTTCATTGGACAACGAACACACAGGCTCCTTCTTCAGCGTAGCAGGTCTTTAGAGGTGGCGCACGGGTCCTTATTCAATGCATCGATGAACTGATGGCAAACAAAGGAGAACACACGACGAGTTTTCTAGAGTGTAGGCTAAATGCATCAACCCAACACATGGATTGTTAATGTGGTGGCAAGCGAAGGAGGCTGCAACTAGCGGATTATCTAGAACACGAGTTCCATCACCCAGACGCGTGGACAACAGGTCGTTTGCAGGCTGTTTCACATTTTAATTTCTTGAAATCCATCTCAACAGCGCGTAGTCTAGTTAACGATCTGGACGGAGAGCTGAACAACAAGCTAGGCCGTGAGCTGGATACGCTGGGCGTCGATCTAGGGCGAATGAAGTGTTTGTTTGCTGGCGCACTTCAGGACTGCTGTCTACAACAACACATTTCAACATATGGCAAACTACCTACGAGTTTCACGCAACGAGCTGGATGACAAGCTAGACGTGCTGTGCGCAAGGCGGGCTAAATGCGTTTTGTTTATTAATTTGTCCCAAAAAGATTGTATAATCTGCAAACAAATATATAAATTAATTAATACATCAAATGTGCTTTAATAATGTCAATTTTAATTAATAAAATCATAAAAATGACAATAATAAATAGATTTCATATAAACCTTAAATTCATACCTATTTGAGCTGAATAGTGATCTGCGTGACATAAAATATACAAAAAGATAATAAAACATATGTTTAAATGAGTAATTTAATTGCAAAAAATGATAACAATTCTAGGATCAACATCCCCCCAAACTGAAGAAATGACAGGTCCCACTGAGCAAAAAGAAAGATAACAGATCACACTGTCATAGCAAATTTTGAGACATGAGCCAGCAACGGGCATATAGATAAGTAAGTAAATTCATAAGGTTTAAAATTAATTCAACCATGTCCAAAGTAAAACTTTGGGCAGGTTGAACATATGACATGAAAAGTATAAATCACATTTATAATCAAGAGAATTAGTCAATTAATAGTTTACATGCATGATTGGGCAAAAGAATAGGATTATCAAATAATAAAATGATAAGAAGAATTTCTAAGCATCCATATGAAGGTAAAAATTATTCGCCAAAAAAAATAATAATTTGGATAGCGAATTTTAATTATAAATACTAAACTACTACAATGTTTTATTCAGATCGTCATTTGGTAGTTCATTTGGACCTTCTTTTGTTTCTTTATATAGTTCTCCATATTGATTTTGCTGTAAAAAAATATGCTTCATGCTATAATCAAATTCCACTGCCTTTATTATCCTGAAAAACACTTATCATTTGTCAGAGATAAATAGATTGATAAAAACAAATAATGAAAAGTAAAAACAATCTATTTTTTCCAAATCCATCTCCCCCCAAATCAAAGATATGGCATGTCCTCAAGCCATTGAAGAGAGAAGAATTGATTGTTCCAAAAAATTAAAAATTAAAGAGTTCTATCATGCTGTTGATTATTTTGGAAAGAAAAGAAGAAAAACTAACTAACTAGTAAATGGAAATGATTCAGAGATGTATATTCATGGAAAATATAACAGTGCTTTAGAAAGATCGCGTGAATGATAATAATTGAACCAAAAGAATGCCACAGGAAAAACTAGTCATCTATGCCTCATTTTAAAGATATCCCGTCGTCACATAATATTTAAGTGTACCCTGGAGCATGTGAGATTTACAGCTATGGGTCCCATTTCTAGGATAATGAAATCCTAGGTATATGCTGAATTAGATGGGCAGGGTCAAGCCCAACTTACAACCATTCTCAAACGACATGTTAAACAATTGGCCGTAACATGTTTATTCATAAATTCTAATTTTTTTTCTTCATATTTATCATTGTTTTGCAAACTATGTGCACAATAGTGTATTAACCAGATCTCCTTTACCAGTTATTGCCCCACTACCAGCAGGCTTGTTCAGTACCCCGATGGGGTTACCTTGGTACCATGCAAGCATAGTCCCGTTGCCAGCGAGTCTATTTAGTACGCCGACGGGTTTACTTGCATTTATCGAGCTTCCGTGTTTTGAGTTTTTTACTTAGCATTGACCCGCTTCCAGCAAGTCTGTTTAGTACTCCGGTGGGTTCCCCTTGTATAATGATAATAAATATATGGAAGCCAATTGGTACTAGAGTGTGTTAAGTCCTTCTAAACACATACTTCAATTTTTTCAAAATAAACTTATAAGTAATTTCATAATGGCCATAACCATAGATCATGTCAAAAGAGAATAACCTAAAGCTATTCTTTAACCTGACTATCCTTCTTCTTCATAAAAGAAAAGTAATGTTCCCCACGGAAAAAAATTCCACTTACTCTCGAATTATCACCAAAATATTTGAGAGACAAGTTTTGACAACAAGCATAAGATGAATTAGTAATCCATAGGTGTAAGATGAGAATGTGAAAAATATGATAATGAAAGCAGGTCTATCAAGCAAGTGTTAAAAAGAGTAAATCAGAAACATACATGTCTGATTCAAAATACCAAAAACCATATGAATCAAAGAAGAGCTGGTTAAGTATGATATACAGAGGATTGTAAATTTTATTTTCACTATAAGCTAAAAATTTCAAAAGTACCCCAAGAAAGGTTAAGATACCTGATAAGTATTTAACATACTTCCCTTGTCCAAGTAATACTTCATAAGCTGCTTATAGAGATACAATATTTTTAATCAAACTGCAAAACCACTTGTTAGATGATTCAATTTATTCATGAAGACATAATAAAAAGAAAAAGAGTCTTGTGTAAACAATCTATTAGAAACGACTCTTATTTATTCAAAGAAACAAGCACATATTTACATATATAAAAGTGATAATAACCCAAAGGATTTTTCAAGGATCAGGAGGAGGAGGAATAGCTTCCCCTTCAACTAATTCCATTTCATTTTGCTGCAAAACATTCTGTATAAAATCCTGTTTAGATGTCGGTTGATGATAAAGTCTGAGTCTATGTCCATTTACTACAAAGGAAACTTCTGAGCCATCAATTGTTTTAATTTTTACTGACCCATTGTCAAAAGCTGTAACTACTTCGTATGGACCCATCCAATGGGTGGTTAATTTTCCTTTAGAACTTTTAAACCGTGAGTCAAATAGTAGTGCCCACTATCCAGTATTAAATTGCTTTTGTTTAATAAATTTATCATGCCATGTCTTTCGTTGATTTTGAATTAGCATGGTTCTTTGGAGTGCATCTTGCCTAATTTCATCTAACTCATTAATCTGTAATATTTGTTGCTTCTGTGCTTCATCTAAATTGATGCCTAATTGTGTTTCCATACGAAAGGTTTTAACTTGAAATTCAATAGGTAAAAGGACTTGTTTGCCATACACTAACTCATTGGGGGTATGTCCAGTAGTGTTTCTCCATGTTATCCTATAGGACCATAAAGCCTCTATGAATCTATTTTCCCAGTCCTTATGATGTAAGTGAATGGTTTTAGTTAAAATGGCTTATAATACTTTATTAATTGATTCTACCTGACCATTAGCATGAGGGTGATAAGGTGAATATTAGCAATGTCAGACGCCATCTTTCGTAGTAAGTTGTTTCATTAATTTAGAAGTAAATTGAGTACCTTGATCTATGTCAATTTCTCTAGGTACACCAAACCGGGTGAATATTTCTTCATATATGAATTCTACCACTGATTTCTCTGCAGCTCTAAACAAATATTTAGCTTCTACCCATTTGGTGACATAGTCCGTGCAAACTAGGATATATTTCTTTTTACGAGACATGGGAGAAATTGGTCCTACAAAATCAAGAGCCAATTTCTCAAAGGGTTCAATCATAACATGGGGTTGTAAAGGAATTTGATCAAATGACATAGGTCTACCCATCCTTTGATAGCTATCACATCCTTTGACATATTTGGCAGCATCTTTAAAAATGCTTGGCCAATAATAACAAGAATGTAAAACTTTGTATGTTGTCCTCTTATCAGAAAAATGCCCTCCACATGGTCCATCATGGCATGCATTGAGGATGTCTGTGATTTGATCCTCCCACATGCATCTTCGAATAATAATATCTGGACTAGTGCGGAAGAGATCGTTATCAACCCAAGAATAATTGGAACTTTGAACTATAATATGACGCTTCTCATGTGGGGACAAATGGTTTGGTATTTTCCCAGTTGCTAAATAATTGGCAATATCTGCGAACCAAGGGGTTTGAACAGATACAACAAACATATGTTCATCAAGAAAAGTGTCGTCAACTGGTTCAATACCGTCTTCATGTTGAATACGGGAAATGAAATCTGCTCCTAGATTTTCTTTACCAGGTTGGTCAATGCCGGTAATGTTAAATTCTTGTAATAAAAGAAGCCACCGGGTCACTATACCATTGGTAATTGGTTTATTCACGAGAAATCTAATGGAGAAGTGATCGGTATGCACAAAAAATTCATAACCTGTAATATAATGACGAAACTTATTAATAGAATAAACTACTGCCAAGAATTCTTTTTTAGTAACAGTATAATTAAGTTTGGAAGGATTCAAATTATTACTAATAAAGAAAATGGCATAAGGTGCTTGTCCTTTTGTTTGGATGATGACTCCTCCTATGGCCGTATCAGAGGCATCGGTAGACATGTGAAAAGGAAGGGACCAATCGGGACCCCTAAGTATTGGTGCCACCGATAGTTTAGCTTTTAGGATTTCAAAAGCATTTTGACAAGATTCTATCAACTGGAATTCTGTGTCCTTTGTAAGCAACTTAAACATTGGTGCATCTATTTTAGTGAAATTTTCAATAAAACAACGGTAATAGCCTGCATGAAAAAGAAATCTTCTTACCTCTTTCTGAGTTTTGGGAGAGGGAAGGCCAACAATTACTTCGATCTTCGTAGGGTATACCTTAATTCCTTGGGGGGAAACATGGTGTCCCAAAACTATACCTTCTATCAGTAACATTTTACATTTTTCATGACTAAGGGATAAATTCTTTTCTTGACAGCGGATCAAGAACTTCTCAAGGTTGTCAAGGGCTTCTTGAAAAGTATTACCATAGGCCGTAAAGTCATCCATGTATACCTCCACACAGTTATGTATAAGATCGGAAAATATTCCTAAGACTTCTCACTGGAAATTGGCAGGTGCATTACATAAGCCAAATGGAAAAACTCGATAAGCGTATGTTCCCCAAGGGCATGTAAAAATGCTATTGTCTTGATCTTCAGGTGCTATTAAAAACTGGTTGTAACCACTATACCTGTCAAGAAAGGAAAAATATTGTTTACCCGACAGAGTATCTAATACTTGATCAATAAAAGGTAAAGGAAAGTAGTCTTTAAGTGTAGCTTTGTTTAGCTCTCTAAAATCAACACAAATGCGCCATTTCCCTATAACTTTCTTTGGGACTACTACTAAAGGAGATACGCATGTACTATTGGAGATAGGATACATGAAACCAATAGTGAGCAGTTTTTGTAATTATTCTTTTAATATATCCTTTAGAGCAGGATTCAACCTCCTCTGTGGCTGCCTTACAGGTCACATGCTTGGATCCATATAAATATGGTGAATATAGATTTCAAGGTGTATACCCTTCATATCGGTGTATTCCCATGCAAATGCTCCAGCTCGTTTCTTAATAATTTTAAGCAGCTGTGCTTGTTGGTTTTTACTTAATCCCACGTTTATATGCTGAAAATTTTCAGGACCAACCTCACAAGGTATGGTATATGGTCCCGTATGCTCTTCAATCGTGAAGACACAAGGTGTTTCTGTAAACATTGAGAGAGCCATATTCTCTTGAAACTCATCTCCAAAAATATGATTGAATTGAGCAAAAGACTTAGGAAAATTCGTACAAGTTGTTGAAGAAACAAACTGGTTTAATACATTCTCAGTGGTCTGCTCTTGAAGTGCCAAGGAGAAATCACTAGGAAGGGAGATATCGTCAAAGTATTCATCCCCAAAAGAAGAATTTAACCACCATGAATTTTAAGTTATTGGTTGTGCTGGGGGATAAAATAAGTCTTTGTGTGGACAACCCATTGGAAATAGTCATCTCTCCATCCCTACTGTTACAGTTGATTTTACCACACATGGTAGATCATACATTTATGGCCTTCCCTGTCCCTCTACAGACTCTTTGGACCCCATGGACTATTTTGTACCTTTGATGTTTCCAAGATCATCCTTTAAAACACCTGTTATTTTCCATATGTGACTTTTAAACCCTTTCTCGCGTATATACGCGGATATAACCCTTAAACCCGCGTACATCGGGATGTGTGAAAAAGGCCAAATATTTTCTAGTTTTCCTTGATGTGGATCTGATTCACTTGTCTCTTGGCATTCCATATGCCTTGAGATCGCTCAGATTTGACCTTCCATGACCCCAGTGAAGCACTATATAAGGAACCCTTTGGATACATTGAAGAGCAAGAAAACTATAGTCTATTGTTGCCATAGCTTGCTTATAATTGAGTTTGCATCCCTTTGTCCCTTGGAGCACTTGGTGTTCTTCCCAATCTTTCCTTTGCTTATGAGCTTGCTATCAAGAGATGGAGGATTGAGGTGGTGGAGGCCCAAGTGGAGGACTTAGTTTCTCCGATTCCCAGACATGCTAACAGAGGTTGTCATTCTTGTAATCTCTGATTTATATTAATAGAAATATCTTTTCCTGTCCAATGATGTGAATTTAAATGAATATTGAATCCATGGATGCTTTTAATTTCTTATACATTATTGATTATATATGCTAGAGTAGGTCTAACACCATTATATAGCATGCTTGTCTTGTTTACTGATTGTTGAGAGAGCAAATTGTTAACACAAGCGGGATTGGAAAAGCTCAGCGAGGATCTACATCAACCATTCGGAATAAGGTATGTTTTGAGATCCTTTAGTGTTAAATGTTTTATTTCTCTTGCATATTGGGAAGGGATTGATTTCTGCGGTTACTCTGTCTTTTGTGGTACACCCCAAGCCATAGGAAGTTTTCTCCGTATCAGAATTGGCGACCATACTGGGGAGTTCCTAGCCATTTCCTTTGGGGGTTTTATCGGCATTCAATGTTCTTGAACTACTCTGATTTCTCTGTTTCTGAGTCGGGTATGGGGGCTTGTCTGTTTTCCTTGTTTTTTTATCTATTTTCTTCCTGTATGCGGGTTTTTCCTTCACAGTCGCGTGTACATGCGGGTTTTCCTGGAGTAGCCGTGTATATACGTGGATTTTCTGTAAACAGTTGCGTATGCCCTGATTTTTTCCTTTTTGAGGAAGATTAAGTGTTTCTAGTTGAATTTGGATGATTGCTGAGTCTTCTTGGATGCTTCTGGAGTCTGTATACACCCCTGTTTTGTCCAGAGACGCTTTTTAGTTTAAATTTTTGAAAATGTTCTTGTCATTTCATTTTATATTTTTTGTTTTGGGATTAGTGCATTAGGTCTCTTTTACCTTGGTGCTTTTCTTGGGTGCTGTCTGGTAGTGCTTACAGAGTCTGAGGGTGGAAGAGTCATACTTTTGCTTTTTATCTCATTTAATTCAAAAAATACAAAAACATTTACTTTTTGCATCATTATGCATTGTTTTCATTTTGCGTTTGCATGGTACTTGCATTAGGTTTTCTTGGAGAATATTAGTCAGATTTTCATATAGGAATGATTGCATATTCATTTGAAGGAAATTTTTTCACTTCACGTAGTAGCATACCCTGTTCTTCATTTGACACAATGCATTTGCATTGATTGTTAGGTGTGCATTTTACTTCTTGTTGCGTCATAACATCATTATTTGCATGAACATCTTCCCTTTTGAGTAATAAGCCAATTAAAATCAACGCATAATAAAATGAATTACACTCTTTTATTTTGTAGGGTGCACCAACAAGACTAGGTTTTAGGGTCTTGGAATAGTTCATTGTGAGTAAATTCTCCAAGACCACTAAATGAAACATTTATGTGTCTGTCTAGGTGAGAGTGTGAAAATACTTTATATAATTAGTGTTTCTTGGGATCCTCCTCTTACAAGGGAGTTAAGCACGAGGCAGTGTGAGTGGTTATTATTGGGATGACCCCTGGTTGTAACTGAGTAGCACTGGAGACATTTCTAGGATTGTATTAGTATCCGGGGGCTCTTTCAAGAGTTTTGGGCTTTGCTACACTGCCCATATGGTCAATCCTGCTTGCGACTGTCTGCTTAAGCATTGATTATATTAAGGTGACCTTATTTGCATTACCTAGGTTATCGAGGGGGTACTTCGTAGAGGTTATTCTGCAGGTGTCCTGGCCAGGTAGGGGTCAAAAATCATAGCTGCTATATGCATTGAAGCCGAGGGCCACTATAATTGGTTATGAACCTCCACTTGTTGTGTATGGTACTCTCAAGCCTCTCCTAGGTGAGACATACCTGCTTCATTTGGGAGCTCACATATCCTACCCTTGTTTGCTTGCGATTTGGATTTACATTTTATAGGTGTATGCTCTGTGCACGCTAGTTTTCCTAGGGTTTGCGTAATTAGATCGAGTCTTTTCATTTTTTGAGTCATTGTGGATTTAGGTGTGACACTTCACTATTCTTGTCGTTTAGCAGGACTTTCGCCTTCCACATCTCCTCCTCCTTTGGGAGAGAGAAACAGACAGTCCAGGCGGACTACTTCTCACTTTTATTCACACACTATGGGAGATCATAAGGATGAGATTTCAGAGATTTCCTCTCCACCTCATGATGTTGTGGAGGAAGATCCTACTCCCGTATATGACTCTTCAACGAAAATACCTTCACATTCTGGTTATGATCCCTCATTCACAGGTTGCAGGTATTGGTTACTAGGTGACAAGACTCATTATGAACCCACAAGAACTAGTCATGTTCATTATGGCATGTCTGATATCCCTGCACCCGATCCGGCACATCATGTCAAGTCAGAAGTTGAACCTAGCACTACGCCTGGGGGCACTCCTATTCCTTTCCATGCGGAGAGATTTGGGAGCACTAGTCACATTGCACCTTCCATCCCAGTGGTGGAAGTGACCTCACATGTCCATCTTAGACCTAGTGTTAGTAATCATATGTGGATACCAGAACCGAGACGAGTGACCATTGGGAATACTACTTACATCCCTTCATAGGTCCCTTCGTCCTCGAACCCTACTCCTTCAAATGCATTTTTGAAAACCATTCCTCCCCCTCATTCACGTGGTCCTTCGGGCTGGAATATCACTACTAGCCATGTTCATACTGCGACTGCTCACACTGTAGTATCTCAGAGTCAAGTACCTCCTGTTGTGTCGGGAGGTCATATCCCTGTTTCTGGACCATCTTATGGTCCATCTCAAGGACTTCCCCATATCCCTAACTATAGACATTCTCATGGGACATCCCATGGGACACCTTATGGAACTTCTCATGGACAGTCTTATGGACCACAGTATGGACAGAACTATCAACCCTATGGGTACGGGTATCAACAACTTGCTTACTCTTCCAATTATGGCTTTATAGCACCGCATAATCAAGGTACCCCACATCATAATGCTTCCATGCAGCCCTATACGGGTCAAATGGGAGGAGGTTATTATGGCCAAGGCCATGGTATTTATAGCAATCAGCCTTACATGAACCAGAATTATCAAGGAGCATGGCATAGACCGGCTCAACCTAGGTTCCCTTTCCTCGCAACGTTGAACTTACCTGACTTATCGAGACTTATGAATGATCCAGTATCTCATGACCCGACCTGGTCGACCGTCCCTAACAAGCTTCCTTCAGACATTCCCAAGTTCGAGGGAAAAGCTGGAGAAGATCCTAGTGAGCATGTCACTACTTTTCACCTTTGGTGCTCTTCCAATTCCTTACATGATGATTCAATCCATTTGAGGCTATTTCAATGCACCCTCACTGGGCCTGCAACTAAATGGTATATAAAGTTACCAAGGGGGGCATACTTTTTATTTGATGACCTTGCCATGACTTTCCTCAATCACTTTCAGCTACCCGTACGTTATGATGCTGGTATCGAGCTCTTGCCGACATTTCAGCAAGACAAAGCCACACATATCTTGGATCATATTCAAGAATGGCGTATATGAAAGCGGTTGATTAAAGCCTTTATACCACCGAAATTTCTCCTTGAGTGGTTCCTCAAGTCGTTGTTACCTTACATCGTGAAGGATGTTTCTACATCTGGAGTCCAAAATGAGGAACAAGCAATCTTTAGGGCACAAGAGTTGGATTTGATCTACGCTCAATCCGGAATTTTGTATGATATTATATCTAATGCTCTGCGATCTAGTTTCGATCCCAAGATCAAACTTGGGCCACATGTCGATGGCATTATGGGCTGTACAAGTACCAAACCTGCGGATTCGGTTGTGAAGCAAGTGAGCCAATTGTCAATTAATCAATCCAAGTCGGGACAAGCCACGACTTCGTCTCAACCTACCCAAACGGTGAGTGTACTTTCCATGCAATCGTCGGACCAGAAGGGCAACCAACAGCCTAGAAGGAATAAGAAAAAAGGGAAAAATAATCGTAAGGGTGGGAATAAGAACGAAAATGCTAATTATAATGATAAGAACACTCGTAATGCTAGGGGGGACAAGTAGACTAAACATAAGGTAAAGTTTCCTTGCAAGTTATGTAAGGAGGACCACCTCACTCACTTGTGCCTTCATATGGAAGATGCCTCGAGGTTCATAGCACAGGGCCCAGCCATGCTAACTAATCCTTTTCCCAACAATCAAAATATGAACTCAAGGACCAGGGATCCTCATTGTGCATCGGGTGGAGATCAAAATCCGCCGGAGGCCAATACTTGTCATGGTTGCGTCAACATGGTGCGCGCTACTAAGGTTGTGACTCGTGCAAAGGATTATGGTTCGTCACAACTGGACTTTGGAAAGGAACGCACTCCACCTGAGAGCCCTTTGCGTATTGAAAAATCTATGGATAAACCTGAAGTTGCACCTCGCATTCCTAAGGGATTCCTAAAGTGTTCAGGGTACAATCCTAATTCCTGAGCTACCCATAACTATTCCATTGTCGAGGATTTGGGCCAAACTCCTTGTGCGATGTCCACTCCTGAAGTACTTCAGACTTGTCCTCCACAGAGGATAGCCTTGTTTTCTACTCTTAGGGTTAATGATGATAAATCTTCTTCCGTTATCAAATTTGAAACCATGGGAATACATCCTAGCTTGCCTTACTACATATCTTTTTTGATTCATGTAGAATGTCTTAATATGACCATCAAACGCACTGTGATTGATGAAGGTGCTGCTGCTTCCGTGATGTCTTTGTCATGTTGGAAGGGTTTGGGTTCTCCCAAGTTGTCTCAATCCGCTACTATGTTGACAACTTTTTATGGTATATCATTTCAGAAGCACGGGATTCTTCCTTCTCTTAAGGTCCAATTGGGAGGGAAGACCGTCACGATTGAGGTCGAGGTGGTTGATGTGCCCCTTGACTACAATATTTTGCTGGGCTGGAATTGGATGTATAGTATGCAAGCCATAGCCTCTTCTCTCTTTCGAGTGGTATGCTTTCCATTTAATGGGAAGATCATTACGATTGATCAGACATCATTCCGTAATCTGAGTGTTAATGCATCATCGGGAACTTCTATTCTGATTATCGATCATTATCAGCCAGCAACTGGGAGTGTGGGTGTGGGTATGTATCCATCTCTTATGGGAACCTTTAGCTGTCCTGCGCCCATTCTTATGATCAGATCTAGTTTTGGTGGGGCTTCTTTCACGTTGAATTCGGTGTCTTTTTGCACTACCCATATAGATTATCCTTGGATTCTTCCTTCACCGAGTCCTTCGATTGGACCTATCGAAATGGATGTGCCGTTTCCTGCAACGATGGTAGCATATCAATCAAATCTTGGTCAAGTTGTAGATCCTAGTCCTTCCTCTTCGCGGACGGAGGAGGAGGACCCATATGTGCTCCCTGTATGGGCAGTTGAGTCCTCTCACGCACATGATTTCCTCGATGATGTTTTTCCATCGGATGAAGCCATTATTGAGGCCATGTCTGCGGTTGAGCCACCTTGGGAAGAATTAAATCATCGATCATATTTTCTTCCTGAACTCGACCGTATGGAGCGTGATGAATTTAGGGAGATTCTTAGTCAGAATATTGGTAGTCCCGTGGTTCCATTGAGCTCTCCTAGTCATATGCTCGATGGGAACATGGTGAATTTATCACCTACTATTTCTATCAATATTTCTCGCGATCCTGGCAAAGTTGAGAACGTCTACATTGGGGCAAGTTGTTCCCCTTATGAGATCGAGGAGTATACCGAGCTATTTAAAGAGTTTCATGACATATTTTCTTGGTCATACGAGGAATTTCTAGGTATTGACCCTCTTATTATTGAACATGAGATTAAGACCTATCCAAATGCGAAGCTGGTTCGATAATGTTTGCGTGCGGTGAATCCTAGAAAAGCACCTGCCATTAAGGCTGAGATAGAGAAACTGTTAAAAGCCAGTTTTATCTATCCCGTTCCCCTGACGGAGTGGGTTTCAAATCCCATTCTGGTTGATAAGAAGCAGGGAGCGATCCATATATGCGCTGATTTCCGTGATTTAAATCGTGCTTGTCCGAAGGATAATTTTCCCACACCATTTATTGCTCAGATTTTGGATGAGTGTGCGGGAAGCGAGGTATTATCCTTCATGGATGGTTTTTTTGGATATAATCAGATTCAGATCAAACCTGAGGATCAACATAAGACTGCATTTATTTGTTCTTGGGGGTACTTTTGCATATCGGAAGATGCCTTTCAGCCTTAAAAATGCCGGAGCTACATTTCAGTGGGCTATGACCTTAATTTTTCATGATCTCAAAACAATTATCGAAGTTTATTTGGATGACCTTGCTGCTCATTCTCGTTTGAGAGTGCGTCATCCATACCATTTGAGAGTAGTATTCGAAAGATGTCGTCATTACCAGGTTCGGTTAAATCCTCATAAGTGCATCTTTTGTGTGACTGTTGGTCGCTTTCTAGGGTTCATCGTATCGAGGGAGGGTATAAGATTCGATCCCTTAAAGGTTGAGGCAATAATTCAATTGTCTCCCCCGCATAATATTAGACATCTTCAGTGTTTGCAAGGCATAGCAAATTTCTTACGGATATTCGTAGTTAATTTTGCCAACTTGACTAAGGGATTTATGCGTCTTTTAAAGAAGGACACTCCTTTTTACTGGGATGAGCGAGCCCAGGAGTCCTTTGATGCTCTTAAGCAAGCCTTAGCATCGACCTCCGTGCTTAGTCCACCTGACTATAGCCGTGATTTCTTGATTTATGTGGCCACGTCCATGGAGACGGTTGGTATGGTTTTGGTTTAGGAAGATGAGGAGCTCCACAAGCATGTCATATATTATTTGAGCTGAAACCTTATTGATGTAGAAATCCATTATTCCCATGTTGAGAAGCTTTCCTTGGCCACCATTCATGTGGTTCAGAGATTGAGACATTACATTCTCCTTCGCCGAACCTTGGTTGTAGCTCATATCAATCCGTTTCAGTTTGTCCTCACTAGAAGGATGATTGGGGGAAAATACAATAAATGGATTGTTATTTTGCAAGAGTTTGATCTCGAATTCGTTTTGGCAAAATCGAAGAAATCATTGATCTTTGCGGAGCTCATATATGATTTTCCAAGTTTGGAGGAGGAAGAGGTTTATGAGGATACATTTTTCGATGAGCATATTTTCCTTATCTCAACTTTGGACCCGTGGTACGGGGATATCATTGTATATTTGCAAACGTTGAAGGTCCCTACTCACCTTTCACAGGATGAGTGATGACGTTTACGTCATGTAGCTAAGAACTACCTTATAGTGGATAACAATTTGTACCGTCGTGGGGTATATTCCATTTTGCATTGTTGTTTAACCCATGATGAGGCTGAGGTTGTGCTGAATGATTGCCACGGAGGGGCGTGTGGTGGTCATTTATCTGGGCTTTCTACAACCCAAAAAATCTTGAGAGTAGGATATTTTTGGCCGTCGATCTTCAAAGATTGTATTAATGCGGTCAAGAAGTGTCACCCTTGCCAGGTGTTTGCACGCAACATGTGCTTGCATCTAGCCCCGTTACATTCTATTGTCACCACCGTTCCCTTCACCAAGTGGGGGCTTAACTTTATGGATTGCAACCCAGCTTTGGCTGGGGGGCATCATCACATTATAGTGGTTGTCGATTATTTCATGAAATGGGCAAAGGCTATGCCCACGATTAAATCCGACGGTGAGACAACCATGCATTTCATTTTCAACCAAATTATTACTTGGTTCGACATTCCAAAAGAGCTTGTCATTGACCATGGTAGCCACTTTCAAAATAGAATGATGGAAGAGTTGGCTTCAAAGTTAGGGTATAAGCAGGAGCACTCCTCTTCTTATTACCCTCAGGCAAATGGACAGGTTGAAGCAGTGAATAAATCACTTAAGTCCATTCTCTAACGAACCATCGCACAAAGCAAGATGAATTGGCATATCATGTTATATCCTGCTTTGTGGGCCTATAGAACCGTGGTTAAGACTACCACCGATTTCTCTCCATATCAGCTTGTACATGGGGTGGAGTCTGTCTTGCCGATTGAATGCGAAATCCCTTCGCTGAAGCTAGCTATAGAGCTTTTACTAGACACTTCCACATTGGAAGAACGTTTGGTCCACTTAGAATAGCTTGATGAGCAATGCCGAGATGCCTTAGTGGCTCTAGAAGTAAATAAGCATTGCGTCAAGGTCTAATATGATAAGTCTATCCATCCGAGAAGTTTAGTGAAGGTGATTTGGTCCTTTTGTGGGATCAAGCTAAAGAAACCTTGGGGGCAGAGAAGTTTAATCTCATGTGGCATGGTCCTTACGTTGTCAAACGTGTGTCAGATAAGGGTGCCTATGAGCTAGTGGATTATGACGGGACAGCCTTGGCGGATCCTAGAAATGGGCTCTATCTTAAAAAATAATATGCATAATCTTCAGCCAGGGATGATTGTTGTATATTATTGTACAGTTTTTGAATTGCATATTTAGGTTTTCTTATGGTGATCGGGTTTATTGATTAGCTTTCGTTTCTTATGGCAGATGTCAATGGGGTCTTCTGTTTACATAGGATTCATTGATGGTGCTAGCCGTCACACTCAAAACTAAGCTTCGGCTGCTTGGGTGATTTATACTCCTACGGGTCAAGTATTGTCTTCAGGAGGCATATGTTTACGGCCTTCTTCGAACAATGTTGCTGAATATAGTGCCGTTATTGAGTTATTGCATGATGCCATTTCACATGGTGTTCTCTATCTTGAGGTACGTCTTGATTCGCAGTTAGTGGTTTCACAGCTTAATGGCCTGTATCGTATTAGGGATCCGATATTATTATGAAGATTCTTACGTGTTAGATTGCTAGAACGACAATTTGAGAATATAACATACATTCATGTTTCAAGAATTTTTAATCAAGTTGCTGAATCATATGCTAACTATGTGTTAGATTGGAATTTGTCTCATAGACCATAAGCATATCACAAACATACATTTTTGCACACATGTAAATAAATAAATTCGATCATCATAAAAGTTTTTTCATTAACATCCAAAATGTGACGTCATAATACATAAGTGTCATAATACAAAATTGGGGCTTTTGAGCCACCAAAATATAATACATGGTCGTACAAAAAAGAATACTCTCAAGTCTCTAAGATTGAGGAGGAGGAGGGGGATTCTGATCGTGGTAGCACACTATGAGTCTAGCTAGCCATCAGAATAATCGAACCCATGCCTATGGTACACCAACCACCTAGTGCTGCATGGACTCAGGCAAGTCCTCAACTTGTGCCATGGGTACCATGTGCGTCAAGCGTACGAAGTTTGTGTGAATGCTTTGGAGCGTCCACTCCACATCCACACCCATGATATCGTCTCCTCTTCCCCTTCGTCTATGACAAGGGAAACCATCCGGCCATCGTGGTCCAACATCTGCATACACATGATAGATTGTCACTATGTGTCGTCACACCAAAACATGTCTTTTGAGTCAATATATAAAAAAAAACAAAAAAAATTTAATAATTCAAAAAAATTAAAAGGTGGGTTTGGGATTCGTTACCTATGTCTCCATATGCCGCTCCTGGTGGTAGGGGCATGTCCGGATCTCCACGGAAGTATATCCATACATAGGGATAGTCATCAATGGCAATGATCTACCTCCGCCACCATAGAAAGAAGTCTGTTGGGTAGGGGTTAGCCACCCTACCTCCGCCCAGTCTGCGCATAACATTTACCTAACGTCATTGGGTCGGATCTTGAACTATGTGTGGAGGAATGTCCACTCTAGGGCTTATCCCTGGTACATGCTCAAAGAAGAACGTGCTGATTATGCTGTCAAAACCAAAGTTCTGCACCCTACCCATTTTGCAATCACTGAGCTGCTATTTCATGTTGTTCAACAACGCAGTGCTCCAGTAATACACTATGGGTCTCATACACTCCACCACATAGAACATCAGTGGCTGAGAGGCCTGGTGGATTGAAGCTAATCCGGCTATCCTGCCTAATTCCAATAGTATGGCCTTCAGTCCCAGAACCTGTATAGAGTTTGTCGGGATTTGACTCCCAACCTTTTTCGTGTCTGGAAAGAAGTACACTGCAATGTACTCATCGATAGTCAATCCACCTCCTGGCCCGCAAGATCGGAGATTTACCACCTCTCCTCATTGGGATAATCTAGTGATAAAGTATATGTCCTCAACTTCTATGCTGAGTGACATCCCGTCAATGTGAAAACTCTCAGAGTCTGGATCCCAGTAATCCACTAGCATCTAGAGGAGTCTTGGTTTGGCCCTCAGGCTGCCAAGACACCAAAACTTATACAAACCACATGCACGTAATGATTGTTGGGCCATTAAATCACCTTGCACAACCACTTCCACATCACCATGTTCTCTCTCCCTCCACTCTAACACCATCCTGCACAAAAAACAAGCCTTTTGATTAGCATTTTCCCTTGAAAACCTCATTTACGGCCTCATATACGACTGTTTTCAAAACAACTAAGTATGTACACGGGTTTGGGTGTTTTTTCCACGTATGGCCAGCCCTATACGCAGAAAAAACCTCGATACCCACGTGGGCCGAAACGCACAACTTAGGATGGCCTAGAAAATTAAATGGACCATGAAAACTTAAAACATTTGCATGAAATAGGAGGAGGAGGACATGAGGAGTTACCTGGATCAAACGATGTCGAATTTCGCTGAACGATGCTCCCGAAATTCACGTTGGAAGTTTTGAGCTCAAATGGGTAAAAATTTCAAATGATATGGAATTTTTAAATTTTTTACTATTTATAGATTTTTTTGAAAATTTTCACCCACTTTCTATAGTTTTGACCATTTCTGACTGCTTTGGACTAATTTGATGATGTAGGAGTTCGTTTTGAGTGCGGTTTGATCATGGTTTTGACCCATTCATGTCGATTTCAGGTATTATGTCTAAACTGGCATATAGGTTAGGTTTCACATCCATTTTCACTGTGCATGGCCTTATGACCGTTTCATTATAACCTTAGGTACGAACCCATTCTATCTTGTCACAGAACCTTCTTGTTGCTTTTAGAAGTGACATGATGTGAATGGTAGAGATTGACCATACATGGGTACCCTAGTTAGCTCCTGGTTTGCATTTGGTGCCCATGCCGACATGATTCCTTTAGGGTGGGGAGTCCTTTGTATATTACCTCCATGACTTTGTGCAAGAGCCTCATACTCCTCTTGATATTTTTGCTAGCCTTTTCCCGAGGACTCCCTTATGTCAAGTTGTAATTGCATTATCATGAGTTTTGCTTGCCTTATTGAGCCTTGTGTCGACTTCCCTGACTTTGAATATCAACCATATAGCATGAGCTCGTCTCATGTCTAGCCACGCAAAGCCATTTTACATATCTTTTGCAGCTTGATTCCCCATTTTTACTGGGAGGGGACTTTCCCCCGAGTGTCGTTATCCTACACATGTTTCCTTGCATTGAGCATAGGTATGTTTCGTTGCTTGGAACTAGTTTGTTTGCCCCTTCACACTCATCTCCTCCTATTTTGTAACTATTAAGAACTTTTATTCTTTTTCAAGCTTTTCAAAATATTTGAAAAAGTACAAAAAATATAAAAAAACCAAAAAGTAGGACATGAAAAAATGTTATCTTTGGCAGCAGTTGATTTGTGTCACCTTTGAACAGAGCACTGTATATCACATCTGTTGGTTGGATTAATAGTTTGACCTTAGGAGCTGTACTTGTTTCTCTCAGTTTATCTCCAACGACTAGTTAAGCTTCCAGTCCATATGGAGCCTCTGTCGATGCCTCCCGTGTCGTAGAGATGTCCCAGTTTTGTATATTGAGTCTATGCTGCCTACATTCAGTCACCATTTTCCTTAATGCTCTTGTTCGAAGGAAGTTGAAGCTTGAGTTAGCCATTCCTCAGTTTTCTTGACTTTGCATGTCAGCCATTCCTGGTACTAGTACTGGTTCGTGCACATTATGATCGAGTCCTTCCAAATTATACAACTTTGCTGAGTACCTCGTGTTGGATTATGGGGGATGCCTTAATGCCCTCCTTCCAGTGGATTTCATCCCATTGACTTCAGATCATTTCTTTTGGGAAAGGATTCTAGAGTCATTTGAGTGCCTTGAGACTTACAGTCATTAGTGGTAGGTTCTCTCGCCATCGATAGTTTTGGGAAT
Organism: Pseudotsuga menziesii; assembly: GCA_001517045.1. Lineage (NCBI taxonomy): Eukaryota > Viridiplantae > Streptophyta > Pinopsida > Pinales > Pinaceae > Pseudotsuga > Pseudotsuga menziesii. The sequence goes on along the minus strand of LPNX010082108.1, from coordinate 202,463 downwards.
ACATCAATGTTCCCTGATCGATGGATTCTTTCAAATGTTCGACCTCAACACATTTATTCACACTTGCTAGATTGCATTCTAGTACCTTGATTCCCATTTTAATTATCGATGGGTGATCTCGCGTCTGTTAACGGTATACATCAATGACTGATAATTAGACGATGGACTACTATGTTTGACCTCGACATCTCTATTCACATAGTAGGACATGTACTTGTAGTGGTTTGTGTAGAAGACTTTCTAGATTGGTGGCATTTCTAATATGCTACCTCCTTGATCGTGCCAGTGTTCATGAGATTTCAGCTCTCGTGACTTGATTCCAGTATATGTTAGATACTTCAACCATTATGGAGATCTTGATCCATTGTATATCTTTAGCCATTATGGAGATCTTGATCCATTGTATATCTTAAACTTTCATGGAGATCATGATCCTTTGCATATCTTCATCATGGAGATTCTGATCTATCTATATTGTACGTGGCGATGACCACACATGTCATATTTTTTATCATGCCTATTCATGGACATTGTACTCTTATGTATCCGAGATTGTTGTATGTGCTTGTAGTCATATGCAGAGATATTTGTACTATATTGTTGGATGGCTAGTTCTTCCACCTGGTCCTTCATCACTCCACTTTTGGGATGGAATTATAATGTATTTCGGCCATCGTGTCACCCCTCTAACCTCACACATTAGGGGGCATCTGTTACAACTAATTTTACCACACATGGTAGATCACACATTTATGGCCTTCCCTGTCCCTTTGCAGACTCTTTGGACCCCATGGACTATTTTTGTACCTTTGATGTTTCCAAGATCATCCCTAAAAATACTTGTTATTTGCCATACACGACTTTTAAACCCTTTCTCGCGTATATACGTGGATATAACCCTTAAACCCGCGTACATTGAGATGTGTGCAAAAGGACAAATATTTTGGAGTTTTCCTTGATGTGGATCTGAGTCACTTGTCTCTTGGCCTTCCATATGCCTCAATATCACTCGGATTTGACCTTCCATTACCCCATTGAAGCACTATATAAGGAACCCTTTGGATACATTGAAGAGGAGGAATTGAAGAGAAAGAAAACTATAGTCCATTGTTACTGTAGCTTGCTTATACTTGAGTCTGCATCCCTTTGTCCCTTGGAGCACTTGGTGTTCTTCCCAAGCTTTCCTTTTTTTGTGATCTTTCTATAGAGAGATGGAGGATTTAGGTGGTGGAGGCCCAGGTGGAGGACTCAGTTTCTCCGGTTCACGAACGTGCCAATAGAGGTTGTCATTCTTGTAATCTCTGATTTATATTAATAGAAATATATTTTCCTGTCCAATGATGTGCATTTAAATGAATACTAAATCCATGGATGCTTTTAATTGCTTATACATTATGGATTATATATGCTAGAGTAGGTCTAACACCATTATATAGCATAATTGTCTTGTTTGCTGATTGTTGAGAGAGCAAATTGTTAACACAAGTGGGATTGAAAAATCTCAACGGGGATCTACATCAACCATCCAGAATAAGGTATGTTTCGAGATCATTTAGTGTTAGATGTTTTATTTCTCTTGTATATTGGGAAGGGATTGATTTCTGCGGTTACTCTGTCTATTGTGGTACACCCCAAGCCATAGGAAGTTTTCTCTGTAACACCTACATCCTATAAAAGCATTTGCAGTAGCTAACCATGGTCTTCCCAAAATAATAGGATGCGCTTTAGAAGGATCCTTTGATTCTATGACCATAAAGTCAACAGGGTATTCCCATGACGCTACTGATACAACAATGTCATCCAAGACTCCAACAGGTTTTACTGTAGTACGGTCTGCTAGTTCTAGGATGGAAGGAGCAGGTAGGAGAAATTGTCCTAACTGTAAAACTTCTAAAACTACGGTAGTCATCATGTTAATAGTGGATCTTAAATCGATTAATGTATTTTCTACAGCTGTGTTGTTTATAATTACAGTCACTACCGGGGCTCCTAGATTTGTATATTTTGTAATCCGGGACTGGCTTGTCATACATTCAGACATCTCTCCTATAACATGAATTGTAAGAAGGTCCTTTTGCTTCTTTCCTGGGCGTTTAATACATAGCTCCTTTATTAACTTACTATAGATTGGTATATCTTTGATAGCTTGTAATAGAGGGATTGTAATATAGATATTCTTTAATTCATTCAAAATGTTGTACTCTAGATGAACTACAAGTTTTTCTATTACTAGTCTTTCTGGAAATGGAGGAATTCTTTGCTCTTGAATAGTTTATTGCGGAGGATGGGGGTGTATTGGAACCTTTGGAATGTTCACATCCTCCAAAATAGCATAATTCATGGGTTCATTTGAATCTTCTTCTTCTTCATTCGGTTCCTGAATGATGACTGATGACTTGGGTTTATTATTCACAACTCTTCCCAATCGTAATTGAATTTGATTTACAGGTACAGTCAAAATAAGGTACGATGGAAGAGTTTGCAACTCAATGCTGTTAAGAGCTTGAGTTAGTTTATTATTAGGGTTAGGTATTGGTTGTGCAGGTAATAATGTCAGTCGAGGAGGATTTGCATTTTGAAAGTGATGAAGTTGCTATGCGATAAAAGGAACTAGAGGTACAAATCTAGGAGACATTTGCTGGAATTTTGTTTGATTATGAGGATAAGGATGATAAGGTGCAGGGATAGGTTGTGGTTGAGGATATGGTTTTCCTCTCCATCCTAGTGACCAATATTTGTGTTCTGGAAATTGAGGAGGAGGGTACTGAGGTGGCCAATTCTTCCAACTTGAATTGTTCCATTGTTGGGGTGGTTGATACAGAGGATAATAGAGTGGAGGTTGTGGTGGAATGTTCTGATATGCTGGTTCGTCTCTAGGTTTCTAATGAAGTATCCTAGATGTTTCAACTACATCCCCACTATTATATATGGCTTGCAACCCAGGAAAGGATGGGCAGTTATCTGGTGGATGCTCTTCTGTACAGATGTGACATACAGAGGTGTTGTTTAATGGAAATTCCCTTTGGGGATATTTCGTTCTACATTTTGGAAAAAAGATACTCATTGCTGCTCGTTCTTCATCCCGCCTATTCTTAGCTTGTAAATCATATATTTGAGAACCCATTGCTCCTAAGATATTAGTTTTGAAATTCTCCAGTAGGTTTCCTAACTCTATTCTTGTAACTCCACCTGAACTAGGAACGTTTCCTCTTACATTTCTACTAAAAGGCTCTCGATAATTTTTCGCAACTTCCCCCCTACTCCTAGAATAATTTTTACACATCTCACCGATTTTTGCAAAAGTTTTATGAGAAATATTGCCAGCTGTCATGAGATTAAGACTTTCTAACAAGTCCTTGGAGATCCCCCTAATAAAAAGTGTATGTACTGCATCTTCTCAGAGGTCACTATATTTAGATTTATGTAATGTATAAATGAACCTTTCAAGATAATCCTCCAGGCTCTCATCTTCAAGTTGTTGTATCTTGAATATATCATGTCGAGAGTCCTTGCGTTTGCAATACTCTTGATATTTTCGTAAGAATGAAGTTTTGATATCATCCCAAGTCCTGATAGTGAATTCTCCTAATCCCATGAACCATCTCAAGGTGAAATATTTTAGTGTAGCGGGAAAGAGTTTTAGTTTGCGAGAATCTTGTAGATAATTATAGCTCCTACAAAGGATATCAAACTCGAACAAGAATGTGTCTGGGTCCTCATTACTTTTTCCATAAAAAGCAGGTAAGGAGGAAGGAGGGATGTTTTTCATAGTTACATCCTGCATTGTATCTAAAATAGGGAACCCGAAGGTAGCCTCAGTTCGATTCTCCCCTTCTCCTTCTTCATTTCTAACTTCATCATGATCTTCATTTTCTCCCCATCTCTCCATATAAGCTTGATTCTTAATGTAGATATACCTAGGAGGCTCCTTTCGAGGTGACAATGGGGTGTCCCAACTTTCTTTTTCGGGAGAGATATTCCTCTGATCAACCGTGTTTTTATTGAATCCTAAAGGGATAGTAGGTTCTACTGTAGAAGTTTCAATTTGCGAAATAACTGGATCTACCGAGGTTCCAAAGAGAGATTTTACTTGGGCATGATCAACAAAGTCAACGAAATTCGGGTCTCCTACTAGTGAAAAGGTTGTGTTAATTGGATTCAAAACTAGTGGAGGGTTGGAGATTTCTAATGGTTGATCCTCTTGAACTTCCTCAGGAATGAGGCCCTTAGGACCCCCTACCAAGGTTCCTTCTCCTTCTATGGATTCCCCGATAAGATCTCCTGAGAGAGTCTCCTTAGGTTTCAGGGTAGAACTACTTCCTATAGGCATCTTTTGATACTTTTCTGGTGAGTTAGTGGTTGGGGAATTACGTCCCCTATGGTAGTTAGTAGGGAATTCAATAAGTTTTCTGGTCTTAACAAATCTACCCTGAGGATATCTAAGTATACTCATGAAAAACTTTAAACTAAAGAAAACCTATGCTACTGCTATTGCTGGATTTGGGGGTGCCTGTTATAACAGATGCACAGGTTCTTACCTCTCGTCTTACTGCTCCCCTGCCACCAACCTATTCCTAAGATTCATAAATAATTCTACTCTACCTTACAGAACAACTTCCCGACAACGGCGCCAAAAGTGTTGGGTGTTATAATGTCTAAATTAATTCACCTAATCTTTAATTATCGACCGGGGTTGGTAGGCTTAGAGTTGACACAAAATATATGCGAAGCTAGAGGGGTTCTTATGGTGTCGTGGAAATATTTTAACAAACAAAGGATCGAAAGATCTTTCAAAATGAAAAACCGAGTCAAATTCCTAAGAATTCAACTATTAAGTCAATTAAATCGGGACAAAATATTAAACTAAATAATTAATAATTTATTAAACTGAAAATTATATTATTAACAACTAATATTTAACTTGGAAACTAAGATGCAAGGAAAACCTAATTAATAAGCAAGTAGAAAACTTAATAAAACAAGTAAAGAGAAGCAAGTAGAAAACTTAATACAACAAGCAAGTAGAAAACTTAATAAAGAAAATTAAATAGAAAGAAACAAGTAGAAAACTTAATAGGAATGTATTTGAATTCTGTCCTACAAGTGTCTTTTAGTAATCACACAATGAAAAAGGAACAACCTAAAAACATATTAAGGATATCACATACAATACTGAAATTACATGCAAAGGAATAAATTAATCTAAAGGCATAAACACAAAACAATACATCAGTAAAGAAATTAGAAACAATATTCAAGGAACAAAACACAAGACAACTTAACACATATTCAAGGTGAAAAGAAGTAAAGAAAATAATAAAAGTTTAATACATAACCTAAAACACTCTAACTTTAACTTCAATGTTAAATAAAACTATTATCTAACTATCTCAGTCAAAACACAATTCAGACATTAACAAAACAGAACTAAAGACAATCTCAAAATACATAAAAAAACACTAAAAACGAAACTAAGGGCTGAATGACAGACTAAACTATGTGTCTGAAAGGGGTGGTTGAATAACAGACTGAATAGGCTGTCCGAATGACAATCTGCATAGTTAAACAATAAAAACTAACCTAAATGAGCTAACCTTCAACTGAATTTTTGCAGATGCAGATCTAATGCATAAAGAAAATAAGTAAACCTAATTATTAAGCAAATTTAACAATTACATAACCTTAAACAAATTCATAAACATAAGGAAAACATTACATATTAATAAACAAAATGGAATTTAAATTGCATAACTGATAACTAAAAATAGACAAGAAATAAACATAACTGAATTCAAAAGCAATCTATCTATTTGCTTGGAAATAAATTGAACAATAAATTGGAAATGAAATGACTGAAAACAAAGCTGAAAGAAAACTATGCGCGATGTTAACTATCTAATTTAGAAATAAAATTGCATTACATAAATAATAAAACAAACTGTAAATTAAACTAGCTACAACAGAAAAGATGAAAGAAATAAACAAGAAAAGAAACCTCTGGTTGATGAGGGGCCCTCTCAGCAATCAGGGGTGGTGCCTGGCTAACTTCTACTAAAATGCAATATTCAACAACAACATATACAACTATTTATTAAGATGATGAAACAAAAATACAATGTACTCAAGAACAAACTGATGAATTCTTTCTAACTTTCTGACTTTCTAGCTCTAGCTAACTGAGTTGTCACACAGAGGCTGATTTATATAATAGTTTACAGAGATGAGCAAGTCGACCCTTTATTGGTCGACTGCTCTCTAAATTTAGTCGATCATAAAGGCATTTAACTAATCATAGGCCAACGCACAGGATCTTCCCTTCTTCAGTGCAGTTTCAGACTTCTTCACTAGACAACGAACACACATGCTCCTTTTTTAGCGCAGCAGGTCTTCAGAGGTGGCGCACAGGTCCTTCTTCAGTGTAGCAGTGAATTGATGGCGAATAGAGGAGAACGCATGGTGATTTTTCTAGAGTGTAGGTTAAATGCATTAATCCAACGCGTGGATTGTTAATGTGGTGGAAAGCAAAGGAGGTTGTAGCTGGAAGATTATCTAGAACATGAGCTCCATCACCCAGACGCATGGACAATAGGTCGTTTGTAGGTTGTTTCACATTTTAATTGCCTGAAATCAATTCTCAACAGCGCACATTTTGGTTAACGATATGGACGGAGAGCTGAACAACAAGTTGGGCCGTGATTTGGATACGCTCGGCGTTGATCTAGGGCGAACGAAGTGTCTGTTTACTGGTGCGCTTCAGGACTATAGTCTACAACAACATGTTTCAACATCTGGAAAACTACCAGCGAGTTTCGCGCAACAAGCTGGATGACAAGTTGGACGTGCTGTGCGCAAGGCAGGCTGAATGCGTTCTGTTTATTAATTTGTCCCAAAAAGATTGTAAAATCTGCAAACAAATATATAAATTAATTAATACATCAAATGTGCTTTAATAATGTCAATTTTAATTAATAAAATCATAAAAATGATAATAATAAATAGATTTCATATAAACCTTAAATTCATACATACCTGAGATGAATAGTGATTTGCGTGACATAAAATATACAGAAAGATAATAAAACATATGTTTAAATGAGTAATTTAATTGCCAAAATTGATAACAATTTTAGGATCAACAAGTACCGAGAACCTGAGCCTTTTTTTACATTGTATATCCTACGAGCCGAGGAGAGACGTGGCTGTCGAAAGATCTGCTGGAGGTCCGAGCTAAAGGGATGAGCATAGCACAATTTGCCGCAAGGACCATTGCACAATGCAGAGGGATGGTGGAAACTTCGACCGTAACCATGGAGGAGGTTACTACGGGCCCTTTTTCAATCACTAAGAGATCTTTGAGGGAGCTAGAGAGCTCTTCTCTTTCATCAAAGGGATTCAGTAGTAATAATGGGAGCATGTGGGGTGTTCAAACAGAGGCCTGATGGTTCTATGCCATCAGTGTGAGGATCCGATAGTAGACAAAGGAGCAATGACGAGTGTAGACAGATGATGGATAAAACGGTAAGGTGGAGCTCATAACCTTCACGCAGAATGATTGAGTGAGGAGAATGTGAGGGAGAGGCATTCAAAAAATGACGGGAGTCCATGGCATGTGTGGGGGAGCTGGCGGGTGAGGAAGGAGGGGACATAAAGTTAAGGCTGGAGAGTATGGGAGTTGAGGCAGAGGACAGGGAGTTAAGGAGGAGAGGGGCATGAGGCCACACGTCAAGGAGAAGGCCACGGGATCGACCAAGGGACATCACGTTAAACCAAGTGACAAGACTTGCTAAGGGGAGGATCGGATGCAAGAGAGGGAGGGCCGAGAGCATGAGGGGGGTGGATTAAGAACTAGGTTAAGGGATAAACTTGAGAACAACCCCTTGATCGTTGAGGGACAAAGAACCTTGGGGTAGTGAGGCCCCTTTGTTGGATAGGCTATCTTCTTGGGCATTGTTCGATATGAGGATATGGAAAAAGGAGGTACGAGAGGGGAGATTTAGATAAGATATTATGTCATAGTATTTTCTGTAGTTGATGGAACCAACGGAGTAACCGGAATGCATCTTTAGGATGACATGGTGAGAGTCCCAAAAGACAAGGAAGTTTGAGATGATTCCCCGATCTACCATTTCGAGGCCTTGTAGAAGAGCCAACCATTCTTCCTCATTATTTGTCTTATGTCCAAGGCCCCAAGCAAAAGTATTAACTATTTGTTCTCCAGGGTCAAGGATGACCCCTCCCGCAATTGCCTCCCTGGGTGTTCCATGAAAATGTTAGCGACAACTGGTTATAAACATGATCTCATGTCTGTGCCTTTGGTCTGTTCATAAAAATTCTCTTTAAAGCAAAATAAGGTTGAGGTAAGAAAAATTCGAATTAGATTAAGGTTTTTTTCATCGACCAAATTAGAGATGATATCAAGGGCTTGAGGAACATGAATCTTTGTGAAGAAGGAGACACGTAAAAAATGAATAAAAAGTCATTGTCATTAAGAGCGATGTTTTGATCCTAATTTTTGCTTTCTTGACAATTTTTTATTTTTATTTTTTATCTTTATATTATTTTCACTTATTATAATATCTCCTCCTTTATTATTTTTTAACCAATGTATTTTTCCCACTCTCCTTATTTTGCTCCATTAACCCTCCCCTCCCCTTTTTCCCATTATAATTTGTTTAACCCTTCATATTTGTCATAAAATTAAAAAAAGAATTATATCCCTCTTTTTTCCTTAACTACTAATCTATATATTTTTCTATTTAAGGCTATTTCTCTTCAAGCTTCATGGTGATTCCCTCAATATGAGTGAAGCCTTCACCTAAAAAGTGGTAGTAAAAACTTCCATACAGTTTCCATTGTGAAAATACCCACAATCAAAATATGGTAATATATCTATAATATAATAATATGCAAAAGATATATCTTAATATATAATAATAATAAAGTGTATACAATAATATAACAAAATAATGAATATGTTAGTAACAAGAATATGTATTATAACAAAATCATTCGTATATGCTTTGTTGTAACCAAATATGGATACACAATGCTTGTATTCATTACATGCACAACATCAAATATATTCACAACATGTATGGAAAACAAAGTAATATTGAAATCAAAGTCCATGTACATTAAAATAACAATCCAATAGTGAATATAATATATATCACTTGGTATTAATAGAACACGTGTCAAATTGTAGGCAAAGTGAAGGGCACAATTTGTGTGGATAAATTGGATCGAACTTGAGCGCGTGCTTAAAGTGAAAGTGAAATGGAAATGGAGGATAAAGTGGAAGAGAGGGCGAATGATTGGAGGAGACGGAGAAAAGTGCGTCGGTAAGTGAGTGTGAGTGCAATGCTTTAGGAAAAAGGTATTGAAGGAAATCAAGGCGATGATAGATTGAATTAAAAGGTGTGATTTAGTTTTAGTTTTAGTTGGGATGAAATCAAATAATATATTGTGTAGGAAAGGAGACAAATTGGAGGCATCCCTGTTCAAAGGACAACCCTGAATAAACAAATTATAGATTCTTTTAACAATACAGAACTAAAACTCAAGGCTAGAATTAAATGCACACAAGCTGAAATGAAATGAAATGAAAACCAAATGAAATAAAATTGTAGTTAATCTAAAGAAAATGGAAAAAGAAAAACAAGATGTTGTAACCTGAGTTGAGGGGCCTCCCAACCTGGATAATGTGCCTAAAAGCTTATTTTATATCAAGGAGTACTCATAACTTCCACAATGACCAGTTCTCCATTTAATAAATATATTAGCTTACTATATGTTAATAAGCTCCAATACATAAATCAGCTCATAAGATAATTGATCCCTCTCCATCCCCATCCCCATGACTGACTGAGAATGGTCGTATATAATGTATTAAAGATGGAATCATATCCCATTACGATAGAAACAACTCGAGTAAAATAGAAAACAATTTACATTCCCAAGCAGATCTAAGCATGAATCATCGGCCTTATG
>LPNX010082108.1:0-192018 GCA_001517045.1 Pseudotsuga menziesii | reverse complement strand
TGGAGCAAGAGCAGGTTATTGAAGATATGGAGAACGTAAATGCATTTGATGAGATGCTCATCAATTCAGTTCCATTGGTCTCTGCTATTACATTAGCTGAAGCTCCATATTTCCAGAATGTAGTGAGTAGTGTACCTACTAATTTCACTGTTGGAATTTCCAAGCTTAATGGTCAATCGACCTTTGATGAAAAGGTTTGGGATAATGAGTTTGGACTCATACTTGCCGATTCTAGTGTGAATGATCCACCTATCAGAAAATTAGCCAGCATAAGTGATAGAATGCCTCATGAAAGCATTTATTTGCCTACTGTTGGTGTGGACAATTCAAGTGAAATTATTAAGAAGATTCATCCTGAGCGATGTTTGTTGATCAAACTCGTTGCTTCTAATGACAACGCATTACTCTCAATTGAGAATAGTTTCCTGTCATGGTTATTTGCGCGATTCAGAGAAGGAGCTGCACGATTCAGAAGGGGAGCTACAAATCATGCAAGCATATTTGCTGAAAGTCTATTTCTCCATTAAGGGGGAATGTTAGAATAATAATGGAGAAATACTTATGTTAGTATATTGTTAGGTTGTTTGTGTACGTGTAGTTCCAGATCCACTATTGTAGGAGTCTGTTGAAGGCTCTCTAAACCTATATATCTGTAACTATTACCTATGAATAATCAAGCTGTGTTGAGCGTTAGTCTCACCTTCAGTCTATGCTACTGTGCATGCTTTGTTGCTCTCTGATTACTTAATTCCTTATCTCCATGGTATTAACTCATCTTGGAGGAGTCGATAAATATTCACAAAATAATTACCCAAGGAAACTGATGAATGTTTCTTGGAAATTAAATACTCCACATGGAATACTTTCAATTCCTTGAATGGTGTCTGGAATCTTTGGATATACAGGCGCATACTTATCATTTTGTAAATCTAGGCCTGACTTGGAAACTTTTCAGTAAAGATTCAACTGATTTTAATATTCAAAAACTGCTTTTCCATTATTTGAATGAGACGATTATTTGAATGAGATCATTATGTAAGTGAAATATGTAATGTTTTTAGTTACACCAAAACCTGTAGATGTTGGTGAACATTTAAAACCCAGCACAAGACCCTATTTAAAACCCAGCACAAGACCCTATCACCAAAATAACAGTTATACCATGTGAAGGTACCCTATACTCCAACCAAATTTAGGTGGATTTTACAAAAGCCTCACCGTTTTCTCACAAACTAAGCCCAAAGTTCACTTCCTCGAAAATTGGCGTGAAAGAATATTGTACCTATCCTCATGACATTAATTGAGTGCATGAGGATAGGGATATCAACTTGACCAAAGTGATAAGGATAAGGAAAATGACATGACATGTTAACTGGCATTCATGTTTGCTTGCAAATATGTGAATGTGCACCACGAGCTTGATCTGGCATTGATAATGTCTTCATATGCTTATTGATCAAACACGAGTTTATTATATTATGGGCAGGAGTACTGGAACGAACGAGTACAAAAAATGGTGTAGAAAGGAGTGATTGGTACCGAAACTGTTGGTAGTGAAAACAGTACATTAACATATTGTTTGGCCACAAAAACACATTGTGAAAGCTATAATAAAAACATCTTTAATCACCAAAACATCTTTATTAATAATTACTGGTATAATGGTTGCAGATCATGTCGAAAATGAGGGAATATGGATTTAAAAATAATGATGAAAAATATGGTAAAAGTGGAGACCAACATAACTCAAGAATGACGGAGCAATATTCAATGTAGTGTACCAGTCTTCAAGTTTGTAGAGGCAATACTCATCAGAGAGATTGTTTACACTGGAAACAATACAATCTTCAAAATAGTAATTGCAGAGATAATATGAATTTAGGGTTTCCACATGTCTCAGGTAGAGAGAGAATGGTCGAAATGTCACAGGTACTCATTAATTCGTAGTAGTAGTTGAAACAATGGGGTGCTTCTCCAAGTCGCAACACACACACACATGACTAAATTCCAATTGGTAGAGAGATTTAGCGTGGATCCATGACTCATTCACTCCACTAGATTAAATATCTTTAGCTCTTCCACTGGTCATTGACACTATCATTCATTAACAAATTTAACTATCCAATTCGTTTCATCTTCTGGAATGATGGTGATGCACCAGATGCACCATACTCAGTCAGTCACACGGTCCTGTCCTTGGAGAGCATGCCATGGTTGGATGTAGCATTCAATGCAACAATGGAATACCAAATGCAATCTCGATAGAACCCTACAATCTTCAATCTTTTATGGAGACAATACTCCAACATTTTAATGCATACAAGTCTCAACACATATAACACCACAACTCCGTAGAGAAACTCCAACGCTAGGCACTCCTATTCTCTGTCTCGATCAGTTGCGGGAAGGAAGAAAGAATGAATGAATATAAATGATGGAGGCTCAAAGAATGATTCATATCCTTTTAACCAACCCAATGGAGGAAGAAAATAGAGCCTCATAATCACCAAGACTCAAAACCAATGAGAAAGATAGCTTGGTCTTGTTGATTCTCAAAATCGATTCTCTTGTAACAACAGAGGCATCATCTTCTTTTTCATATTATGCAGATTTTGATTGCTTCCATTCGATGCCCTATCATACTAACACTGAAGAGAGAATAGTCTTACAATATATAATATATAGAAATGCAAAGAAACTTAACGAATATCACTTTAAGAGAGCCATTCAATAAAGTTTTAAGCAGATCTGATCAACATTCGAAATAGATATATTAATCAGCCATCTGATCAACATTCATTCGAAATAGATATATCGTCTTTATCAAACTTCAAAGCATCTTTTTTGGCAGCTAGACAACAAGCATCTTTCTTTGGCAGCTAGACAACATTGACAATCATATTGAGCAGCATACAACTATAAAAGCAACGCCAAAATCTAGGGAGGGGTTCATGCGTGGAGAGAGAGATAACTTCAAGAGAGACACAGTCCAACTCAACTCAACTCAACTCAAATTAAGGTTTTGATTTCACACTTCTCCATGCACATGATTAGTTTCCGTACACACATAGGTCTTGGTGCTTCTCTTTAAGTCTCCATGCATCTCTTTACGTAGCTCCAAACACCTTTATCTTCAAAGATACCAATATTCACAAGAGCTCCACAAAGAGAGAAATCAAGATAAATATAGATCTCACCAAACACTCAATTGCTATGGAAACCAAAATCCATAGCTTGCACGGGACTAATAACAATAGGTTCTCTGATACCACAGTGTTATGTTTCTCACTAGTAAAAATAAGGTAATTAGCTGAAACAAAGCCAAATAATCAAGATGCACAAACACAAAGAGAGACATGATTGACCTGAAAACACAATGATTTATAATTATTCAATTTACATATAAATACAATGAGAAAGGATCCTTTGTTTCAACTTTCAAGTGGTATTTTGGACTTCTTCCATACTCTTCTTATTCACCTATTAACTCTTTATTTTTTTTTCTCATTCATATTTTGAATAATAAACAATAATACACTAATATGCCTAACTCTAAAGATTATATTAAAAAAAAACACATGTTTTTTTAAGGATATACCTATCATTGTCTATTTTCATTTCTAATTATCATTGTCTATTTTCATTTCCAATTGGAATCCTATCATTCCCATTATATGACTGAGTTATGCCTCCATTATATGACTAAGTTATGCCTAAAAGAGTAATTGGTGGTCCTCTTTAGAAATTATTAAAACATTTATCACTCACCTGCTTTCCAATTAGATTTGACCTATCTTTTGAATGAATTTATAAAATATAATTTTAAGAGATGTAACCCTTTGAACATGACTTTTATTTCAATTTGATTCATTTAATTCTTATTTAAGATGAACATTTTACTCTTGAAATAAGGACTGCTTGTCTGAATTTCTGCACGATCAGAAATATGCATTCTATGTTGTTTCTATTTTTTTCTATTGAAAATGCAGTTAACTATCTAAAGTTAGATATTTTTTAACGAGCACTTTTTATTTTTGGGACAAATTATAAGGTATATGTTTTTGTGGGTGCAGCCTTTGAGTGAGTAAATGATGGAATAAACTTACGAAAATTGGTATACATATAGAGAACATATCGTACTAGTGCACGACTATTTTTCCAATAATAAAAATAATGTTTTAATTTTTTTTTAAAATTATTTAAGAGATCAAACCTCGAAAACGGTACGTCAATTGTGGGTGCAGCGTTTGAATGTCTTAATGCAATTATTTGGAAATGGGTTTTTTATAGCATGTAGAGCTCGGTGCTCTTTAGTGCACCATACATTTTTTTTAAATGGTTGAGAAATGAAAGAGATATTGATGAAACACTAACAATGTGTTTTTTGAGTCAAGGAGTGATGATAGAAAATAAATACGAAAAAAATAGAAAAAATAATGTATTCTTGTTAAAATTTACATATTTGGAATCTGCAAAAAAAACCATATATGTTTCTAAAATCTCATAAAAAATGGAGGTGTGCATCATAATCAGACAAATGGCTAAACACAAGCATATTGAAAATTTGGATATAATGTTGAATTAGCCATGGTTTATCATACTCCAAGGCATTGGCATGTTGAATCCGAAGCAAAGTACGAAGTAGACACATAGGAATAAGAATTCCATGCAAGCATGGGTGGAGGATCGGCCTTATCATTTGGAGGGAATACATTTTCGAATTCAAACAAAACGGGAGCGCGTTTTATTGAAGCAAAACGAGAGCGCATTTTATTGAAGCAAAATGGGAGCGTGTTTTAGTGAAGCAAAACGAGAGCGCATTTTAGTGAAGCAAAATAGGAGCACGTTTTATTGAAGCAAAACAAGAGCGTGTTTTAGTGAAGCAAAATGAGAGCGTGTTTTAGTGAATCACAACGCACGCACATTTTTAAATACTATAATGAGTGCTTGTTTTGTCAATTATACCAATACTTTTATTATTTTATGTCCCCCCGTGACTCCCCTCTTCCCTCTAACTCTTACTAATCCCCCCTCCTCCTCTCCCTATCTTTAAAATCCACTCCTCTCTCTTCCTAACACCCCACCTCCCCATTCGTTCTCGCTGTCTCTCTCTCTCACGCCTATGTCCCCCCTTACCACTAACACTAGGATCGAGTTCTCTAGTTGATTCATGTTCTCTAATGCTTTATAGTCAAGGAAACACTCCTAGAGTGATAACACCCCTGACAACCCACCACTCTCTCTCCCTGTCTCTCACTCTCCCCCCCCCATGTATTCCCCTACCACTAACACCCCCTAACCTATAACCTACAACACCTAGACACCCCCACCCCCATCCACAGGTCACCCCATACCATTAAAGATCCCCCCCCCCCTTTATCTTCGTCTCTCTCTCACACACGCATCCCTATGTCTTCCCTTACCACTAACACCCATTAACCTATAACCTACAACACCTAGACACCCCCACCCCCATCCACAGGTCACCCCATACCATTAAAGATCCCCCCCCCCCTTTATCTTCGTCTCTCTCTCACACACGCATCCCTATGTCTTCCCTTACCACTAACACCCATTAACCTATAACCTACAACACCTAGACACCCCCACCCCCATCCACAGGTCACCCCATACCATTAAAGATCCCCCCCCCCCTTTATCTTCGTCTCTCTCTCACACACGCATCCCTATGTCTTCCCTTACCACTAACACCCATTAACCTATAACCTACAACACCTAGACACCCCCACCCCCATCCACAGGTCACCCCATACCATTAAAGATCCCCCCCCCCCTTTATCTTCGTCTCTCTCTCACACACGCATCCCTATGTCTTCCCTTACCACTAACACCCATTAACCTATAACCTACAACACCTAGACACCCCCACCCCCATCCACAGGTCACCCCATACCATTAAAGATCCCCCCCCCCCTTTATCTTCGTCTCTCTCTCACACACGCATCCCTATGTCTTCCCTTACCACTAACACCCATTAACCTATAACCTACAACACCTAGACACCCCCACCCCCATCCACAGGTCACCCCATACCATTAAAGATCCCCCCCCCCCTTTATCTTCGTCTCTCTCTCACACACGCATCCCTATGTCTTCCCTTACCACTAACACCCATTAACCTATAACCTACAACACCTAGACACCCCCACCCCCATCCACAGGTCACCCCATACCATTAAAGATCCCCCCCCCCCTTTATCTTCGTCTCTCTCTCACACACGCATCCCTATGTCTTCCCTTACCACTAACACCCATTAACCTATAACCTACAACACCTAGACACCCCCACCCCCATCCACAGGTCACCCCATACCATTAAAGATCCCCCCCCCCCTTTATCTTCGTCTCTCTCTCACACACGCATCCCTATGTCTTCCCTTACCACTAACACCCATTAACCTATAACCTACAACACCTAGACACCCCCACCCCCATCCACAGGTCACCCCATACCATTAAAGATCCCCCCCCCCCTTTATCTTCGTCTCTCTCTCACACACGCATCCCTATGTCTTCCCTTACCACTAACACCCATTAACCTATAACCTACAACACCTAGACACCCCCACCCCCATCCACAGGTCACCCCATACCATTAAAGATCCCCCCCCCCCTTTATCTTCGTCTCTCTCTCACACACGCATCCCTATGTCTTCCCTTACCACTAACACCCATTAACCTATAACCTACAACACCTAGACACCCCCACATTAATCTAACTCCCCCCCCACCACTCATAAACTCCTAACACATCCCTTCCTCTCTCTCTCTCTCTCACACACATACACACACATCCACAGGTCACCCCATACCTTTAAGGATCCCCCCTCCACTTTATCTTCGTCTTTCTCTCACAAACACACACACACATCCCTATGTCTCCCTTTACCTGCACTAACACCCCTTAACCTATAACCTACAACACCTAGACACCTCCACACACATCCATAGGTCTCCCCTTACGACTAACGCCCCCCTCCCTTATATCACTCTCCAACCAATCAAACTACCTCTAACCCCCAACCCCCTACTACATCCCCTCTACAACACCTAGACACCCCCACATTAATCTAACCGCCCCCACTCCTAAAATCCTAACACACCTTTTACTCTCTCTCTCTCTCTCTCTCTCTCACATCCATAGGTCACCCCATCCCATTAAGGACCCCCCCTTCACTCTATCTTTGTCTCTCTCTCTCTCACACACACATCCCTATGTCTCCCCTTACCACTAAGGACTCCCACCCATTTTGCACGTTTTATTAAAGCAAAACAGGAGCGCGTTTTATTGAAGCAAAATGGGAGCGTGTTTTTGCAAGGTAAAACAAGACCGCATTTTTGTGTACTATTCTAATTGGCATGCATGTTGGTAGCCTTGGGACCAGGCTTGGCAGGGTCGGGATTGCTTGGGATAATTTCTATTTTATGGATCAAGAGTGATTGATTTCATTCTACCATTGCATCTAAAAGGTCCTTCAACTTCTTGCACACACCCTATTCTATTATAGACATTTGGGTTTTATCTAGTAACTCTTTGTAAATTGATGTAGTTGTAAACTTTTATAGAGTTTTTGAACGGAACGAATGAATTCTTGTAAAACAATATATGTTAGAGGAAATGATAGTCTAGTGTAGGATGTTTCTTTTTTGTTTAAATGACTGGTCTAAGGCATGTTGTTGATGGCATGAAGGGTGAGGGTAGTGGGGATTTTTTTATTGTTTAATCTTGTTAGGTGAAGTTTGAAACTTATTCGACTTATCAATTTGTCTGGTAAATTGCTTGGGGCTCATGTGGCTCATGCTAGATTAATTGTATTCTAGGCCGGAGCAATGAACCTCTTTGAAGTGGCTCATTTCCTACCGGAAAAGCTTATGTATGAACAAGGATTGATTTTACTTCCCCATCTAGCTACTCTAGGATGGGGAGTTGGTCCTGGCGAGGAAATTGTGGACACTTTTCCATATTTTGTATCCGGGGTACTTCACTAAATATCTTCTGCGGTTTTAGGTTTTGGTGGTATTTATCATGAACTCATAGGACCCAAAACTTTAGAAGAATCTTTTCCATTCTTTGGATATGTATGGATGATTATATGTGTTGCATGACAGTACTAATATTTATTTATCTTTGTTGCAAAGACTTTGAAATTTGGGAAGTCTTCTTCATCAACACAAGTTTGGGGTCTAAAATGGGCCTCATAACAAAAAAAAGCCACCTCATAAGAAAAAGAGCCATTGATGAGTCAGAATTCAAGAACCAATATAATTTTAATAAAATAGTCAACCATAGTGGTTGACTTGGCATATTTGTCACAAAAAAACTACTTTTTTAATTTGTATATTCAACTTATCTCAAGTAACCACTTTTTATATATATTTCTTGTTTTTTTGGAGCGGGGTCCCTCAAAAGTATGCAGTGTGGGTACTTGTTGGATGTGAAATTAAATTATGCATCCAATGAGTGCTCCTGCTTGAAATTTAAGTGAAACCACGTGGATATATTCTGAAAATACGAAGACAATATAGTTTTTTTCTCTCTTCCTCCAAAATTCTAAAATATTATTCTATTATTTTCCTTAAGAGTCCCAATTTAGACCCAATTTATTTTCTAACGTGGTCCAAATAATTCATGCACAACTGCTGAAAAGTTGCTGAAGAGTTGCTAATGAATTTTTTGAAGCAATTGCTGACAAGTTTTTTCCGTAGCACGTGCTCACAAGATCTTCTGCAACAATTGCTAAAAATACTTTCCGTAGCACTTGTGAACTGAATTTCCATTAACAAAGGGAAGGGTTTACAAATTTGTTTTAGTACTTAGATGGCCAAGACTGGTGAAGCATGATCAACAACATGACTCCATCAGAAAATTAAAGTGACTACAACAGTAATCATTATGCTCCTAGTTCGTGATATTTTATTGATTATGCAGTTTGTCACATTTCCCCTTTTTAAGGGGAATTGGATCTCAATATTAAAAATTGATTAGATACTCCTTTATTTTTTTATTCCACCAAATACGGTAGCCACCCACTAATTTAGGATAATGTATAAATAAAAATACAAACTAAATAAGGATCACACATGGATGGATTTGCATATTATTTCAAGAATAGAAATTGGTTGGGTAATTTCCTTTCCTATATTTGTTTTCTTATTGTGGTTCAAGTTCAAATTGCATATACTGTAGGGTAAGGGCTCTGTCTACAACACATGGTGGATATGAGTTATCTTTTGTTGCGTAGTTTCAATCTAGAATTATTTGTGAATGAATTTACTATGTTAGCTATTTTGATTTCCTATAGCTTATGTTTATTAGATTAGTTGTTTATATTTCCAGTAGCTTTTATATTTTTTTGTAGATTTCGTTTATGAGATTAATTGTTTATATTTATAATAGATTTCATTTACTCTATTAGTTTATTAGATTTCCTCTAGTTTCTATAAATTTGTTTTGTTGATAGATTACATTTCCTGATATTTTATTTCCATGCTTCATTTTGGATTTATGGTTATTGTGTGATTCATCAAGTTTATCCTACATGCCAATAGTTGCAACAATGCATTTGGATGGGTATATCTAATGATATTAGGATCTATTTTTTCAATTAGGAGTTTGGTTTTATTTACTTTGCATCTCTTACTGAAGAAATTATGTATACTACTCGATTTTGTTGAGTATATTCAGTTTGGTAATTTTTGTATGCTTTTCCTTACTGAAGCAATTATGTATACTTGTCAATATGGTTAAATAGATTCAATTTGATAGTTTCTACATGTTATTTTTTTGTAATTTCATAGTATTAATAACACACACCATCCTCAAGAAAAAACCCCCCATAAATATGATTGCATATACATTTTGGGTGTTTTTAAAACGTTTTACGCTCTTAGGTTGATAATTTGAGGACTCCAACACATCTTGGGTCTTCAATCCCATGAATTAATGGATCCCTCCAAATATCAAATGCGACAAATAAATAAATTACTACCATTATGGAAGTTATCTTAGCAACCTGAGAGAAAATATCACCAAAGTCGACTCCCTCGACTTGTGAATGCCCTTTCTCTACCAACCGAGCCTTGTACTTATTGTCTTGTCCAGCAACATTGAATTTTTTCTTGAAAAACCACTTATTGATGACAGGTTTATTACATTTGGTAATGCAAATAGATCTCGTGTTTCATTCTTCTTCAAGGACTCCATCTCTTATTCCATGTCCCTTTTCTAGAGTTTACTCTTTGTTGAGTCGATTGCTTCCTTTACTGACGTAGGATCATCTTCTATGGTAGATAACACAAATCAAAGAGAAATTTAGTCAGACTATACCTTTCTCATTGTTTCCTTTCCCGAACAAACATCCCAACATATAGAGTCAAATATTCCAACATTTTCGTTGGATTCATTCGACTCTCTTGAATCCAGACTTTCATCGTTCATTTTAAAGTCTTATTTTATGGTTGTTCTCTTTTGACCTTTTCATTCCCAAAAGTGCTTCCAAATTATTTGAATATTACATCTTGACTATAAAATTCCTTCATCCTCATTGGGATCCACAAGATATACCATTTCACTCCATCCTTGTACTCGATAAAGATACATTCCTCCAACTTTCTATTGATATTTTATCTTTTCTCCTTTGGGACATGCACACATGTATCACACCTAAATACTCTGATATGTGTAATAGAGGAAATTTTACCATCCCATGCCTCATATGGAGTCTTGTTAACCAACGCAATCAATGAAAACCTATTCACTATGTAACACACTATGTCTATTACCTCTGTCCATAATTCTTGTGTGACTCCTGCACCACTGAGCATGATCCTCACCTTCTCCATTATTTTTCTATTCATTCTTTCAACAAACCCATTTTGTTTAGGCATGTAGGGAGTTATGTTTTGTTGAGATGTACCATGTTGTTTGCAGAACTGGTCGAATGCCTTTCCATAGAATTCTCATCCATTATTAGTTCTCGACACCTTGATATATTTACCAATATGATTATCCACAAGATATTTGAATTCTTGAAACTTGTCAAAAACCTCAGATTTATTCCTCAAAAAACACAACCATATCATTATGGAGAAATAATTTATGAAAGAAATGTAACATTGAGATCCTCCTAGTGAGGGGACTAAAATAGGTCCAAACACTTCACTATATATTAAATCACTAGTAGATGTGAACATTATTCCCATGGAAAATAATCGTTATAATAACACATTTGTGTCGCTATAGAGACGAGCATGAGCCGAAAATTTCGTGGCAAAATTCTTGTTGCTATAGCCACACTTCAAGCATTTCGTCATTGTGGCGATAGTAAAGAGATGACACATGGCGTGAGTGGACATTGCTTAAAATTTTTTTATTCGTTGTTGTAGAGATGTTAATTTCTTGCTATAACAATGTTTCTTTGTTGCTATAGAAACGTTACCACATCTCTATAGAAACGTTAGTTTTCCACTATAGAGACATTCCTTTGTTGCTATAATGACGCACTAGCATCGCTGCAACAACAACCAATCGTCCCTAGAGCACCGACCAGTCATCCACATGGCGACGAATTTGATAAACAAGTGACGGAGTATCGTTGATATAGCAACATAATATTATTTCCTAGGAAAGAAACAACCAAGTCTTTTTCCGTTTCTAGCTCGATGCTTTCTGTGTATTTTTTAATTTTTTTTCTTATTAATTGTATTCTTATTATGTCACATGTTTCTTTTTCATAGGGACAATAGGAAAAATGATGCTTAATTTTATATGGGATATTACAAAGGCACTTGATCGAATTTGAAATTGAAATGACTTCAATCATAACATCCATAGAAGTGACAAGAAATGCCACAGTTTCTTTGACACCAATGTAATGAATGCTAAGTTCACACAGACTATTTACAAAGAGGCCTCATTTGCAGAATTTTTATTCATCTTCAAGCAATCTAAACAAGCATGATTATATTTAATATTTAATATTAATGATAGAAAAATTCTGAGGACGAGAATCCATAGAGATTGCAAAGAAAAATGCCCAACCAAACCCGTGTGAGATGATTTAAAAATATGACAATGGAACAAATGAGATTTGTGTGTTTTGAGAGGCCAAAATTTTTAAAATAGAAATTAATCCAATGTAGATGAAACTCAATATAGCTTGGGAGTTTGCAAATATTGAGAATTATACTCTTACGAGGGTCATTAGACAACTTGATGGAGTAATGTGGATGTAGCTTAACATGGATGGTTGTTCAATAATTGAAGAGAATCATACTTGGGAGTTCAGGGAAGTGGAATCCAATAACTTGAGAATTTTACTTGCTAGCTACACATCACGGGGGATTCACTCAGTGAACCTCTCACATAACACATGCGATCATGGGATATTAAATAATACCCTTATTTTCTATAGATATTGACCCAAAATATTTTTGTTGAAACCCCCTCCCAATACCTAAAACCTCCCCCACACATCCTTTTATACACCAATACTTATAACCCCCCCTACCTCCCCACTGTAAAACCCCCATCTACCCCCAATACTTGCAATATATTGACCTAGTTTTTGAGAAATTTTAAACTTGCAATATGAACTCACGTGTTATGATATTGGTCAACAAGTGAACTCCCCATGCTACACATTTACAAGGGTTAGGAGGTAACCCGATGGAGCTCTACCTGGTCTATGAACTTTTTTCCAAGAGAAACTACTTAGGAAGTTTACTTTAATGTTTAGCTGTTAATTAAATTTTTAATTGTTAGTATTGCAACCTTAAGAGGGGGGTGGTAGAGTATATGGATTTAATAATGTAATAAAGTCATGTTATAAAAGTGACTAGCCATAATGATTATTTGTCATTAATATGGTTATTAATAAAAATACTTAAGAGGGGGTGGTAGAGTATATGGCTTCAATAATGTAATAAAGTTTTGTTGTAAAAGTGACTAGCTATAATGATTATTTGTCATTAATATGGTTATTAATAAAAATAGTTAAGTTAGGTAGTTAGGTTATTCAACCACCACTTAAATCTATAAAATAGATTGAATGTCAATGTATTCAATGACTTTAAGACAATAAATATTTTGTGATTCTATATTTATGATATTATATTCTTAGAAAGTAACATAAACTACTCATTCACCATGAGCATATAAGCTAAGAATAAAATCATATTTGCAAATACAGATAGTTTGAACAACAAAATACACTTCACATACATATAAGAATAAAGTTACAAGTACATACCAACAACTTATCATAAATTGATAAAATATATTGCTTCAAGCTCATAACAAGCTAGGAATCTCCAAAGCCTTCAAACCATAGCTAGGGAATCCATCATAAATAACGAGCCCTAACTAGCAATAAAAAGGCCCAACAAGGAATCTCACCAATCTATATATCCAACCAAATACTCCACAACATGTTAGCATCAATACCAAAAATTCCACCCTTGATCCTTCACCAAGTTCTTCCGCGCATACACCTCTTGTCTTCCTTAGGTTAAATGAAAACCCTAGACAACATGCATCACATAAGTACATGGATTAAAATACAACTTTAACGTATCCTTCAAGCCTACATGTCCATGCTAGAGTTAAATACCTCAAATTATTAAACTATTGCATCAACACATGCATACAAAAATCCCTATGGAGCATTAAGAGTATAATTGACAAGTCCTCATCTAAGTAATTAGATATCTCACCAAGATCAAGACTCATCGAGATAGGCTCTCCATTATCTCCCTCTAACCTTCATGCATTACACAAGAACAAGGCTGCAATATCATCCAAGGCATTATAAATTTTCTTGATGTCTTCTTCGGGGTTGGAACACTAACACCACTTCCTCTTTCTTCATAGCATGAGCCATGGATTCTACAATGAAAACCATCAACTTATTACGAGTTATTTTCTCCTATATGGTATTTTTACACAACACAAACCCTATCATCATCTTGCATGTCACAAGAGAAAAATATTCAAGAACATCCAACCACTCTCTCCTTTGTTTGTGTCTTATCCTACGATTCACATCTCAAACCCCAAGTCATGCTCCATACAAGACTTCCCCAACATAATTGAAAATAGATAATAAAGAGTACAACAATGGTATTTTATACTAAAGGATGTATCTTCCCTTTATATATAATATGTGGGGGAGTCCATTATAAAACAAAGACTTAGGTCCATACAAATAACCGACAATAAAAATCCACAGGGAGTGCAATACAATATAATGCTGACAAGTGTCATAATGGGGCTTTACAAAACCCCAATGTGGTGTGCCCTCCAAGCATGATTCTACTTGAGATCAACACCCCTCCTTGAAGATGATGTGCTCTCCAACATGTTGTTATCCCAATACTCCCTCTTCCATGGTTGTTCATTGTCCAAGTATCCTCATGCAAGGCATTCCTTCTATAGATTTGTGCTACATGTCCTCTTGTGCCCAATTATCCTTAACATGTTTTCTAATGTGATGTGACTTGGATTTTATTCTTTTCTTAACATGTATTTGAGTCCACAAACAACAATCATGAAGTATTATCCTCAACCCAACTGTCCAACCTCCAAGGTGTATGTCACATGGTCCCATGTTCTAAGGGATATGTGCTCTCCTCCAAGTGCCTAATTATTTTCCTAGGCAGGTGTCTTTCCTAACTAAGAAACCAAATCCACCATTGTGTGCATCCAATGGGTTAGTCTTCATGCCAATTAAAGGATGGGTTAGTCTTATATATATATCATTATAACACTAAATATTTAAGATCAAGGATTGAAGGAAATAAATGAGAAGCATAGGAAATAAGTCTTATGATTGGATAGGATTTGGAAAAGATGGGAATTTTTTGGAGCTTGAAATGGATATATGGAATTGATTGATTTCAAACATTTCCAATTTTATATAAAAATTTAAAAATAGAGTTTAGAAGCCACTTGTCATCTTTCGAGAGTCCATTGACTTCAGTGTTCCATACTTGTGCCTCTTATAGAAAGGGATCACATTTTGATGTATATCATTTGCAGAGAAGAGTGATTACCTAGAGCTGAGCTTGGTAGTACTATAAATGATGTTCAAATTATTGGAATCCTTTTCAAGAACCCTTAGAACACATTCTTTAATGAAGGATCTATTTCAAAGTATTTGGGGAATTAGTACCTGCTTCTCTCATTCTTTTATATTAGAATTAACCTTCCTTAACTAGTGTTCTGAGTTGCACCCTCTCTTAGTATGCCCAATATATAAAAGAAATTTATTCCAGGTTTCAGATGCCACAACAACCTTTGTTATGTTGTTTTCTTCATCAATGTCTGTACCTACTAGCTAGAGACCTATATGATCTTCACCTTTCCATCATGTTTCCCACCAACTTTAACTTAGGTTCAAAGATGATCACATAATAAAGTAATTCTCAGCCCTATTTTTGACTCCCTAGTCAACAGTGATCTGATTCTGGGCTAGATTTGAGGACAAACATATATGTCAAAAGACAATTTCCAGAAATCTAAGTGCTTCTGTGGACTAGATCAACAACAAGAATGAGTTATTATTTAATTCTGGGAATTTTTCTACCATCAATAAATATTAAATAGGAAATGTCAAGTGACCTACTACTATGGTTAATTATTGGACAATAGTAAAAAGAAAAAACAAATTAATTACAGACTAAAAATGATTAAAAACACTTGTAAGCCACCACAAGGAAGGATAGAAAAAATATAACCTTGTGATCCAACCTCCAATCTCCGTGATGCTTTTGACACACTGTTGGCCCTGATGTATCCATCAAAAGAATCATTTCTTTTGGCCATGGACTACATGCCTTATGTACAACTACCGTGCATATCACACATCATCACAAGATAGATTTTGAATAAAAACCTATGTATTTGTACATCTGAAGATTTTTAATAGCAACCTCATCAATTGCGTCTACAAGATAGAGGACCGGTAAGAAAAAACAACATGGAACAATTGTCATGTTTTATGTATTACTACAATACAATAAAATTATGTCATTTTTGTGGAAAATAAAAACCATACCTCAATATCCTTCATGTCCAGCATGTCCAAGAAATAGTGAGCTATAATAATCATTAAAGTACTTCAAACAATAACAGTAATAACAGTAGAAATATATATCAGATCTAAGTTGTTAATGAAAGACAACATTATATAACAATAACAATATATATCAGATCTGAACCAATTATAAACTGAACATAAGATGTTAGGGAAGACCTCCCTTATCCTAAAAAAATGCTTCTAAACCGACTTCAACCTCTTAACGTTAGGTTACTTGCATGAGACTCAACTAGACCAACATGCCTTTGAAAGGAGAGAGCCCATAACTGGAAAAGACCTTAAAATAGATAATCCAACCCCCAAAAATAAAAATAGTATCAGCACAACAATACGACCAACTCACAATAAAAAAAGACAACAAAGTACTCCAAAAAAGCCATATAAGGTAGCACTATGGTGGATGGCACCTAAGGAGGATATTAAGGTCAACATAAGGGTATACATCACCCCCTAAGGGGTCACGCTAGTCATCAATAAGTTGGACTTCAACATTTAAGGGTTGTATAGCTCAACGTTACCATGAAAGGGTCAATCACGAGTCACCACAAGGCTAAACATCACATATAAGTAAACATGCAAGTCAACGTAACATAACAAGGCACCATGCTATCATACTAGGATCATGTACATCAAGCCAACATGAGGGTAGGTTACCCATCCTTCTCAACTATATGTGGTCATACGTCTCATGTGTCTCATGCAAAGAGTGGAATCTCATAATCATCATCACTAGATAAGAAAGCTCATGTGGTCATCTCATCTTCCTCAGGTTAACTCATCAAGGGGTGGACAACCCCTTGAGGATAACCTAGTCCTCGGAAGATGTCACACATATTAAAAAATAAGCTATTCAACAAAGTGAGCAAACATTTTTCATATAAATTGTAAAAAACACAAATATAGGTATATTAATTGTTTTAATCAACACAATACTATCAAATAGAAAGCTGCATTAATCATTAAAGTATTGAAAACAAAAACAATAATAACAGTAGAAATATATATAAGATCTAAGTTGTTAATGAAAGACAACAATGTTGAATTAACAATAACATGAATATATTATATCTAAACCAATTATAAATGATATGGGCATCTCATCTTCCTCAGGTTAAATCAGAAAGGGGTGCACCCCTTGAGGATAACCATAGTCCTCGAAAGATGTCACACATATTCAAAAATATGAACTAAGCAATAGAATGCACATTATAAACCTCAATTCTAAAATATGACCATGCATTGACTAAATCAAGAAACTTGTAACAAAACTGTAAATATTTCATTTCTATACTTAGTCAAATACAAATCTTAAATGTATACAACTACATTTTTTTTCATAAATTCCAAGATGGGGACGTTAACACAAAAAATTGTTCACCTAGGTCTCTATGGTCCAAACCATAATTTTACATCATATTCCCACCATTATTTCCTCCATTTTGGCCTTCACAAATAAAATTCCACCAAATATGGTCCAAAACATTATTATTCCTTCCCCATAAATACAAGGAAGTTGAGCATTTATTGTGATTTATTCCCACTCTCTCCAAAAAGGACAAAAAAACCCTAAAAATGAGAAGGGTAAAAAATCATAGATAAATACCATGCACAATAAAATACCATGGGTCAAAATAACTTCGACCATACTATAAATAGATTTTGAAGGTCTCCCCACAAACATTCCTTCACTTTTGAACCTTTCACCATTATCTTCACATTTTTCCATGTCATTCCCACGGCGTATGTTGATGTTTCTCCATACCCATTTGGATCCATTCCCTCTATTTGAAAACCACTAGTTGAGACGATTGGAGACCCATGCCATGGAGCCGGTGGACCATTTCCTTAGACGTCTGCAGTCACCCATTCTAAATAAAGATAAGCATATTTTTGTTGCTTTTTTTTAGTTAAATAAAGAATATGAAAATCATAAAAATATTTTTGTTCTTGTTTATTGTCAATTGTTATTGAAAGTCGAGGTTGCAAAATCCCTCGCACCATGAACTCTACCCTATGATCTAGTTGATCTAGGATAGGTGCTTTTGTATGTAGTAGGGAAGAAATTCTCACTACAGTTTTGGCGATTCCACTCGGTCGATCCTTTCAGATCTTTGTTTTTGTAGGTGTTTCTACTGGTTTGTTATACTTGGGTACCTTCATCCGTCACAGATCTAACCCCCTCGCGGTATATCCGAACCAATTTTTCTTAAGTGCCTGCCTCCCTGACTGATGTTGAAATCCTTTTATGAAAAAATCCCTAGTTATGTCTGGATCACACTTATTTAGTAGAAATCTGCGACTAGGTCGCACATTTTTTCCGTATAAGATAAACCTAAGTCGTACCTTTGCTCTTGTGACCCAGTTTTGTGTGACCTGTTGCGCATAAACTCCTATTTTTTGTGACCTGAGTCTTTCGACTATTTTTCTTTCCCAATGGCGATTGTTTCACAGTTCTGTGTGACCTCGATCACACTTGTTTCATAGACAGGTGCGACCTGTAGTTTTTTCAGTCCTTTTTGGTGTTTGAGATCCTTGTTCCAGACCCCTTGTCTATGTTCTACCCCTTCTCGGCTTGTTTCTATCCATATTTGATGCTTTACTGCCCCTTTGTTTGTTTTGTGGTCCTATGTGCCTTGTATGTGAGCCCCTTTAGTCGAGATTCATAGTTGAGACCCTCTATGTGTTTCCTACAACTTGATCGGTTCCTTATGCGCTCATTTACTTGTGTATATTTTATTTTATGGAAGAATTAATTATTTTGCATGATATTTACTGTCATTTACTGTTATTTATCTACATTTTACATCTTGGTCGTGAGATCACTGGGATTTATACACATCACTTGTACACACATCTCACACCCTAAAGTAAAACGATTGGTTCATGACCCCAAGCTAGCCTAAAAAATTAGCTTAACTCAACCAACATTGTAACCTCATTTGAGGACCAAAAAAATCTTGTAGTTAAGTTATGACATTGGGGATAGGCATCCAAATAACACCCATTTGTCACTCATATTTGAGACATAGTTGTTGTCCATTAGGGTATTATAATTCTCTTGTACTTGTTGACACAGTCACGACCATCCAGTTGAAGTTCTCCCCACTCTACGAGAGTAAGACACAACAAAAGGGTTCTACAAGTTCAGGTAGAATACCGCACTCCATTCTGCACTGAAGTCTAACCCTTCATAGCCCTCCTCATGGATGCTGAAGTATACCGGGTGTCGAGGGCCGAAGGGCTGAAGTGCTAGTAAACCACTTTGGACGTTTCATGAATGAGGTAGCCTAGTTGCCATTCTATCTAGGGCTCTTATACCCGAGGTCCCTCTTGGTAGTGGGATTCTCTTAGCTTATTGTTCTTCCATTTTGTACTATTTGACTGGGATTTCATCACCCTGCAAAGGATACAATTTGTGAGGGGCTTCCATCTTGTAGCTAGGAGTTTGCTTGCACTGATATGCCATAGGTTAGTGCGTCATTTTCTTTCGAGGTAGTGTTGCTTGTTGGATTTCTGACCATTTTTTTGTCAACTTGCCTATTGTAACACGTTGTTGCAATTTGGTTTTAGAGATTTCTTTTTATCCCATGAGACACCATTTGTACGATCTCCTTCTATACAGTCGGTTGTAGTTGGATTTTTTAGCCCACGTTTTCCACTCTTACACCTAAATTCATAAGAAAACACACCACCATGTCATCATTTCTCAACCACGCTACTCGCATAGGCTTAGAGGGAATGCCCCTTAGTTCGGTTCCTTGAACCGTCACCATTGGATCCATATTCAGTGTCATTCACCACCTTCAGAGCCATATACTGCCTTTGATTATGATTCAGATTCCTATCAATCCGAACCTACTTTGTTCATTGCCCCATCTATCCCCATGGCTGGTGCACCTCCTAACCCCTTTTAGGGGGGGATGATTGGTAGTGGGCTTGTGTCCATTCCACCCATCATTTTGGGTATCCCTTCTACTGTACCTATAGGTCCTAGTCCTAGTGGGCTCCTTGCCACCACACACACTACTGTTGGTTACCCACTAGTGGTGGCCCCACTTCAGGCACCATGGTTCCTACCATACCACCATTCATGCATGGGGGAAGTGGCCCTTCCACTTCCATTCTGACTATTCCTACCATCCCAGTGACTACTATTGTCAGAATTCAACCTTACCCACCCCCATTTGCCTATGGGAACTACATTCCTTTTGGCGCCGACACCATTGTTGGCCCTTCCCGATACACTCTCGATTCTAGTATACCTTTCATGGATAGTCTCAACCTGCCTTATTTGGAAGGGTTGACCAATGAACCCATTCGTCATAACCCATTATGGCCTCCCAATCCTACCAAAATCCCTTCAAACATCCCTAAGTTTGAGGGAAAGGCAGGAGAAGACCCCCAAAACCATATTACGTCATTCCACTAATGGTGTTCATCTAAAAACACAGTGGATGATTCTATCAGATTGTGGTTATTTTAGTGCACAATCACAAGTGTTGCGACCAAATGGTATATCAAACTGCCTCATGCCACCACCCGAACTTTTCCTTGTTATCCTCAATGTTTCTCCAATACTTCTAGTAACCCATTTAATATGATGACGGTGTGGAAATTCTATTATCCTATAGACAAAACACAACTACCCATATCACAAATCATATCCATGAGTGGCATCGTAGTTGTAGCTTGTGTAAGATCCAGTTAGATGATCATATTTTCCTAGATTGGTTTCTTAAAACCTTACCCCTCCCATAGCCAAATATGTTGCATCTGAGCACCCAAAAACTGAGGAGGAATCCATCCTCAAGGCACAACAATTTGATATCATCTATGCCCAATCGGGTTATATGTATACCATTATACCTGATGCTCCCTGTACTGGCTCCTCATGTTGAGATAAGCTGAGGGAATCCCATGCTGCTGATGGAGTCATAGACTCTATTTCTCAACATCCCCACCTTTACACGACCTCTCCTTCAATTCCACCCCATTATGGTAACACCCATAGTGTTTTCGAACCAGGTTACACCCCTGATTTTTCACGCGTAACAGCTGATTCTGAAGCCACACCTTCCTATGTGTCTTCCATGCCAATTCCTCATGTTCACGAACCAAATTTCTTGGCGCACTCATGTAATGGCCAGACGGTCGGATTTGCATCCCCCTAGCTGCTCCTACCTATTACCCACCACATGTGTAACCTACTTCTGCTCCGACCTCGACTCCTCTTGCTCCTCAAGGACAGGTCTACGCACAACATAAACTCCCTAATAAACCCTTCCCCAATAATGAACAAGGGAAGGGAAGATGACAGAGAGGTAGGTATCATGGAAACAACCAACCTCTAGGAGGTGGCCAATAACCTAACCCTCTGAAAAACAACAGAGCCAATCACCCTGCACATAATCCCCAGTGTCCTCCTAGACTTGGGAAGAACCCACAATTGTTGGCTAACCATTTGTGTGCCATTTGTAACACTTATGGCCATTATACATATCAGTGTCCTCATATGAATCATGTTCGCTATTTATTCTAGATCGATAATCAACGTGACCCCAACGGAGATACTCCGGCTCAGCCAAACCCAACACCACCAGTTCCTCCACCTATGTTGCTACAAAAACCCCTACCAAATCAAGGAATGGTTGCAACCCAACCCTTTATGCCACAAACCCCCGCACCCACTACTGCAGGCCCACCCATTGATCTCGGTGTCCATCACCTTATGACATTATCGTCTGATGTTAACCTACAGAATTGACAAAACCAATATGGATCCACCATGGAAACCGTTAACCCATCTGCGACATCTACCTCCACCACTCCCTATATGTATTTTCATTTTCTAAGGCCGCCCATGGAAAATACTACCAAATTCCCTTGGTTCCCTTTGCGTCGCATTGTGAAAAACTCCACTTCCATATCTGTGCTCAACTACAGTATAGTTGACGACTTGGACTAGTCTCTCTCGGCCATGTCCACTCTGGAAGTTCTCAAAACTTGTCCTTCACAATGCAAATTGTTTTTATCCGCGCTAGGTGTCATCAATCCCTCTAAATCCTGGTTGATCACTTTCGAATTGGATCATGGAGAACCTTGGATGCCATCATACATTACATTCCAAATTCTGGTCACGATTCATAATTTGGTCATTCATCGATGCATCATTAATGAGGGGGCATCCACCTACATTTTGTCAACATTTGTTTGGAAGAAACTTAGATCCCCGACCCCACTCTTTACACCTATTATGGTCATGCTTCTCAATCCCAAGTCATCCTCATGAGTGTCCCTATTGAGTTAGCTGACAAAATAGTGTTGATTGAAATTGAGTTTGTCAATGACCAACTCAATTACAACCTCCTCCTAGGACGTAGTTATATGTATGCAATGCAAGTCGTTGCCTCTACCTTCTTTTGGATCTTGACGCTACCCCATTATGGGAATATCATGACCATTGAACAACTGACGTATTATGATCCAAAGGGTCTGGCCACACCAGAACACATCCTCCCTACTATCAACACTACCATCGACAACATGTCCATACTTTCCTTGTCTGTCATTGGCCTAGGATTATTTACCAATGCTCCTTTTATGGACACCTTTTTGTGCTTGCCACCTCCTCCTTCGTTGACTAATATATCAAATTTGTGCACTATCTCATCTGGTAACATTCCGACCTCCTCGTAACCTCAACTGTAGGCCTCGAGGAATTATTAGGGTTCATTCCCTGTACACATGATTCTGTTCCTCTTTTCACCTTACATAATCATGAGTAAGATTGATATGTATACTCTCAACCTATATGGATTCACTTTGGGTATTACTGCATGGTACCTAGATCCACCTACCCCTCCCTCGACTCCCCAGATCGTGTTAAATCACATCCAACCTATTGAGATGATGTCGCACACACCCCTTGGTACAACAGTGACTGCTTCTATCTCTACTGTTGCCCCCCCTTCTTCCACGAATACTGGGGGTAAGATGCCCAAAGAGATGACAAAACCACATCCTCCCCCTAAATTTTCTTTATGCAATGTCCAAGGACATGAGAAACATAACTGTCTTGATTTTCCTATCCTTTGCACCCACATGGGCACTGCAGTCGATACTGATGGCGCTCCAATTGTCAACATACCAACGATACCTATGGTTAAAAACAAATCTCTATGAACTAATCACCCATGTGTAGTTTATGGCCTATATGGTCATTATTCACACCATTTCCCAAACTTTCTCGAGTACCATTCACTCCTCAGTGACCTTCGCAAAAACTATTGTGAGTTTAAAATTATCGTCCTTGAGGAGATCCACCCTCCGGCCTCTTCCTCAGACACCACTAACACAATTTACATGATTTGTATATCCAGTAGTCCTTCCCCCTCCTTGGTCGTAGAAGATCCATTTGATCTATCCACACGCTATTTTCACAATGACGAGGAGATTCTTGAAGCTCTTTCAACTCATGGATATCCTTGGGATGATATGCACCACCGATCCTTTTTAATCCCCAATGATCCTTATTCATCGTCGGACCAATTCTCTATCGAAGCGAAAGAATTCATCCATGGAAGTGTCGACTAGTTTAAAAATGTAATTCTGGCACCTGACAGCTTTGAGGAGGATAACATTGCCAACATTTCACCAACCATTAAATTCAATATATCAACTATACCCAGGATAGTTGAGGATATTAACCTCGGTGTGTTTTGTTCTCCTAAAGAAGTCACTTCATACAAAACACTTTTTTAGGAATTTCGTGATATCTTCGCTTGGTCCTATATCGATATGCTTGGGCTTGATCCCTGTATCGATGAACATCGCATCGACACATGGCCCAATGTTGCCCCCATTCTCCAAAATCAATGACCCATTCAACCTTCAAAGGTTCCTACCGTCAAATCTGAGATTAAGAAATTACAGAAAGTAGGTTTCATATAACCTATTGCATATACCACTTAGGTTTCCAATCCTGTTCCTGTTAATAAAAAACAGGGTACCATTCGCGTCTGTAATGACTTTCCTGTCTTGAATTTAGCATGTCCCAAACAAAACTTCCCCACTCTTTTCATTCACCAAATCATTGACTCTTGTGCTGACCATGAATCCTTTTCCTTCATGGATGGTTTTTCCGGTTATAACCAAATTCAGATCCGAAAGAAGATCAATACAAAACTACTTTCACTACCCCTTATGGAATGTTTATGTATCGTGTCATGCCGTTTGGCCTTAAAAATATTGGATCCACTTTTCAGCAGGCCATGAAATTTTTGTTCCACGAATGCATTCACATTATCATGATCTATTTAGAAGACCTCATGAATCAATCTCAGAAGTTTTCCCAACATTTGGATGACTTACGAGAAGTATTCCTACGTTGTCGCAAATATAACGTCCGCTTGAACCCCCTCAAGTGTGTCTTTTTTGTCCTAGTGGATCGCTTACTAGGATTCATCGTGTCTCACAAAGGGATTGTCATGGATCCTTTGAAGGTTGAAGCCATCCTAAATCTCCCCCCCCCATGTACTCTGCACGAATTGTAGAGCCTCCAAGGCAAGACCAGTTTCCTTCGCTGGTTTATTTCGGACTATGCGACGAAAGTCCATGGATTCTTACACTTGCTATGTACCAACATTCCTTTTGTATGGGATGATCATGCACAAGGTGCTTTCTATGAATTGAAACAAGCTCTGAATTCCACTCCATTATTTTCTCCACCCGACTTCACCAAGGAGTTTATCATCTATGTGTCAGCATCTGAACAGTGAAAATGCTATCGATGGAGTCTTGGTCCAAGAAGGCAATGCTCGTCAAGAGCACATGATATATTACGTAAGTCATAAAATTTTCAGACCACCTTTACGTTACTCACACGAAGAGAATATGGCCATTGCCATCATATTTTTGGTACATAAGCTATGTCATTATATTCTCATGAGCTGAGCTCGAGTTGTGGCCGATTCCAACCCCATGAGTTTTCTCTTGAGCCGCTGTCTTGTCCAAGGTCGTGCTTCCAGGTGGATTGTCATTATACAAGAGTACGTTTTGGAATTCATCTCATCAAAAAGATCTAAACCTTTGGAATTAGCTTCCTTGATGGAATACTCCCCTTCGTTGTCTACGTCACCCCCTATCACAATCAATCTTCCTGACGAATTCTTATTAGTCATCTCTACGAAAGACCCATGGTATGGGGGAACTCTCATGTACTTGTGCACACAAAAATTTGGCCCCCACTTAATTCATGAAGATTGTCATCACATCCGACACCAAGCTGCTCGATATCTCCTTATTGGGGATGTCTTGTACCACTGCGGTGTCGACACCATACTGCATTGTTTTCTCACTCATGATGAAGCCAAACAATTATTGAATGACTGTCATAGTGGAGCTTGTGGCAGCCACCTATCTAGTTTGGAATTGCCTACCGCTCAAAAGATACTGCATGTTGGTTATTTCTGGCCCACCATCTTCGCCAATTTCATCCATTCAGTTAAAAACTATCGCAATTGTTAGATCTTTTCTCCAAAAGAAAGGACACCTCTTACATTGCTACATCCTATTGTCACAGTTGGTCCCTTCTGCAAATGGGCGATTGAATTCATGACCTGTAACTATCCTTCATTCAATGGCCATAAATACATCATTGTGGTTTTTGATTACTTCACCAAATGGTCCAAGGCCATTCTTACTTTAAACTGTAAGGCTGATACTGTGACATGTTTCCTTTTTAACCATTTTATCACTCGTTTCGGTGTCCCCCAACAATTAGTATCGGACCATGGTTCTGATTTCAAGGATTTTGTTTGGACAGAGCTCTCTGACATGTTGAAGTTTGAACACTAGTATTCCTCTACTTATTACTGTCAGGGAAATGGCCAAGTTGAGGCTGTCAACAAGATCCTAAAAACCATGCTCAAATGAAAGGTGGAAAAACACAAATCCAATTGGCACCACTTTCTCTTTTCTGCCCATTGGGCCTACTAAACATAGACTAATACTGCCACCTATTTTACCCCATTTCACTTAGTACATGGTGTGGAATCAGTTCTTCCTATTGAATGCCAGATTTTGTCGCTCCACCTTGCCATTGAACTTCTACCTTATACTTCACGATTAAGAAAATGCCTAATTATGTTTGAACAAACCAATGAGGACCATTTTACTTCTCTCCAAATGATCGAAGCATCTAAGACTTGGTCAAAGTCCCACTATGACCTCCACATCCACCCACACTCCTTTAGTGAGGGGGATCTCTTCCTTGTTTACAACCAAGCCCATGATAAGAATGGGAAATGGAAGTTCGATTCTAGGTGCTATGGACCTTATGTCATCCATCAATGTGTCGAAAAGGGAGCATATCTCCTTGCTGACTCTGATTGTTACCTCTTGAAGAATCCCCACAATGGGATCTACCTCAAGAGGTTCTATGCCTGAAGTCACTCATCGTGAGTACCCTTGTATCATAATTTTTCTTTCTTGTTTTAAATCATTTTTTCCACAAGTCTCAGAGTTTGTTTCCTTGGTTTCTCCACATGGATCCTAGCTCACCTTTCTATGTTGGTTTCTTTGACGGAGCAAGTATATGGTCTCCTAATATATCCTCATCTACGTGGGTCATTTATTCCCTGTCACATGAGTTGATCCATATCAACAGAATGTGTGTTGGTGTTGCTACCAACAACTAGGTTGAGTACGACGGTGTCACTGGTATCCTGACCATGTCCCTTCACTTGGGGATTTGTCACCTTGATGTCTTCCTAGACTCCCAGCTGCTTGTCTCCTAGTTGAATAACTACTACCGAGTACGCGATCCTTTCCTCTTTAGAATGTTCCTGCACACTGGACACTTGGTTAGACATTTTGAATTCATTTCATTCATGCATGTTCCAAGAATTCTCAATAGTGTAGCAGACCAAATGGATAATGATGTTCTAGAGTGGCACATCAATCATCGCATATAGGAAATACACTGCATTATGCATCATCATATAGTCATGCATACATATGTCATATACATCATATAGGAATAATCATAAAATAGACTCATAAAAATCCATAAAAATATGAAAAGGTGCATCCACGTGCATAAATATCATAATAATGTTCAGTACAAAATGAGAAGCTCCACAAGCTTTCTCGTATGATCATATACATCATACAAAAATCCCCACAATTAAATGCATTGGGGGCATCATCACATGCTGTTAGTCTGAGTCATCTTCCTCTGAGTCTGTGTCCTCATCCGAGTCCTTGTCCATTGTCATGCTACCCTGTGTTGCCGCTATGACATACTCAACAAAAACTATGATCCTACTCATGAGAGAGATCCACTCTAGAGGATCCCTATAGTATGTGGCGACCAGATCATCATCTAGGTACTGCCACCCAGTGTTGGTGACCCCCTCTAGCAATCTCTCTATGTCCAGCCGTAGTGAGTTCAATGTCACACTCTGCCGCCTCCTCTACCCATGAGCAAGTGGATCTAACCCCTCCACCCTTCCCCTGCATCGTTGGTACCCCTCTGGAGGGTGTGGTCCCACGTCTGCACATGCACAAAGTATGTCATCAATATCTATCCCACACATGATCTATATACCACTATTATAGTAAAATATATATGAATGCAACCAAAAATCATCATGTATACATACTGTTAGGTCCTTAGACCTACCA
Organism: Pseudotsuga menziesii; assembly: GCA_001517045.1. Classification (NCBI taxonomy): domain Eukaryota; kingdom Viridiplantae; phylum Streptophyta; class Pinopsida; order Pinales; family Pinaceae; genus Pseudotsuga; species Pseudotsuga menziesii. Next base: position 164,215 of record LPNX010082108.1, on the reverse strand, counting down.
TGGAGGTTGAGGAATCTCTAGGTCTCCTCGGCAATCCATCCATGTGTATGGATAGTCCTCTATGAGGGCAGGAAACTACCGCCACTGTGCAAAAATTTCCTGGGTGAAGAAGTGACCCACCAAGCCTCCTCCATATCTAATGATAATATTGCACCATATCCTCATGCGCGGCTCGCAAGGTCCCCCCTCACGCATCACCAGATGTGGTTGCAGTGTAGGTAGTCGCTCAAAGAAAAATAGAAAAAAGGAGGGGAAATAGAAATCTCCACTTGCCAAGCTGGCCTGGTTCAACGCACCTCGATCCATTGTTAAGTACATCTGGGACCACCCATAGTAGGTGCCCCTCAACACACTCTTGATCATCATTAGTTGGTCTTTTGATATCTTGTGCGGCCCTTTCAATCCTAGTATGCACAACATCATAGATTCCATTGCGCGAGTCTCCAGACTCTCAATGTCACACATCAATATGTACGACGCATGCACATACCTTGAGGCATAGCAATTCCTGGATCAAATATCATCCATCAACACCCCCCTTGGGAGCTTCAACAAGGTGTTGTCGATCATGAACAGTATCAGGAGGCCAGTCAGAAAATACACATCTTAGAGGGTGATCTACAATCACTCAACTTGGATGATGAAACACTCTGAGTCTCGATCCCAATAACTCACCAGCTTGTTCAACAACAGTTTTGCTGCGTGCATCAAGGGGATTTGAAATAACATCAGCAGCCCACGCCGGGCAAGCACATCCTATACCACTCCATCATCCTCCATGTCATCTCTAATATCCCTGATGTCTCTCTCTCACCACCCAACTCAAGGCATCATGAACTTGCACAAATTCCATCTCAGACATAGTGACACAAAAATTCCCATTTTGGGTTAGGTTGCACCTGTCGGGCCTTTTTGTTCGACCCAAGTTGCGCAAAAATGCTTGACAGGTGCGTTTGGGTCACTCTTATCTCCTAATCAGATGCAACCTGAATCGCACCTATCTCCCTGAAAGGTGTGACCGGGTCACGCTTGTCTTTCTGATAAGTGTGACCTAGGTCGCACCTTTTCACTCGAAAAGTGCGACATGACATTGAGAACCCTTTGGGCTCATCCATGCCCCCTAGAGTGAGGAAAACCAAAAAGTAAACAACTTAAATTGACAGGCTCAGTGAGAGGTCTTACTAGCAAGTCACATATTAGAAAACTGCTGGTCCAATAGAAAGAAATCAACAGTTATGTTTTGGGTCCTTCACTCTAACGTAACATTGCACAGTGAAAATGACATGTGTTATGTGGTCCCCCCTGTTTATAGGCCTCCATTTGGTCAAAATTTTTCTTCCATACATCACATAGTCATTCGACATCCATTTTCCTCATTGTTCACACCATCGGATTTGGCTCTATGTCCTTGTCTGTTGACGAGACCTAAGTCTCGTACCCTCCCTTTGATTTTTCGGGCCATTTCCCAGAGTCACCTTGATTTGCGTGCCACCAAGTGAATCAAACCTTATACGTATTGGCATGTTCATGAGCCATCATATCCATCCATACTGCAAACTTGGCCTTATTTTACCACCATTCATCATCCCACAAGGAGGCCCCACCAGTGTTCCACTGTTATTGTTTATCCATATTAGCCATGTTCACAACATCACCCCTTTTGGTACATCAAACACTTCCTCCTTTCTTCACTGACAATCACAAAGTTTTTGTTAATCTCTTTTCTGACTCCTAAAAGAATGAAAAGATTTTCGAGCACACTTGCTTCCTTTTACACTCATTAAAGTATTTGAAAGGGCACCTTCCAATTAGGAACGTTTCCCTTTGTATCCTTTTATGCTTTGTCGGACATTGGGACCGTACTATACGAAAAATATCATTTATGGGTTGTATTTAAGCACTTTTCCAGCCCTGTCATAATGAAAAAGATAGGCGAGCAAACTTGGTTTTGTTCATGCTCATAAAAGTATTTGAATGACCATTCAATTAGTTTAGGTTTAACCTTTTTCGGCCTAGTTGGACTACCTACGAAAAATAAGTCTCTCTGCCCCTTTCGGTTGGAAGATATCTCCTTTGTACAGTTTTATCCTTTTTTATGGCTTAGGATACTAGTGTATGGAAAATAGAACCACTGGAGTCTTCTTCATGTTTTCAGACTCTCTAAAAATGGAAACACCATCGAGCATTTACTATCTTGGGCTCGAAAAAAATCCATGAGATAGTATCATATTGAGCATACTTCTATCCCTTCTTCATGCTCTTTAAACTATGAAGAAGGACCAAATAGTGTCTCTAGGTGCCCACACATATTACATATGGTCTCACATTATGGCAGCTTTCCCCCATTGGGTCGCCTTTGTTCAGATTACTCTGCAATGAGTCTCCCTTGGATCCCTTGGATATCACTAGTCTAGTTACTTCCGCAAGTATCTCCCATTGCAGTCATCTCCCCGATTTCACAGCTATGTTCCCTTCCCCATGATCAGTATCATTTGTTTCCATGTCATCCCTGCCATCATAATATAAAAAAGGAAGTTTGAGTCCCTCGTACTCCCCTTCCCCTATTCCCCATTCAGTGTCCTAGTCCCATGACTATCCCACATCTTGGGTTGTTCCCCTTGCGATTCTATCAAGGAAACCTCATTTCCTTGTTAGTTGCAGGTCTCCCTTTGTTGAAGTCAACACATCTATTCCATAGGATAGATCGAGAGGTCCCTGTATCCTGGTTTCATCCACCTCATTGATGAGTTCCTTGGACCACTTTAAAGGAGTCCTTAGTGACTTTCGGGTTGGTTGTGTCTCATGTGCTTGACTTCAACTCCATCATCATGCCATTGATATTCATACAAGGTATTCATTCATTCATTATTTGGTCGAAGACATCGATTGTCACCTTTATTCTAGGACCCATACAATTTCATGTCCCTTGTGATTTTCGAGCTACATTGGCGACAATGTTTAGAATCCCCTTAGTATCATGATTCCGTGTATCTACTTTATTTGATGTTGTTTATTGTACCTCAGAGATTCTGACTCTCAGTCATTGAGTCCATATAGATGTGTACAGCCCCAGATATAGCAGAGCATTAGTTTTGTGATATTGCATGCCATGAGAATCCCATTGTTCTTATGTACCAGTTCTTCAGATCAATATTTGTATTCAACTTCCCATTGAGGCCACCATTATGTACTACCAATTGTATCTATGTATTGATCAACTCCCATTGTTTGATCCTTGATCCCCATTTTTATATTGAGACATTGTTACAAGCATGGGTATTCCTACCTCGTCCATATACATGTCTAAGATTATATGTATCTCATCCATATTTTAGAAGAAATACAAACCAAAATCCACTGCAGTTCGAATAAGGAGACTCCACTCCTCCGCGGTCCTCTTCAGTCTCTCCACTATTGTCACCATTTTCCCTTGATCCTATGATGTTTATCAACCATACGATGAGATCCTTCCCTCACACATCAGGGGGGAATCTGTTAACACAATTTTTTTTCACCTAGCTCTATATGGTCCAAACCATAATTATACATCATATTCCCACCATTATTTCCTCCATTTTGACCTTCACAACTAAAATTCCACCAAATATGGTCCAAAACATTATTATTCCTTCCCCATAAATACAAGGAAGTTGAGCATTTATTGTGATTTATCCCCACTCTCTCAAAAAAGGACCAAAAAATCATAAAAATGAGAATGGGTAAAAAACCATAGATAAATACCATGCACAATATAATACCATGGGTAAAAGAACCTTGGACCATGCTATAAATACATTGTGAAGGTCTCCCCACAAACAGTCCTTCACTTTTGAACCTTTCACCATTATCTTCACATTTTTCCATATCATTCCCACAGTGTATGTTGAGCTTGATCCATACCCATTTGGATCCATTCCCCCTATTTGACAACCACTAGTGGAGACTACTGGAGACCCAGACCGTGGAGACGGTTACAGTGGCCCATTCCAAATAGAGGTATGCATATTGTTGTTGCTTTTTGTTAGTTAAATAAAAAATATAAAAATCATAAAAATATTTATGTTCTTGTTTATTGTCAATTGTTATTGCAAGTCGAGGTTGATAAATCCCTCGCACCATGAACTCTACCCTATGATTCAAAATATCTAGGGTAGGTGTTATTGCATGTAGTAGGGGAGAAATTCCCACTACAGGGGACATCTAATTCATTGTCATTTACTATTGTAGTTGTTGTGCCCTCTCTTTGTTGATGTATTTGTAACTTTGGAATGTATTCACTTGTATATCTTATGTATTGTACCCCGATGTTTATTCCAGGAAGTATCTATAATGTAATTAATTCATGTCATGCCCCGATGTTTCGATCGGGAGATTCAATAATGTAACAATTCATGTAAAGTCATTGTGGGTAACCCTCCTATTTGTCAATGGTTAAAGTCCCTGCAGTTGTGGGCCCCTAGGGTTGTTAGACTATCCTAGAGAAATCGACCCTAGGTGAGTCATTGTGAGTCGGGGCAATAGTCCCTATTGTTGTGTTAAGGATAACCCTCCTTGTTGGTTGGAGGAGGAAAAGTCCCCACAAGTTGTGGGGCACTAGGGTTATTAGACACTCCTAGAGATGTCGGATCTAGTTAGTAATTGTTAACTGATGCCAACATGTTTGAGTGGGTTTGAAGTGAACGAAAGAATATAAATAGAGAGTGAGCCTCTCTATTTAACACACACACACTCACTCATTGGGGTGCAAGAGTGAGAGAGGAGAAGCTCTCTCAGTGTGAGAGAGAGAACAAGCTGTGGAGATCATCTTTTCTGTTTTCGGGTTTTACTACTGTCATTGGTGCTCATTCTATCTTTGAGGAAGTTGTGGGGTTTTCTCCTTTATGGTTTCCCCGAGGAAAATTCTTTGTGTCTCTTGTCTCTTGTGTTTATTGCTGTACATGTTATTCTCTCAGTTAAAGATCCTAAGATCATAATGCTAGCTTGAATGATAAAAATATAACATGGTATCAGATCTAACCTGAGAAGAAGACATTGTGTAGCTGTAGAATCTAGGGATTCTTAATTTTTGGGTCTCTCTCCATAATCCATCAACAAAAGTATGCTAGGATGACTCTCCATTGAAGGGCGCATCTTTCTGTCGAAGCGGAATTCGATTCCGAGCATTTTTAGTTTTGGTACGGAAAATTAGGGCTTTCTACAGAAGAGGAATTTTTGAGTGAGCTCGGCATAGAATTGATTTCATCATCAAAATCGAATTTTAGAGACCTGGATCAAGATTTTTGGTTGGGTATAACTTCGGGAAAGTCAAACCCTAGTTTGACCCTGAGCTCGAAAAACCCTCAAATACTAAGACTGATATGTTTTGGTACATTTGCTAAATCTAGGGATTGGTGAATGCTCAGGAGCTGCAAATTGTAGAGGTTGAAGATAAAATCCTTATGTACATAGTTTCCAAAATTCAGCCTCATATTCGCTATATTCTGGGAGATATGATCCCTCCAAGTTAGGATTCCAACCTCTTCCAGGATTCATCCCTAAACAGGACACCTGGGGAGAATTTCTATATCTTGGGATAAAAAGGTCCAAATGAAATTTATGAAGATGTTCCAGAAATATCACAGACTTTAGTTTTTGTGGTCCAAGTTTCAGAATCAGAAGATGAACCAGTGACACGTGGAATTCCGTACAAATTCATTGTTCTGAACAGTCCTGTAACAGGTAACCTTGGGAAAATGATCATAAGTGCCAATTGGTGAAACCAATTCTGATGAAACCTATGGTGTTGGAGCAGGGACATGCAAGGATACCTCAGTGCAAAGTTTTAGACACATAGGAGTAGTAATTTTGGAGATACCACAGAAAGAGTAACGAAAATTTCTGTAGAAGAAATTGGAAAACTAGGGCTTCCTGTTCCGGGAGCTTCCCTCCACTGTTTTCAAAAAAGGAGTACATTGGACAACTTTCCTTGAAGATATCTATATTTATATCCAATCAGATCTAAAAGATTCCAAGTTTTGAAAATTAGGGTTTCTTTGACAAACCCTAGATCAGCTAGCTCTGGAACTAGGACAGATACCTCAAATCGGTAAGATTTACACTTTTGTTATTTTCATTTGAGGTTCTCATTTCAAAGTGATCTATCACATCAGCTTGATGATAAGCTTGGTGTTGGAGTAGGGTCCCGTAGCTATAGGAAAAGCTGCTACATCAGGATGGGCCCAAGTCAAAGAAGACAGTACCTGAGCGGCCGAGAAGAGAGAGCTCAACCACTGCACTTAAGGCAGTGGCGAAGACAGGAGGGCTCAACTACCCTCATAAAGGAAAAGGAGAAACGGGCTGAGGTAATGAAGACAAAGGATAGCAGGAAGTGGCACCCATACCCACAATCAACGTTGGGAAGCGTGGAAGACTATAGGAAGCTGTGGTGTGATGGTAAGTGGCAGCCCACGGTACAGATGCGTCGACTGTCACAGTTAGGGTTTTTGGGTTACTATTGGGAAATGCCCATAGTTTTGTAATGGTGAGACCTTCGGGCCGCCTATATAAGCATGTATTTTGTAATGTAAAAGGTTAGACAATTGGGTAGCTTCTTAGACATTCAGACGTGGAGTAGCCACTGAGTCATTTAGCTAGCCAAGTGTCTCTAGAGTCTCAGTATTATAAGAGTTAAGATCTGGTTCTGTTATTCAGTCTGTAGTTATCTTACTGTAACCAGTAGCTGGCTCTTAGAGCATGTATGTAACAATCCGTAGGGATTGAGAGAGAGAGGAGGAGTATATTGTAAGAAGGCAATATAAGAAGAAGAAGAGATCTAAGAGAGAAGGGCTCCCGGTTGTGTGTGTGGAGTTTCCCAGAAGATCTCAGGCTACATAATAGGTTGCGGCGGAACTGTGTTTACTCTCTCAAGATATAATATAAAAACCAGTTCCCGCGGACGTAGCTTTCCCCCTGGAAGTGAACCACGTAAAACCCATGTGTTGTGCGATTATTCATGTGATTATGTTTTACCTGTTTGCTATCTGTTATCTGTTACATGGATGTTGCTTATCAGTGATGAATGTATGTATGTTATGCTTCAGTTATAGTGCATAGAAGGTTAAACACAAGTTGAATGTATCAAGTAGGTTGTATATGAGTTTATCAGTGCTTGATTCATGTTAGTTGACAGTTAATACGTTAAGTGACTCCGGTATATGAGTTCCGCGAGTTGAGCATAGTTAATGTTAAGCATATTAGACTATAGGAGTCTAAGTGAGGCTGTTTAGCTTAACTAGTATACTAAGAGAGGAGCCTTTGGACCGTGAGAGCCATATTGAAGTCTTACCATAAAGGATATCGCAGTATAGAAAGGTGGTATCGCACTGTCGGAGGAACCGTGGTGTGAGATATCGTATTATAAGAGGGTAGCCGAGGAGATAGTTTGCGCATTGCTCTAGAGGTAGCGATGTGATAAGAGACCGCTCCCTCCTAGGGCCAGCGAGTAAGAAAGGTCTCCATCGCAGAGAGAGATCCCGTTGGCTAAGAATAGTTGCAAGATCCCAGGATGCTATAGAACCCGGTTGAAGACACCTGAGTTTTTAGCCGACCCATCCAAGATCACTTCGGGTGAGACTTCAGGCTGCTCTGCAGTCTATCGCCAAAAGGGCGAGTGAGCTAGGGGTTTTGTTGGTACATAACAAGTAAACCCGGGTCTGCCCAGTCCAAGACCAACAAATGGTTTCGTTGCCGGCTTTGAAAACATTAACGAGCTAATGTTCTGTTGGCATCCTACTAAAGAAGAACTTAACCACTGGGTTGAGTCTAAGGAGAAATAATTTGTTGAAAAAGAAAACAAGAGTCCTAGACTAAGTACAGAGGACTGGTTACAAAAACATATCTTTACTGATCTGCATATGATATTTTTTGCGACCTATGCAAATGAGTTGTACAACTGGTTATCAAAGTTGATTGATAAGAACATATTCAAGAAGAAAAGGAACATTGTCTGGACACCAGAGCTGATTCAGACTGTGAAGAGTATAGATAATCCCATTTCACGGGTAGTAGACTTCTGGCTTGCGAGTTTGTTGGAAGGCTTCATTACAGAGTTTGTAGTTGATCAAAGAAAAAGTTTCAGTGAAGCAGAGAGGTACTTCTTCAAAGGCTACCGTGGTAAGTACCTAAGCTCTTTAAACTTGTTCATTAAGATGTTATTACATGAAAAAGGAGTAATGGATTTATTCTCAGATGAATAAGCTAAGTCAGTGTAATGTCACAAGAGTTTGAGAGTGATTTTGATGAAATTGGATGTACACGTAGTGGTAAGAAATATAAAGTAGATTTCAGATCTTCTCTCTTTGAAAACAATTCAGACAACACTAGAGAATAGAGTCACAATAATACATAGAGACCAGTAGGAGGTATCCCTTACCACCCTTATACCCCACAGAAAACAACCAGGACTCAGAGTAATCCCGTAGGAACTACATCTAGTAGTTCACATACAGTACATACTACTGCTACATCACCTACACCTACACCGCCGAGTGGTAGTAATACAGCAAATCAACATCCACCACGTAGAAACAGAATGGGGGATGACATGAAGTTACCTACCTTCAAGGGTACAGGGGCAGAAGACCCAGAACAACATTGGTTCCTATGTGAAGCCGTATGGACCATTAAATAGATCTAGGATGATAACATTAAACTTGTCCAGTTGGTCACTACACTTAGAGACAGAGCTTTAACATGGTATATGAAGTATACAACAACACCATCCAGAATGCTTGCACAGGTCAAGACCGCAATGATTAAAGAATTTAAGAAACCTAAGGCTGAGTCACAGTGTATAACAGAGCTTAAAGAAATTAAACAGTTACCTACAGAGGCAGTATGGGACTTTGATAAGAAATTCAAAGACCAGGTTAGCTTTGAATTTGCGCCAGAGCAGCATAAGGAATGGTTCATCGCAGCACTGCTTCCCCACATTAGACTTCCATTAATGCAACAGAGAATCCGTACGCAGGATGAAGCGTTGTAGATGGCAATGAAACTAGAAGCTTTTCCTCTAGTTGAGACCAGTACAGGAATGACAAGCTTACAAAACCAGTTAGCCAATCTCACGTTACAGATGCATGGGATTAAGAAAGGAAAAGAGATTGCACAAGAACTATGGTGTATAAAGTGTAAAGGATAGGCCCATACTAAGGATAATTGTCTAGTATTTTTAGAGTATTTAGCAAGTGGGGATCCTAACCCATTATTACAGACTCAAGGGCCATGGTGTGAACTCTGCAGAACAAGAGGACATCGACCACTAGAGTGCCCTTTACTTCAGAAGTATGTACAAACCCCTAAGAACTTATATTGTAACTTCTGTAAGTCAGTAGGTCATGATGAACATAATTGCTGAGCTTATGATCTTATGATAGAAAGAAAGCATGACTTGTATAGAGTCCAGTCAGAAACAATAGGTCCAGTAGCGGGACCACAGCATGAAGAGGCTCATGTTGGTCGTGGAGGAGGATTCAGAGGACGAGGCCGTGGAGGAGGCTTTGGCTGTGGATAAGGCTTTGGCCGTGGCTGTGGACCTATTATGTGTTACAATTGTGGAATTGTAGGACATTATGCTAGGGACTGTCAGAACCCTAGTACAACATGTAAGTATTGCAAGTCCTATGATCACCCTATATAAGAGTGTCCAATCTTGATAGCCAAGATTAGGGAACCTAAGCTAGCAGTACTCTAGAACATATAGCTTATTGCTGCTGAGCAGAAAGAGCCAGAACCAAGAGTCAATATAGTGACTCACAGTGGTGCTTCTACTAGTAGAACATCATAGGATGATACATAAAAGAATACAGGTCCGCAGTGGGTGCGCAAAGCGAATAATAAATCAACACCACTCGACCTACAGAAAAACAAAGAAACGTTTCAGCAAGCAAAAACTTTCTTTACTGAACCTATACCATCAGGATCGCAAGTACTACCATGCAGGGGCATACCGCAGCAAGAACCTTGTGGCGTTAGAACTATGAAGATATCGCAGGCTACCACATCGGGAAGATGCGAAGAGGATGAGTCGACAGGAAGTGTACAATCCTTCCCGCGGAGTTTCTTGAAACTCGTTAGAAATGAGAAAGCTATCGGAGAGCTTCAGCGCATCATAGATCAATGTCAGCCATCTTCTTCCGTGAACAGTGCGTAGTGTGCTGTTCATAATATTATGGGACATACAAGAACAAGAAGAGAGATGAGAATCATAGCACAAGTTGGAGAATTTGAAATGGACGAGGTAATCCTAGATTTAGGATCAGAGGTAAATGTTTTGACTAAGCAGACATGGGAACAGATGGGTAGCCCTAATTTAGCCAGATCGCCTATCCATCTGCGCTTAGCCAATCAGCAGCGGGTATCACCACTGGGTCGATTACCGTAGGTACCAGTTGATATTGACAGAGTTCACAGCTTTGTAGACTTTGAAGTTATAGAGATCATTGGCGATAGTAGACCATACCCAGCTTTACTAGGTATTGATTGGGCAATCGATAACATGGCTATTATTGACTTAAATAAAAGACAAATGATCTTTGAGGATAATAAGATCTAGGTCATCGCACTGTTGGATCCTTTCCAGGGTCCTCGCTACATTGAACCTATCAGGGTAGAGGAGGAGGTGCGAAACATGGAAATCCTTTATCAGATGACTACTAATCATAGTGATTACATCAACCCTACCACAGAAGGAAACATTAGTTGGCGATGCGACAACTCATGTGCATCAGACTCGGATGTTGGTCTAGAGAATTGGCAGAACAGACTTTACGAAGTCTCAGCTCGCAGATGTGCGTTTATGACTAAGTCATTGCGATGGATTGGCACAGATATCATTGATATTCCATCGTTTCATGGCTTAGCAGATGTCAATGAATTTTTACAGCAGTTTGAGTAGGAAATTCCTCAGGAGCAGAGGATGACAACTATGGACCTTGCAGTACAATTCACAGAGATGAAGGGAATAGTAGGATATTTGGGAGTCATGCACATACCATTGAAAGAGGATGCTAGGCCAGTTAAGTAGCGTCCATATAGATTGAATCACCGCTATAAAGAAAAAGTTAAGGATGAAATTGATAAGATGCTAGTAGCAGGCATCATTGAGCTAGTAGAAGAAAGCGAATGGGTTAGTTCCATGGTCGTGCAGGAAAAGAAAACCAAAGGAGAAATCAGGATTTGTGTCGACTTGTGCAAACTCAACGACACATCACTTCATGACCCATTTCCGACACCTTTCATTGATGAAGTGTTAGACAATGTGGGAGGACGGGAGGTATACTCCTTCACTGATGGATTTTCAGTCTATCACTAGATCAGAATCCATCCAGAGGATCAACACAAGACCACTTTTGCGACAGAATGGGGCTCATTCTAGTACATGGTAATGCCCTTTGGTCTTAAAAATGCACCAGCTATCTTTTCTAGAGTAGTAGTTTCTGTATTCAAGGAATACATCCATAAATTCTTAGAAGTCTATTTTGATGATTGGACAGTATTTGGATTAATCGACAAGCATATAGGAGATTTAAGGGTCATGTTAGAGAAATGTAGGCAATATTAGATTTCTCTTAAGTTGAAGAAATGTATATTCTGTGCACCATTTGGTATTCTATTGGGTCGTATTGTTTGCAGACAAGGCTTGATGGTAGATCCTGCAAAGATTTCCATCATCGTACATCTCCCAACACCCAACTCAGTCAAGCAATTGAGAACAGTGCTCGGCCATACCGGGTACTATAAAAAATTCATCAAAGGTTATGCAAAGATCACAGCACCTATGGAAAAGCTGTTAAAGAAAGACGTGAATTTCCTATGGAATGGGGAATGCCAACAAAATTTAAACACACTTAAAGAGAAGATGGTTACAACATCCATATTAGTATTCCCAGATTGGAACAAGCCATTTCATGTACATGTGGATGCATCTGGCATCACACTGGGGATCGTCTTAACATAGCCAGGAGAAGGAGGTATTGATCACCCTATCGCGTACTCAAGCAGAAAGCTATCTACCGCGGAAAAGAACTACACCACCACAGAAAGAGAAGGATTAGCTATGGTGTATGCTCTACAAAAGTTCAGGCACTACCTATTGGGTGCCCCATTCAAGATGTTTACTGACCATTCTGCTTTAAAGTATTTGGTCAATAAACCAGTATTAGGAGGAAGGATCTGTAGATGTTTACTCTTATTTCAGGAATATGATTTTGAAATTATTGTAAAACCAGGAAAATTAAATGCCAAACCTGATCATCTGTCGCGGATAGATTCAGGAGAAGAACCAAGTAATTTAGAGGATAATCTGCCAGATGCGCAATTATTTTCTATCCATATTGCAGATGAGTACTATGAGGATATTATTTAGTTTCTCACTACAGGGTGGGCACCAGTTGACTTTACTAAGCAGCAAAAGAAACAGTTAGTTGTGAAAGCAGTAGACTTCACTTTGATCGCAGGACATCTATATAAGTTAGGTCCAGATGAAGTCCTGCACAGATGCGTGATGTCGCACGAGAAAGAGACCATTATCAGAGAAGCACACTTAGGTACCGCAGGAGGTCATTTCGCAGGAAATTTGAATGCTCAGAAAATCCTCACTGCAGGGTTATGGTGGCATACTTTGCATAAAGACACTAAGGAGTTTTGCAGATGTTGTGATATCTTCCAGAGGGTAGGAAAACCTTCACGGAGAGATGAAATGCCGCTGCGACCACATATTACGCTGCAGGCATTTGACAAGTGGGCTATTGATTTTGTGGGTCCTATCAACCCACCAGGGAAATGAACTGGTGCAAGATACATCATCACAGGAACAGAATACCTCACTAGGTGGGTAGAGGCTAAAGCAGTAAGGAATTGTGATGTTGCTACATCTGCACAATTCATTTTTGAAAACATCATAAATAGATTTGGATGTCCAGTAATTTTGATGAGTGATCAAGGCACACATTTTTTGAACTGCATTATTGAGGCCTTGACAAAGGAATTTCAGATCCAGCACCATAAGAGCACTCCCTACCATCCTCAAGCTAATGGTACGGTGGAGTCCTTTAACAAGATTCTAGAAAATGCTCTTACTAAGATCTGTGACAGCCAAAGAAATGATTGGGACCTCAGGGTTAATGCTGTATTATGGGCTTATAGGACTACATGCAAGAAACTTACAGGACACACACCTTTTAGCTTGGTGTATGGACAAGAGGTTGTTATGCCTATGGAATATATTATTCCCAGTTTAAGAGTTGCTCAAATTACCGAGATAGCTGATACAGATATGATGAATGAAAGGATAGCGCAACTGCTTGCCTTAGAGGAAGACAGATTCATCGCAGGATTTCATCAGAAAGTGCAGAAGGCACGAGAGAAATCTTGGCATGACAGGCACATCAAGAGCAAGAGTTTTCAAATAGGAGACTTAGTGCTCCTATATGACAGTAAGTTTGTTAAGTTTCCAGGGAAGTTCAAGACGCATTGGTTGGGGCCATATCATATTCAGTATGTTACAGAAGGAGGTGTCGTTTAGCTCAACAAACTGGATGGGGAGCTTCTTCCTACGTTGATTAATGGCAGTAGGCTTAATCTCTATAGTGACAGCCACTCCACCCCTCTGCCCTTACCCAGATAGCTTTGAGAGTGCAGATGCCCAGTGAAGTTGAAAGGAGGCATCGCACCGGTAATTAGTCTACATTGACAGGTAAAGAGTTCTAAGTATTCTAAGTATAAGGAATCGCATGAGGAAAGTCTATTTTGCACAAGTCATAGGATGCTTGCGGAGGAGAGACTTAAAAAAAAAAGAAAAAGGTTATGTTGCGCAAGTTTTGAACGTTGCGGAGTTTTATGCCAGCATGTTGGTTCAAAACGATGTGGTGTTACATCGTAGTAATGCGATGCTCCCCGTGCCACATAGACAAGTTCGAAAAGAGACAGAGGGCCAGTCACTTCGCCTTCTGACAAGTAGTTAATCCAGAAATGACCGGTATACGTTACCCTAGATTTGGCAATAGTATAATGATTTTTCCAGATTTTCTAAATCTTGGTCGAGACCGGTGCCTATACACAAGTTTCGAGGGAAATTTGATTGAATTTTCAGCAATTAATGAGGATTGAAACGATGGGTATTGTCTTTTCCATGAAATTAATACCACCGATGGGTCTAGCTAGATGACCGTTGCTTCAAAGAGTATCACCTTCGTTATAAATTTAGAAGATCATTCATACAAAAGGGTTACTTTTGCGATTTCTGAGAGTTATAGAGCAATTTGTAAGAGTTTCCCTTGTAAAGAGATACTGCAGTTACAGAGTGCTAGTTTTCCCCAAATTCGCAGCCATTGCCAGTTCAAAGTATTGCACTGAGTGGTTTCTGTCCGAGACAGAACCTTTAGAAGACATTGTGCAAAGATTCCGGTGTGGTGGCCTTGTTTCCGCTATGACGACGCCGCCCAGGGTTGTGAAAGTAGGTACATCACATGTCAGACAATCGCCAAGGATGAGGAGTCAATCTCAGTAAGTAGAAGAGTCCAGCCCAGAGCCAGAGGAAGAAGTTCATATGGCAATAGAATACATCGTGCCATGAGTTGAGGACGCACCAGAGGTAACCATTCCCAAGGGTGCTAAGTTTCCTGTTCCGCTTCCGCCGATTGATTCTCATGTCAAGGAAGATGGAGATCTATTAGGATATGCCCCTATTCTCAAATTTATAGACTATAACCTTGGAGACAGTAAGACATATCCTCAGTTTTGTCCCGATCAGTATCTTACGGTTCAGAGGAACCCGAGGACCGCCACAGATGAGTTTGTTCCTATGGAACATGTCCAGATTCTTGAGTAGTCAGGCCTACTCAATTTGTTGAGAATACCAGATTTTGGATGAGGTGCAGAGGTTAATGCTGTGGTGCGCATGCTACTTTCTTTTGTACATGGAGGTTACCTCTGGCTAGGTAACAGGATCGATCTGAACATCGATATGATACACTGCATCACCAGGCCGTCCAAGATCGGTAAGGACTCTTAGACACATATATCAGGTAAGAGCAAGGATTCCAAGCTACCAGCAACCCTAGTTACCAAGTATAAGCTACAAAGAGGAGGTCGGGCTTATGACCTCGCAGCAATAGCAGACGATACACTCAGATTTATAGCCAGTCTGCTCGCAGGTAGACTGTTGACGAAAGTTCAGCCAAAGGAAGTCACAGGATCAGTAATTCACCTTGCCATACAAGTCGCGGAAGGTGAACAATTTAATTGGTGTTTATTCTTATTAAACATTTTTCTTCAAGATTGTTTGATAGCACAGGATGAGCCAAACCACCCCTTCCATTTCTCGTGGCTACTCATATTATGTGCATTCGTCGGATGGAAAGAACCACCCCATACCCAGTTTCTACAGCTACAAAGTGGCGAGCCCAGAGGCACGTGCTATGCAAACTTATGGGAGAGAACCAGCCCAGCAAAGAAAAATATCAATATGATAGTATTCTATGAATACTATAAGCAGTTGAAGAGAGTCATCCAGGAGACATCGTGGATCAGCACAGAGATTGTGGACATGTATGATAATCGGCTTGATTTCATGGCAGACAACCATACAATCTACCTAAGGCCAAAAGGGTCTAGAACGGATAACTGGGAAAATGGTTCGTTCAGGATGACAGCGCAGGATATAGAAGATGTCATCAAAGACTTTGATGAAGAGTGGAAGAAGGCATTAGAAGATGCCACAGCACTACCACCAGGTTCCACACAGATAGACCCATGGGACAAAGGCAAAGAAAAAGTGGCGTCCTAGACAAAAGAGACAGAAGAAGCGCCACCACTAACACAAAAGAGAAAAGATGCATAAGAGGTGCCACTAGGGGCACCAAAGAAGAAGAAAAAAACAAAATCCTCAAAGGAACCTATAGATACCGTATTGAAGGAGGATGACTATGAACTCATTACAACAAGATTGCAGGACGCGATGAAGGAATCATTTCAAGCGATGCAGACATCACAGGACAAGCTGCAGAGCGCGGTTGATCAGCGGCTTTCGGAGTTGAAATCACTAATGGAGAAGACTGCCACAATGCAGAGTCCACCAGTCCAGGTGATGACAGGAGAAATTTCAACACCATCGACTTCCTGCGAGGAAGTATTGGCAAAGGATCTCATCAATACAGTGCTGATACCATCAAGGAGCATCTGAATCCTTGCTTCGATGATCGATGTATAGATAAAGGTTAGACAACCTGTCGAGGTTAATCTAGCCCAGTTCCCTGTTGATCAATTACAAATGGTCCAGGAATAGATAGCCACAGAACTCAGGGATAGAGAGCTTGCGACTTATAAACATAACACTCAGCTGAGGAAACAGAAGGCAGAGCTCACCGCAGGCTTTCACAAATAGATGGAAGAGTTAAGAGTACATGAAGAAAAAGAATAGGATCTCAATCAGGTCCTGAAGAACATCGTACTAGAGTTACCCCAGTGTAACATAGAGTTTGCCTTACCTCTACCCCGGAAGGTAAGAAGAATTGCAGATAGACCAAAGGCTCTGGAAGAGACAGTGGTCAAGATGGAGGAAGACCACAAGGCATAGATTACCGAGCTTGAGTCTCGAGCACTAGGGACACCTTAGGTAGACAAGGAAGCAAGGGTAGAGGCCTTTAGACTCGCTTCAACACAGATGAAGAGTCACATAGATGATGCATAGTCATTACTAGCTGATGCGACGAAAACATGGTTAGAGCTAGATGAGCTCCCAGATAGACTGGAATTGCAGCAGAGTATCCAACACATAGAGAAGACCACAACAACAATAAAGGAAGAAGTCAAGAGATTAGGAGCTCTTGAAAAGATGAAGAAGATGATAGAGATGAACCGTTTGCAACAGGAAACGCAGCGGTTAAGAGCAAAGGAGATACAGTTTAATAACCTGCTTCAACCATATCAGGAACAAATTGCAGAGCTGGTCGATGCGGTTGAGCAGAAGGTTAAGGAATTCACTACAAGCAAAAGTGATATTGATGATACAGAATATTTCATCATTAGTCAAGCTATGCTTGAAACGACACAAGAGTGTGTCGAGGTTATGAATAAAGAAGTTGCAGGACTTCGCGAGAGACTTACAAAGACTTTGCAGGAAGCCAAGGAGAAGCTATAGCAGGAGAAGCCAGCTATTAGTGGCTCAACGACGAGCCACAAGTAAGTGTTAGGGGACTGTTGGAGCAGGGTCCCACAGCTATAGGAAAAGCTGCTACATCGGGATAGGGAAGTCAAAGAAGACAGTACCTGAGCGACCGAGAAGAGAGAGCTCAACCGCTGCACTTAAGGCAACTGTGAAGACAGGAGGGCTCAGCTACCCTCATAAAGGAAAAGGAGCAACGGGCCAAGGTATTGAAGACAAAGGACAGCAGGAAGAGGTGCCCATACCCATGATCAACGCCAGGAAGCGTGAAAGACTACAGGAAGCTGTGGTGTGACAGTAAGCGACAGCCCACGGTACATATGCGCCGAATGTCACAGTTAGGGTTTTTGGGTTACTGTTGGGAAATGCCCATAGTTTTTTAATGGCGAGACCTTCGGGCCACCTCTATAAGAATGTATTTTGTAATGTAACAGGTTAGACAATTGGGTAGCTGCTTAGACAGTCAGATGTGGAGTAGCCACTGAGTCATTTAGCTAGCCAAGTGTCTCTAGAGTCTCAGTATTATAAGATTTAAGCTCTGGTTCTGTTATTCAGTCTGTAGTTATCTTACTGTAACCAGTAGCTGGCTCTTAGAGCATGTATGTAACAATCCGTAGGGATTGAACAATCCGCAGGGATTGAGAGAGAGAGGAGGAGTATATTGTAAGAAGGAAATATAAGAAGAAGAAGAGATCTAAGAGAGAAGGGCTCCCGGTTGTGTTGTGTGTGATTGAGGGATGTGTCACACTTGATCAGATATAAGGGCTGATGCCATTCTCTAGGAGAATGGAGGCACCTGGTTAGTTACCAGGAATCCTTAGTCTGGGAATGAGAGCCCTTTCGATGCGATGTGTTTACACATGGTTGAATGTAAGTGTAGAGCCTTTCTGACAGGATGAGGTTGGATATAAGTGCTGAGCCATTCTAGCACGATGTGTTTACACATGGTCAGATGTGAGTGCTGTGCCTTTCTGAAAAGATGGGGTCGGATGTAAGTGCAAATCCTTTTCGACAAGATGAGGTCGGATGTAAGCACTGAGCCATTCTAGCGTGATGTGTTTACACATGGTCAGATGTGAGTGCTGGGCCTTTCTGACAAGATGAGGTCATATGTGAGTGTTGGGCATGCCTTTATGACAAGATGATGTCAGATGCAAGAGCTGGACATGCCTTTTTGACTTAGGGTCAGATATAAGTGCTGAAGACCTACATGAAGGGTAGGCCTACAAACAACATGAAAAAGGGATGGCTCTGTAGAAATTCCTGTGATGAGAAGAATGAAGAGATATCACCATTTGATTGAGATAGCAGAAGCAGTAATGATGATGATGATTCAGTGATGATCCAGCAGTGACGATTTAGATCAAGCAATGATCCAGACTTGATGATGATCCAGAAGTGAGGATCCAGATCAAGTGATGATCTATACTTGATGATGATCCAGTAGTGACGATCCAGATCAAGTGATGATCCAGAATTGATGATGATCCAGTAGTGATAATCCAAATCAAGTGATGATCTAGACTTGATGATGATCCAACAGTGTTGATGATCCAGATCTAGATGAATATGAATAGAAGATGAAGATGACTTGATGAATATGACTTGACAATGAAGATGAAGATGACTTGAAGATGAATATGACTTAATGATGATCCAGATGATACATAGAAGAATACTTGTGCTGATAAATTGTGTCGAGAGAATACCTTCCTAGTTAAGAGGGAGTGTTGATGTATTTGTAACTTCGAAATGTATTCACTTGTATATCTTATGTATTGTACCTCGATGTTTATTCCAGGAACTATCTATAATGTAATTAAGTTATTTCATGCCCTGATGTTCCGATTGGGTGATTCAATAATGTAACAAGTCATGTAAATTCATTATGGGTAACCCTCCTATTTGTAGAGTGTTAAAGTCCCCGTAGTTGTGGGGCCCTAGGGTTGTTAGACTATCCTAGAGAAGTCGACCCTAGGTGAGTCATTGTAAGTCAGGGCAATAGTCCCCAGTATTGTGTTAAGGATAACCCTCCTTGTTGGTCGGAGGAGGCAAAGTCCCCACAAGTTGTGGGGCACTAGGGTTATTAGACACTCCTAGAGAAGCCATCTCTAGTAAGTAATTGTTAAGTGATGCCGACATGTTGGAGTGGGTTTCAAGTGAACGAAAGAATATAAATAGAGAGTGAGCCTCTCTATTTAACACACACACTCACTCATTGGGGCGGAAGAGTGAGAGAGGAGAAGCTCTCTCAGTGTGAGAGAGAGAACAATCTGTGGATATCGTATTTTCTATTTTCGGGTTTTACTACTGCCATTGGTGCTCATTCTATCTTTGAGGAAGTTGCGGGGTTTTCTCCTTTATGGTTTCCTAGAGGAAAATTCTTTGTGTCTCTTGTCTCTTTTGTTTATTGCTGTGCATGTTATTCTCTCAGTTAAATATTCTAAGATCATAATGCTAGCTTGAATGATAAAAATATAACACTCTTTTTGTTGATTGTGTGGGCATTCTCTCTCGTACCATACTTCTGATATGTCGATTAGTAGGACACCAAGGTCGCTAGAGAGGGGCCATCATATACAAAAACCAAGAAAGTTATACAAATATAAATGTGTACTTATTATTGAGATAGGTATTTCATTATTTCCAATATTATTACAATGATATTTACATGTGGCTGACTAGCTGAGACAACTGGAGTGTTCATTGGTTCTGCCATTTGTTCCTCTTCCAGTTGAGCATGAGTAGGTACATGCTCTTCCATTCACAAAAGAAAATTTGTAAGTACATTCCATCAATTATATATTCAAAATCATATTAAATACTTCTATTTTATATAATACATACTTGAATAGCTAGGATTCTCGCTACCACCATGAGGCAACTCCCCACCATCATGTGGTACCTATTCAGTACCACTACCCTCACTTTTTTTGTTTCTCTCACCCTGAAAAAAATAAATAAAATTTATTTTTCGATGTGATCATTCATGAATAGATTACATAAGTACATTATAATGATGGCCTTATTGATTTTATTTACCTCAGTGTGAGTCAATGGGGAAATTGGGGTTTTCCCTAAGATTTTTTGACATTCCATCACATTTTAAAAACCGTACTTGAAGTCGAGCCTCAAGTCTTCTTCAGTGGCTTCCTCTTGAAAATAATTTCCCCGCAATGCATAACACCATGAAAATTGCTTGTGAAAAATCAATTATTTTTTCGCTACAGTTAGAAATTTTTTGGCTACAAATAATGATTGTTTGATTCTTACAATTCATGCTCTTAGTTTTCGATATCCACCCTGGCCCAATTTATGTTGCCCGTGTTTTTCTACTCTTTCCTTTGTTTATTTAGAGGTGCCAGGGAGCCTATGAAAGGTTTAAAATATGTTATATATCACCATTTAAATATATTTAAAAGTAAAAATATTGAACATTTCTCATTGAAAATATGATATGTGTCATACCTTCTTGAATAGAGTTGCTGAGTATTTCCTTGTTTTCTCAATGCCTTCTCCTTTGCATCATCTATGAGCGCCTTCCACTCCTTCTCTAGAACCATTGGAGGAAACCTAGCACTCATACTTAGGGTAAATTTGCAAATTGTCCCTATAATCTTCCCTGCCATATTTGAAATTTAAGCTAGCTGCTATGGTGACACCTTTTCTATTGAACATATCAACAAAACATTTGACCTTGTCATTAATCAGATCATCTTTAAATATTTCATTTTGGGAATTCCACCGTGTATGAAAGGTGGGCCCAAAAATCTCCAATGCCTTCTAATGTAGGTTCTTATAAAAAATATTATTTCTTGCAAAAACAATATGATCAGTAATTAAAAATAATTTGAGGTATGTGTCTTTGAATTACATGGAAAAAACATCGAATTAATTAAATAATACATGCAATATTTGGTATATTTATTGGAACACAATCCTTTTCTATTAGGAAGGTAACGGGCAATGATCCCCTGCTAACCACATGTGCTACTCTAGGATAACAAATTTCACATTCAATGCTACTGTCCTCTCTAACATCCTGTGAAGTAGTAGTGGGTGAAGGGGCCTACTGATCTCCAAAATTCAGTGAGGTCATAGCATCTAAAGGGAATTACTGGTCAGGAGATTCAAATAGCCTCGTTGGTATGGTAGATTGATGATGTGTTGAACCATTTCTTCTACCAATATTGACTTCTATAGACTGTACTCGATGCACACGTATTATCTCCAAAAAGTCCTATAAAAATAAAAATTTGATTAATTAGATCATATCAAAAATAGAGAACTAAAATAACACAAATGAATATATGTCATAGTTTGTAAAATATTTCAAAGATGCCACTTACCCCATACTGTTCATTTTTTTCCTCAAGTTATCAACTCTTGCTTTGATTTCTTCAGTCCTGGGTCTAATTACAATCAATTTAAGAAGTTCTTGATTAGAGTTCTTCAAAGGATTCTTAAAAGTTTCCATCGAGTTAGTTGAATAAAAGATATCTTCCTCAGCGACCACCTCATCATCATGATGTGGTGTGCTCTACAAACATCGATCAATACAAGTATTTAATTTATTTTTATGATTACAAAATTTCATGTAAACAAATAACATGCATATAATAAAAAAAAATTACTTTAATCATGTTTAGGTATTATTACACTATCATTTACCTGATGCGACACCATTGGTGACTTCCCACGACCAGCCTGCCACAATACAAGAATTAAGACATGTTCATATTGAAAAGTAAAAATTAAACCATGCCTAATAAATGTGATTAATGAAGAAAACCTTTAGTGTTAATATGACAATCACGTTTACCTGAACAAAAGTTGCAGGTGTGTTCTGAGTACCCCCCTGCCATAATACAATAAGCATGATATCATCTTGAAATATTGATCTCATAGGCTTACAAAAGGTCAAATGTTAACAACTGTAATATAATCATGAATTATGGTTACTATTACATTGACTCTATTAGGTACTATTGCGCTAAAATTTACCTAATGAGACACCATTGGTGACTTCCCACGGTTAGCCTGCCACAATACAAGAAGAAAGACATATTCATATTGAAAAGCAAAAATTGAACCATGCCTAATAAATTTGATTAATGAAGAAAAAATTTAGTGTTAATATGACAGTCATGTTTACCTGACCAGAAGCTGTAGGTGTATTCCGAGTACCTCCCTGGCACAATATAATAAGCATGATATCATCTTGAAATATTGTGCTCACAAGCATAAAAAGGTCAAATGTTAACAACTGTAATATAATCATGAATTGTGGTTACTATTACATTGATGTTTACCTCATCAGATCTACTTGCTTGTGGCATCTAGCCACGATCACCAATCCACAATACAAGAATCAAGACATATTAAAAATGAAAACTACATATAATTAAAATTGTTGCAAGAGAAAAATAATAAGTCATTGATCAAAGGTTGAGTTAAATGTTGTATAAGATAATTACCCCCGTAATAGCAACCCTTGAATCTATTCGATTCAAATTGTAATTGATCAACAATTATTCACTGAAAACTATTTATTTTGTTGCACATACGAATACATGATTTCCTTCATGCCCCTCAAATATCCAACTGGGTAGCTTAGGTGTTGTCCCTGGACGTGTACTATTTATAAACCCTATGATATTTTTGAAAGCTTTTTGCCTTCTATCAATATACATAGTAGCTCCTTTGTTCAGATTGTTCTCCAGTACTTGTATATAATTTGTTGCAACTCAGTGTAGCACGGTTTTCACCCTTGCTACATGCAAAAGCACCTCCCTTCTGTCAATGAGACAGAAGGGTAGAGTTCGTGGAAAAGGAGACACAACAAACAAAAATATTAGTAAACAAAAAACAAAAAGCAAATGAAAATAAACTAAATAAACAAAAAACATGACAAGTATACCTTCTCTTTTTTTGAAAATGGGCCGCCTCTCCATAGGCTGGTTAGTACGGAGGATGCCTCAACGTACCGGATGGGATATGGTGGGTCTATGGAATGATTGGAAAAATGAGGTGAGTAATTCGAGAATAGTGGTTTCTCACTGTACTCACAAAATAGAATAATGGGAGAATGAATAAGTGAATCTTGTGATGGAGACCTCCACACTATTTTATAGTTTTTTCTTGTCCTTTTCTCTCTTTTAGGGCTTTGGAGCCCTATTTAGGGTTTTAAGCTATTTTGTGGGGTTTTAAGCCCTTTTTTGTGTTTTTAGCTATTTTTCGGGTTTTTATCCCTTTTGTGAGCTTTTTAGCTCTTTTGTGAGTTTTTTTGCCCTTTTGTGGGTTTTTTGGCCTTTTCTTGAGAGAGAATGAAGGTAAACCATAGTTGTGGAGGTCAAAGGTAAGAAAAAATGGTAGGAAAATGATGTATGTATGTGGTTTAGACCATATAGAGCTATGTGAGAAATTTTTTGTGTTAACAGATTGCCTCCGGATGTGTGAGGGCAGGAGCTCATCGTATGGTCGACATACATCATATGATCATGGGGATAGTGGAGAGACTAGAGAGACCTATGAAGAAGCGATGCTTCCTCGTTCGAACCACGGTGGCTTTTGGTTTTTGTATAAATATTGGTTCCCAATAATGGGTGAGATACAAAGAATGTGTGACATGTATATGGATGAGGAGGGCATACCCATGCTCGTAAGAATGTCAAAAGAATAAATAATTGGATCAAGGCTCAAAAATATGGGAGCCGATCAATACATATACAACTGATCTTACATAATGGTGGCCTCAATGCGAGGCTGAATATCTTGATGATCTGAAGGACTGATACATAGGAACAATGGCATTCTCTTGGAATGCAATATCTTCGTAACTGATGCTTTGCTGAATCTGGAAGTGTACATAGCTGAAGGGATTTCATGACAGGGAGTTAGAATATTTGTGGTACATTATGCTTCATCAATAATGGAGCTACATAGAAGCACTTCTTTTGGGTTTTTGAACACTGTTTTCAATGCAACTCAGGAATCATAAGGGACATGAAACTATCTGGGTCCCATTGTAGATTCACCAATGTGCTAGAGTTTGGTGACAATCGGGGTCTTCAATCAAATAATGCATGGACTAATACCCTATACGAGTCTGAATGGTGCGATGATGTAGCTGAAGTCGAGCACGTGAGACACAACCATCCTGAGAGGCACTAATGACTCCTCTCAAGTGGTCCAAGGAACTCATCAATAAGGTGAATGAAAATAGGATACAGGGACCTCTGGGTCTATCTTATGGAATAGATGTGTTGACGTCGATAGAGGGAGACCTGCAACTAATCAAGGAAATAATGTTTCCTTGACGAGAAGCACGAGGGGGATAGTCAAATATGTGGGACAATTTGGGGACTGGCACACTGAATGGGGGAATAGGGAAAGGGGAGTATGGGGGACTCAAACTTCCTTTGTTCAGAGTATGGGGGAAAGGCTGACCTGGCAGCAAATGAAACTAACTCATGGGATAGGGATCATAGCTGTAATACTGAGAATCTAACTGCAAATGGGAAATACTAAGGGAGGTAATCGGAATATGGATACTCAGGGGAGCCAAGGAGGACTCATTGCATAATACTCTGAACAAAGGTGACCCAAATGGGGGAAGGCACCAAACTGTAATATAGGGTAGCATTGAAAGACACCATTATGACACGATCTCATGGATTTTTTAGCGATCCCGAGAAAGTAAATGCTCGATGGTGTTTTCATTTTTAGAGAGTCTAAAATATGAAGAAGACTCCAGTGCGGTCTCTTTTTCATATGTAGTCTCCTGATTAAGAAAAAAGGATAAACATATGCGCAGGAGAGCTCTCCAAACCTTTGGGGAAGGAAGAATTCTTAACTGTTTGTAATGCAATAAGGCTGTAAAAGGTTAAACTTACATTGACAGGATTGTCATTCAAATACTTTTATGAGCATGAATGAAACCAAGTTTTCTCGGCAATATTTTCTTGATGAGAAGGCTGAAAAAGAGCTTAAAGACAACCCATGATGAGCTTTTTCGTGAAGTTTGGTCCCAATGCCCAATAAAGCATAAAAGGATGCAAAGGGAAATGTTCCTGGCGTGAGTGTGCCAAGGTGGTCCTTTTCTTATGAAATTCTATATAATCCAAAAAAGGAGGTAAACGAGGTTACATAGACGCCCTTTCAAATACTTTAATGAGCATGAAAGGAAGCAAGCGTGCTCGATTATCTTTTCATTCTTTTAAGAGTCAGAAAAGAGCTTAACAGAAACTCCATAATGGTCAATCAAGCAAGGGGGAAGTGTTCGATATATAGAAAGAGGTTATGTTGTGAACATGGTTGATGGGTATAAAATGTAGAACACTAATGGGGCCCCCTTGTGGGATGATAGATGGCAGTAAAAATGGTTGACTGTGCAGTG
Source organism: Pseudotsuga menziesii (assembly GCA_001517045.1). Classification (NCBI taxonomy): domain Eukaryota; kingdom Viridiplantae; phylum Streptophyta; class Pinopsida; order Pinales; family Pinaceae; genus Pseudotsuga; species Pseudotsuga menziesii. Next base: position 138,617 of record LPNX010082108.1, on the reverse strand, counting down.
TGGATGGAGCGAATGTTTTGTGAACATGTATAGGGAGAGAGTCACGTGATGGCATGCAAACCGAGGTTGCCTCCGATGAATGGCCCGAAAGATCCTAGTGAGAACACGAGACGAGGGTCTCGTCAATAGATAGAGGGTGGAAAAATGAACCCGATGGCATGAACATCCACCCAAACGGAATCGAGATGACCATTAGAGGAAATTTCAACTCAAAATGGGCCTTTTAAGTTAAACTCAAATTCCATGTCATCATGTGTTAGCCAATGAAATTGATTTAAATTTGAAATACCGTATAGGTCTTAAACACCTTTTTAATATAAATTTGGGGATAGGTATCATAAAAAACTACTTTTTTTGTTTGTATTTTTGACATATCTCCCCGTGTTATTACTCAAATTTCTATTGGGAGAGCTCGTTGGATGTGGAATTAAATTATGCATCCAACGAGTACCCACTTGGCATACTTTTGAAGAACCCCGCTACCCCAAGAACAAGAAATACCTGAAAAATGTGATGATGATGATGATGTCATCATCACATTTTTTCAGGTATTTCTTGTTTTGGGGTAGCAGGGCCTGTCAAAAGTATGGCGAGTGGGTATTTGTTGGATGCGGAATTTAATTCCACATCCAACGATCTCTCCCAATTGAAATTTGAGTAAAAATATGGGGAGATATGTCGAAAATACAAACAAAAAAGTAGTTTTTTTTCTTCCTCCAAAATTAATAAATATTATTTTATTATTTTAACTATTATTTTATTAATTTTTTTAGGAGGCCCATTTTGAGTTGAAATTTCCTCTAATGTCTATAGGGCTTGGAAGAAAAATAGATCCAATGGAGGTGTATAAATAGGGGGGACTACATGACAAGTGTCATTGTTACTGTTCAGTGTTGGGTTGGAGTGGAGGACCCTAGAGCTCTTTTACTGATTTCTTGTGTTTCGACCGATGGTTTTTAGATCCACGAATTGCAGGTAAGAGTACTTGTCGAAATCTTCCTTGTCACTGGTTTGCTCATCCAGGTGCCCTTGCCAAACTAGAAAGTTTTGTTAGGGTCGGGTTGCACTTTGCAAGGGAAAATCCATGACCTAGGTTGCTATGTTTGGGAAGATAGTCGTGACCTAGTCGCACCTGTCGAAGAGACATCCATGACCTAGGTCGCATCTGTTCAACCAAAGGGCGGGATGAAGTCATGACTATTTAAGAATTAAGTGCGACTTGGGTGGCTCATAATGGCTGAAAAGGCGCGATTTCATCCCTGGATGAGTTTTTTCTATGAGGTTGAGTCTGGCAAGGATTGGTATGATGTGCAAGATTTCCTGACATGTGTGGCGAGAGTGAGACCTTGGGACCTTGCTGACCCAGGCATTGAGAAATGTGGGGGTGCGGGACACGCTTATCAGTAGTGGGCTGTCGAAGTACTTCTAGGTACCACTAATGCAGGCCACGAGACTGTTATTAGAGAAAGTGGTGAGTTTCTGGGATACAGACTCATAGTGCTTCATAATCTAGGGGAGCGGCTTGAGATCACTCTCCAGGATGTGTACTTTTTGACTGGGCTCCCGATGTGGGAGTGATCGATGATATGACGCTGAAGCTCGGACATGGGGTGACACTAGATGATCTCTATGAGAGGCATTGTTATGCCTTAGCTACTGTGTGTGGGTCATACATCTTGATGTGTGATATTGAGCGCCTATCGACTTGGGTGGTTGCAGTGATGGTGCTACAAATGTTGGGGTTGTCTAGGACCCACAAGATATCTAGGTGGCAGCTCCATATTGTGGAGCACGTGATGGCAGGCACTTACTATGGGTGGGCCCAGATGTACTTGGTAGTGGTTCAAATTTCTCTGAACCACGTAAGGAACTGGGAGGGGATTTCTGTTTCCCTTCATTTTTGTTCTCTTTTTATTTGAGAGACTGCCGACCCTTTGACCGCATGTGGCAGTGTGGGATGGTGGGTGTCACGAGCCTCAGATGCAGAGATGGAGTGAGATGTTGGTCCAGGAGGGAGGTGGCTTAGTAGTCCGCTTATTTACTTGAGAGCTATTAGTGCAGTGGCAGAAGCTTCCAGTACTCATTGAGGAATACCCATACACATGGATCGACTATAGGGGAGACCCAGACATGCCTTGGCCACCAGGACAGGCCTGGGGGCCATATGGTACGTATACATGATGTTTTATGTGTTTACATTCATGTATATTTTTACTAGCTTAGTGGTAGCCAGTATATGTTTACGACAAATACTGATAATGTACTGTGTGTATGTGCAGATGTTGGACCATAGCCACCTATAGGTTACGAGCGATCGAGGGGTAGGGTGGAGGGCGTGGATCCCCTCACTCCTGGGCCCTGGAGTACCTTGAGCTTGCTTCGTCGTGAAATCGAGCATCTGTTAGATGGTGTTATAGATGATGGCTAGCAACATTTGGATGATGATCTGATTGCTGCTTGTTACCACGCTCCTCTCTAGTTTTCACCCTTGCTATGTGCAAAAGCACCTCCCTTCCGTCAATGAGACAGAAGGGTAGAGTTCATGGAAAAGGAGATACAACAAACAAAAATATTAGTAAACAAAAAATAGTTAGCAAATATAACTAAACTAAATAAACAAAAAATGTGACAAGTAGTATACCTTCTCATTTTTTGAAAATGGGCCACCGTGCCCCAAACTTGGAAATGGGTTGCCTCTCCACAGGCTGGTTAGTATGAAGGATGCCTCAACATACCGGATGGGAGATGGTGGGGCTGTGGAATGATTGGAAAAAGGAGGTGAGTACTTTGAGAATAGTGGTTTCTCACTGTACTCACGAAAATAGAATACTGGGAGAAGGAATACGTGAATCTTGTGATGGAGGCCTCCACACTATTTTATAGTTTTTTCTTGTCCTTTTCTCTCTTTTAGGATTTTTGAACCCTATTTAGGGTTTTAAGCCCTTTGTGGGGTTTTAAGCCCTTTTTTGTGTTTTTAGCTCTTTTTTGGGTTTTTAGCCCTTTTGTGAGCTTTTTAGCTCTTTTGTGATCTTTTTGGCCCTTTGAGGGTTTTTTGGGATTTTTGAGAGAGAATGAAGGTAAACCATATTTGTGGAGATCAAAGGTAAGAAAAAATGGTAGGGAAATGATGTATGTATGTGGTTTAGATCATATAGAGCTAGGTGAGCAATTTTTTGTGTTAACAGATTGCCTCCTGATGTGTGAGGGCAGGAGCTCATCGTATGGCCGACATAAATCATAGGATAATGGGGATAGTAGAGAGACTGGAGAGACATGTGAAGAAGTCACGTTCCTCGTTCGAACCACGGTGGCTTTTGGTTTTTGTATTAATATTGGTTCCCAACAATGGGTGAGATACAAAGAATGTGTGACATGTATATGGACGAGGAAGGCATACCCATGCTCGTAACAATGTCAAAAGAATAAATAATGGGATCAAGGCTAAAAAATATGGGATCCGATCAATACATATACAACTGATGTTACATAATGGTGGCCTCAATGTGAGGCTGAATATCCTATTGATCTGAAGAAATGATACATAGGAACAATGGAATTCTCTTGGAATGCAATATATTCATAACTGATGCTCTGCTGAATCTGGAAGTGTACTTAGCGGGAGGGATTCCATGATGGGGAGTCAGAATATCCGTGGTACATTATGCCGCATCAATACTGGAGCTACATTGATTCACTTCTCTGGGGCTTCTAAACATTATTTTGAACGCAACCCAGGAATTAGAAGGGACATGAAACTATCTGGGTCCCATCATAGAATCACCAATGTGCTATATTCTGGTGACAACCGGGGTCTTCAATCAAATAATGCACATAATAATACCCTGTATGAATCTCAATGGTGTGATTATGTAACTGAAGTTAAGCACGTGAGACACAACCATCCCGAGAGGAACTAATGACTCCTCTCAAGTGGTCCAAGAAACTCATCAATAAGGTGAATGAAACCAGGATACAAGGACCTCTAGGTCTATCCTTTGGAATAGATGTCTTGACGTCGATAGAGGGAGACCTGCAATTAACCAAGGCAATAGTGTTTCCTTGACAAGAAGCACGAGGGGGATAACCAAAGATGTGGGACAATATAGGGACTGACACACTAAATGGGGGAACAGGAGTAGGGGATCATGGGAGACTCAAGCATCCTTTGTTCAGAGTAATGGAGAAAAGGCTGACTTGGAAGAAAATGCAACCGACTCATGGGAGAGGGATCATAGCTAAAATTCCAGGAATGTAACTGTAGATGGGAAATACTGAGGGAGGTAACTGGACTAGTGATATCCATGGGATTTGAGGAATACTCATCGCATATACTCTAAAAAAAGGTGACCCAAAGGGGGAAGGCTACCAAACTGTGATTTATGGGGTGGCGTTGAAAGACACCGTTATGAAACGATCTTTTGGATTTTTAGCGAGCCCAAGAAAATAAAAAATCGATGGTGTTTTCATATTTATAGAGTTTGAAAATAGGAAGAAGACTCCAGTGTGGTCTCTTTTTTGTATGTAGTCTGTCGAGTCTGAAAGAGGATAAAAGTGTGCACACGAGAGCTCTCCCAACCTTTGGGGAAGGAAGACTTCTTTACCATTGGTATTCCAATCAGGCCGAAAAAGGTTAAACCTATACTGACTGGATGGTCATTCATATACTTTTATGAGCATGAACGAAACCAAGTTTTCTCAGCAATATTTTCTTGATGAGAAGGATGGAAAAGAGCTTAAAGACAACCTGCGATGAGATTTTTTGTACAGTTCGGTCCCAATGCCCGATAAAGCATAAAATGATGCAAAGGGAAATGTTTCTAGTGTGGATGTGCTAAGGTGATGTTTTTTTGATGATAATCTACATAGTTTAAAAAAAGGATAAAAGAGGCTACATAGATGCCCTTTCAAATACTTTAACAAGCGTTAAAGGAAGCAAGCGTGCTCGGTGATCTTTTCATCATTTGAAGAGTTAGAAAAGAGCTTAACATAAACACCAAGGTGGAGATTCACGTGGAGGCATGCAAATCAAGGTGTCTTCCGAGAATTGTCCTAGAAAATCATAGTGAGAGGATAAGACAAGGGTCTCATCAACAGATAGAGGGCAGAAAACCGAAGCCAGCGGTGCAAATGGTGTCTCAAACGGAATCCAGATGAATTTGACTAGTAGCTAGTGATGCTTCCCTTGGTGCAGTGGTGCACGGGTAAAAACTAGACCAAATGGAGGCCTATGGGTACGAATCTAGATCAACATACATGGTGTGATTCATGTGGTGGTATGCAAATCGACGTGACTCCAGGAAATGGCCTAAAGAGTCAGTAAGGAGGGAGGAAGTCTAGAATATCGTTTCTCGACTCGGGAGGTTTTTGCACAATGGTGAACGCTTCCTATCCTTGTAGAGGATGATCCATATGTGGGAATGGAATACCGGTGAGATACACGGGGGCCTTGAACAATAGGGAAGGTCTTGGGACCTGACGGTATGCTAGCATAGTGGTAGAAATATCATACGTGCAACATGCTGTGTGTATGTGCAAACATGGGACCACACCCTCCAGTGGGCTACCAATGATGTAGGAGTAGGGGTTATATCCACCTACTCACTTGAAAATGATGCGGCAAAGTTCTACAATGGACTCACTGTGACTATACATGGAGAAACTACTGGAGGGGGTCACCAACTTCCAGAAAAAATGATGTAAAAAAAAAGTATGCCCCTAGTGCTGCATGGTGAGCGACTCAGGCATAGGACCTTCGATGAAGGAAATTGTCCTTACCTTGGAGACTTTGCAATTGGCGCAAAGGACGTGGGGGAGGAATCTGGAATTCAATGGGAAGAATGGAGTCCATGCCATGTGCTAAGTGAAATGGAGTAAAACCATTGGTGGTTTTGACGATCTCTCCATCATCGTGAAAGTGGTGTCAGGATAGATCAGGTGGATCTTCCCTGGTCGAGGATGGGAAAGTAATATTGGAAGTAGAGATCATGTAAATGGTGTTGGTGTTTGAGGAGGAATCCAAAGGGTGAATATCCTCGATGAAAGTGATTTTAGACTCATGAGAGTGTTTCCAAAGGTCACAAAGGATAGACCAATAATCGAACAAGTCTGGGAAATGGTGTAAATAATGGTCGTACAAACCACAAATCGTGCATGAATGGTTGGTCCTCAAATATTTTTTCTTGTCCGCTGGCGGAGTTGAGACAATGACTACTGGAGTGTTGTCAGCTATATCCATAATGTCTATGTATGTGCATAGGATAGGTATCTCTAGTCAGTTTTGAGTTGCATGACCATGGACATCGCACAAAGCACAAGGTGGTGTCAGATGAGGCTCGATTGTTTCTCTGGTGACCTTGCCCCTGGTCTTCTTTGGGAGAGAAGGGGAAGGCCTGGGAACAAATGATGTATTAAAAGGGCCAGGGTGAGGGAGTGAGTCTACTTCAATGGGTTGGATGAGAGTCAACACAACCTGAGGAATCAGAGGTGGGGTTGGTGGTTCAAGGTACAACACAGGAATCCCCAATGTGGAGTTAGGTAAATTAAGTGTAGCCATTACATGATTTCTCACAATGTCAAATGGTGAGAATAGGAAGGGGATCCTGTGGATGGGGAAGGAACCCTAAATATTCCTAGGTGACAATGGTTGGGGTTGCAGTTGATTTTTTGGTGGGGTAGGGATGATATTGGAAGAGATAGAACACAAATTTACTGTACCAGTTGGTTTGGACGGATGTGGTAGAGACAGGAAGGTGGCTGTCAAAGTCATTTCGATGAACAATCCTGGGCCCACAGGAGATAAGGAAGGAATGGATACACTGTCAATGATCATATCGATGGTAGGAATGACATGTTACGGTGTGGCTGACCCCTATGGATCGTAGTAAGTCAATTGGTTGACTGTCACGATATTTCCATCATGCAGAAACATCAGGAGTCGAAATACGGTGGAAGCCATGACTCTCATGGAATACATATAGCTACGTCCAAAGAGGAGGTTATAATCAAGTTGGGCGTTAATAACCTCAATATCGATCAAAACCATCTTTTTGGCTAATGAAATAGGAACATTCAGGAGAATGCCCTTGACCTTGGTAGAGCACCCATCATAGGCGTGGAGTGTGGTAGTGGATAGTTGGAGGGTAGGGGACCAGAGTTTCTACTAGAAAAAGTTGACATGACACAGGTAGATGCCTCTTCATCAATGATACATCTATGTACGACCAAATTCTGAATTAACACCAGAATTTTGAAGGTGATGGTGGATGGAATTCTGGGTTCTCCTTAATCCAGATCAAACATGATCAATTTGGAGTCAGAGGGATCCACGACACCAAGTGCATATAACAACGCTTTTCACTGCGTCGGGCAAGTTTTGAGTACTTCTAGAGTGGGCATGGTTGTAGGCGATTGGGACAAGTCATCAACGATACTATAATTTAAGGTAGCTCACACAGTTGTGTTGTTGGAGATATGTCGTATACGAAACCGTGGAACTTTGGCCGCCCCATCAATAGGGGACGTAGGTAAGTGAAGGGGCATGTCATAAGTGTTGGAGGTGGATGTCGCAGATGGGTCAATGGTGGTTGTAGTGGAAATGTACTGGTTGTGCCTAGTCTAGAGGTGGAATTATTCAGTTGACAATGTCATCAGGTGATGGACCCCAGTATTTGTAGGTGGAGCCATGGTGGGAGCTGCGGGGGCTATGGGAGCATGTGGGGCTAAGTGTACAGTTACAACCAATCCTTGACGTGGTAATGGGTTTTGGAGCACCATAGGCAGAGGACCTAGTGGTGTTGGTTTGGGTTGAGTTTGGGTTGGAACATTGGCATCCTATTGAGCTTTGTTTTGGAGAGACTAGAAGACACGATCCATATGGGGCACAAATGTGTATAGTGAACGAAGGTGATACACAGGGCACACAAATGATTATTCCCTAACTATGAGTTCTTTCTTGGTTAGTCAGGTTGTTGGGGGTTTTGTGCTGATGGATTGGCACTGTTGTTGTTAGGGGGGTTAGGTTGTTGTCTGCCTCCTTGTGGTTGATTGTTACCTCGGTTTTTCTTACCCTGCCCTTGTTGGTTATTAGGGGTGGGTGGGTTGGGAAGGTTCTGCTGAGCGAAAACCTGTCCAATGGAAATCGAAGGGGGTGGGGCTAGAGATGGAGCTTGTTGCACTGGTGGTGCATAATACACCGGAGGAGAACAAGGGGCTACGAATACGATCACCTAGCCCGAATGCGACTGTTCTGGCTAAGTTGACCCATGGGCATGCTGATTTTGCGCGGGTTGTGCATATGAGGAGGAGGCTCCAGACTGATCCATATTTCATGAGTAGTCAAGGGCATGGTTTGGTTGTGCAACATTATGGGTGTTTCCTAAGTGAGGTGGCATCATAGGGGGTGCCACATAGTACTGAGGGTGATGTGAGATAGAGCTGATGATATCATCCGTATCATGGGATGCCCCCGATGTATCACGATGGGAGGTGCCAACACGGGGAGCATCTGGTATGATGGTATATGAATACCCAGACTGGGAGTAGATTAAATCAAATGTTTGGGCCTTTAATATGGTCTCCTCCTCAGTTTGGGGCCAGTCGAAGGTGATGTCCTTGGCTATAGGTGGGAGCAAGGTTTTTAGAAACCAGTCTAGGAAGATCATGTCATCCAGTTGGATCTTGCACAGGATACAGAGTCGCTGCCACTCATGGATGTGGTTAATGATGTGAGTACCTGTGTTCTGATGGCAGGATAGAAGGATCTCCACTCCCTCATCATATCAAATGGGTAGTTGGAAGTACTGGAGGAATATGGAGGCCAAAGAAAAGAAATCTGGGTAGGAGGCATTCAACAGTTTGATGTACCATTTCGTAGCAACACCCATAAGTGTGCGTTGTAATAGCCTTAGTCCGACGGATTCATCCACAATGCTCTTTGAGGAACACCATAAATGGAAGGACATGATATGGTTTTGGGGGTCCTCCCCCACCTTTCCCTCAAATTTTGGAATGTATGAAGGAAGTTTGGTTGCCATGGGGGGCCAATGAGGTTGATGACTGATGGAGTCGTTTGTTAGTCTAGCAAAATATGGCAAGTCAAGATGAGCCATAAATGGTAGGTTAGAACTGAGACTGGCTCGGGATGGGCCGAAAAATGGCGCCAGAGTTTGTAGGAGTATGAATTCCATGCATGACTAGGGGTGTATGAGGTTAATTTACCATGACCAGGATAGTCGGAATAGTAATGGAAGGGCCACTACCCTAGGGATGGAAGGTGGTATAATAGGAATTATGGTAGCTAGTGGGGGGCACTACTAGTGGGCAGCATTCCAACTGTAGCATGCACAGTGGTGCTGGGACCAATGGCGGGAATACCAATAACAATGGGTGGCAAGGACGTGGGTCCTCTCTCAACTATCCCTCTTTGTAAGGGATCCAAATGCACGCCATCCATGGGGATAGACTGGGCAGTAAACAAATTCAATTCTGAGTGGTAGGATTCTGAATTAGAATAAGAAGCTGTGTGTCCTTATGAAGGTGAGGAGGGTTGTCTAAAAGGGTTTCAATGGTGACTGTCTAAAGAACCAAAGTGAGGGGAGTTCCCCCTAAGTCGCTGGGAATACCATGGTGGAGAAATGTTGGCTTATAGTAGTAACTGGTAATGAATTTTGGACCCCATTTTAAATCATCTTCCTATTGGCTCAAAAGGAGTCACTAAGCCACTAAGACTACCAGAAGAAATCGCTATGGTTTTTTCCTCACGGGTGGGTATCTAGTCAATCCGTTGGGGGTCATTTCCCATTTCGCTTGGAAATTCCTCTCGTTGGCCAATGAATTTGGGGTTCTTATGGTACTCCTCATAATGAGTTTTAAGGAAAATCCCAAGCACTTCCCACAGTTGTTGCGGATGAGACTTATGTCCCAAACCAAAAATGTTATTAAGTAAATTTGGTTGCTTTTAACATTTTCCTCAGGGTCATGAACCAATTTTGGTTGATTATTGGTGCGATTATGTGTGCACTTATGTATGAATGTGTTACTTTTACTTTCAAATATGAAATAGACACATAATAATTAATTTCTGGCAACACACAAGCAAAGGGTTGTACCAAAGAAAGTCTGAACGGTAAAAGAAAATCAGAACAAGGTGCAAGAAAAACAAGGGTTTGAAAATGGGTGACTGATTATGATGCTTGCAAACCAGTAGTGTGACTACCACAACTTCATATCCTTCACATTAAATAGGGAGTGCTGGGATCTCAACAAAGTGGAAACAAGTCCACCAGTAGATCCACAGCTCAAACCCCAAGTGCCTAGTGGTCAACAAGGAGGATGTGAACCTCATGAGATCCCCAATAGTCTCCACTCCCCATATCCTCCAAAGTCACTTGTTTTTAATTGAAGTGAACAATAATAAAGTGGGTATTTTAGAAGATCTCGGAGGGTGATGAAAAAGTAGAGGAGGAGGGGATAAATAACTGTGTTACTTTCCAACTTTTAAAATGTAATGTAAAAATGTAAATTGCAGAAATTAAATTAGAAACAGATAGGTCTCATGTGACAGGTCAACAACCGTGACTGGGTCGCTCAAACAGGAAAAATAGACGTGACTGTGGTAAGAAAAAGGAATATCTCTCTTAACTAATGGACAATCATGACTAGGTCACTCAAACAGGCCAAACAGAGAAGACTAGGTCGCTCTTGACTGCAAAAATAGGCACGATGTTTCCCTGGAAGTCAAGTCATGTTTTATGGGGGTAAATTCAATACTTGGTTCACGGGTTCCAACCCAAAAGGAGCGAATAGGTCTCGGGTTCCAACCCAAAAGGCACGACTAGGTCGTGGGTTTCAGCCTGAAAGGCACAACGTCGACCAAAACTGGAAAAATTAAAAAACAAATAGGTCGGCAGAGGCCGCCGAGGGTAGGAACTGGTGCTGTACAGGCTCTGATTGACTTCCTGGGGTCCGATCAGTGACAACTGAGAGTCAAAATAAAATAAACACCTGCAAAACAAGAGGATTGAAAAGGATTGACCCGATATGGTCACCAAAACTGTAGCAGGGTTTTCACCCTTGCTACGTGCAAAAGCACCTCCCTTCCATCAATGAGACAAAAGGGTAGAGTTCGTGGAAAGGGAGATACAACAAAAAAAAATATTAGTAAACAAAACAAAGTAAGCAAATGCAACTAAACTAAATAAACAAAAAACATGACAAGTATACCTTCTCTTTTCTTTAAAATGGGACACTGTGCCCCAAACTTGGAAATGGGATACCTCTCCATAGGATGGTTAGTATGGAGGATGCCTCAATGTACCATATGGGAGGTGGTGGGGTTACGGAGAGAAATTCCTATGGCTTGGGGTACCACAACAGACAACTTGACTCCAGAAATCAATCCTTTCCTATATGCAAGAGAAACCAAATATCTAACACTAAAGGATCTCGATTCGTAACTTATTCCGGATGGTTGATGTAGATCCCCGTTGGGCTTTCCAACTCTAGTTTGAATTGATAAATTGCTTCCTCAACATTCAATAAACAAGACAAGCATGCTATATATAATCATGTTATACCTACTCTAGCATATATAATCAATAACATATAAGCATTTGAAATCATCCATGGATCAAATATTCATTCAAATACACATTATTGGATAAGAAAATATATTTCTATTAATATAAAATAAAGATTACAATAGAGACAACCTCTGTCGGCACGTCTGCGAATTGGACAAACTGAGTACCCCACTTGGGCCTCCACTACTTCAATCCTCCATCTCTCGATAGCAAGATCACAAGAAAAAGGAAAGCTTGGGAAGAACAAAAAAGTGCTCCAAGGGACAAAGGGATGCAGACTCAAGTATAAGCTCTGGTAAAAATGGACTATAGTTCTCTTGCTCTCAATTCCTCATGCCTTCAATATATCCAAAGGGTTCCTTATATAGCTCTTCAATTGGGTAATGAAAGGTTGAATCCGAGTGATCTCAAGGAATATGGAAGGCCAGGAGACAAGTGAGTCGGATCCACATCAAGGAAAACTCCAAAAGAATTTGGCCTTTTGCACACATCCCGATGTACGCAGTTTTAGGGGTCAAACCTGTGTATATACGTGAGAAAGGGTTTAAAAGTCGCGTATGGAAATTTTTGCATGTTTTTAGGGATGATCTTGGAAACATCAAAAGTTAAAAAAATGGTCCATGGGGTCTAAGGAGTCTACAGAGGGATAGAGAAGGCCATAAAAATGTGATTCACCATGTGTGGTAAAATCAGCTGTAATAGACGCCCCCTAATGTGTGAGGTCAGAGGGGCCATACGATGGCCGAAATACATTATAAGTCCATCCCAGAAGTGAAGTGATGAAGAACCCAGTGGAAGAACCAACCATCCAATCAAAACTATACAATGATACAAATCTGCACATAACTGCAAATAGATACAATAGTCCCAGATACATAAGAGTACAATGGCCATGAATAGGCATGATACAATATAACATATGTGGTCATCGCCACGTACAATATAAATAGATCAAAATATCCATGATGAAGATATACAAAAGATAATGATCTCCATGAATACTGAAGATATATAATGGATCAAGATCTCCATAATGACTGGAAATGTCTGACATATACTGTAATCGAGTCACGAGAGCTGGAATCTCATGAACACTAGCACGATCAAGGAGGTAGCATATAAGAGATGCCACCAATCTGGAAGGTCTTCTACAAAAACCACTACGAGTACATGTCCTACTATGTGAATAGAGGTGTCAAGGTTGAACATAGTAGTCCATCGTCTGATTACCGGTCATTGATGTATACCGTTAACAGACGTGAGATCACCCACCAATAATGAAAATGGGAATCAAGGTACTAGAGTGCAAACTAACAAGTGTGAATAAATGTGTTGAGGTCGAACACTAGAGAGAATCCATTGATCAGGGGACATTGATTTATTCCCAAAAACTGTCGATGGCGAAAGAACCTACCATTGATGACTGCAAGTCTCAAGGCACTCAAACATGACTCTAGATTCCTATCCCAAAATAAATGATCTGAATTCAATGGGATGAAATCCACTGGAAGGAGGGAATTAAGGCATCCCTGATCATCCAACACGAGGTACTCAACAAAGCTGTATAATGTGGAAGGACTCGATCATAAGGTGCACGAAACAGTAACTATACCGGGAATGGCTGACATGCAAAGTCAAAATAACTGAGGAACGACCGAATCAGGTTTCAAATTCCTTCGAATAAGAACATAAAGGCGAATGGTGACTGAATGTAGGTAGCATAGAATCGATATGCAAAACTGGGACATCTCTGCAAGACAGGAGGCATCAACAGAGGCTCCATAGGGACTAGAAGCTTAACCAGTCGATGGAGACAAACTCAGATAGACAAGTACAGATCCTAAAGTCAAACTATTAACCCAACCAATATATGTGATATACAGTGCTCTGTTCGAAGGTGACATGACTCGACTGCTGCCAAAGATAACATCTTTTCTTATTCAGCTTTTTGGTTTTTAATTTTTTTTTGGACTTTTTCAAATATTTGAAAAGCTTGAAATAGAATAAAATCACTTTAAAGTTACGAACTAGGAGGAGACAAGTGTCAAATGGGAAAACAAACTAGTTCCAAGCAGTGGAACATACCTATGCTCAATGCAAGGACACATGTGTATGATAGCGATACTCGGGGGAAAGTCCCCTCCCGGTAAAAATAGGGAATCAAGCTGCAAAGGATATATAACATGGCTCTACGTGGCTAGACATGAGACAAGCTCAGGATATATGGCTGATACTCAATGTCAGGGAAGCCAACATAAGGCTCAATGAGGCAGGCAAAGCTCATGATAATGCAATTACAACTTGACATAAGGGAGTCCTGGGGAAATAGGCCAGCAAAAGATCAAGAGGAGTATGAGGCTCTTGCAAAATGTCATGGTGATACTATACAATGGACTCCCACATCCTAAAAGAAAAACTATCGACATGGGCACCAAATGCAAACAAGGATCTAACTAGGGTACCCATGTAAGGTCAAGCTCTACCATTCACATCATGTCACTTCTAAAACAACAACAAGGTTCCATGACAAGATAGAATGGGTTCGTACCTAAGGTTATAATGAAATGGTCATAATGTCATGCAAAATGAAAATGGAGGTGAAACCTAACCTATATTCCAGTTTAAACATCATACTTGAAATCAACACGAACGAGTCAAAACAACGGTCGAAACGACGCTCAAAACGGTCTCCTACATCATATATTAGTAAAAAACGGTCCAAAAGGGTCACAAACGGTCCAAAACTATAGAAAGGGGGTAAAATTTTTCTATAAATAGTAAAAAATTCAAAACATTATATAACATTTGAAATTTTTACCCAACTGAGCTCAAAACTTCAAACGCGAATTCTGGGAGATCCAGCCGGCGGAATTCGACACCGGTTTTTATAGGTAACTTCCCATGCCTTGCTCTTTCATTTACATGTAAATTTTCCAATTTTCCATGGTCTAATTTGATTTCTAGGCCATCCTAAATTATGCGCCTTGGCCGACGCGAAAATCAAGGATTTTTCCGCGTATAGGGCTAGCTATACGTGGAAAAATGCCTCAAAGTTGCGTACATACGTGGCTGTTTAGCAAATGGTCACATATGCGGCTGCGTTCAAGTTTTTCTAAGATATATAATAACCCAAAATTGAATTAAATGTGCAGGATGGTTCTAGAATGGAGGGAATGAGAGCACGTGGATGTTGAAGAAGTAGTACGGGGTGATCTAATGGCACAACAAGCTCTTCATGCATGCGGGCTCTACAAGTTTTGGTGTCTTGGTGGCTTAAGGGCCAAACCAAGACTACTGTAGATGCTAGTAGACTACTGGGATCCTAACTCAGAGTCATTCCAGATTGACAGGACGTCCCTCACCATAGAAGTGGAGGACATATACTTCATTACTGGATTGTCCCGACGGGGGGAAGTGGTGAACCTATGTTGTCGCAGGCCTGGAGGTGGCCTCACCATAGATGAGTATATAGCTGTATACTCTTATCCAGACACAGAGAAGGTTGGGAGCCAGATCCCAACTAACTTCATATAGGTGCTAGGCCTAAAGGCCATACTAGTGACACTTGGTAGGATAGCAGGGCTAGCCTTACTCCATTAGGCCTCACGACCCTTGATGTTCTATGCAGTGGAGTGCATGAGACCCATGGTTTACGATTGGAGCACTGTGCTATTGAGCAACATGAAGCACCAGCTCAGCGAGTGTAAGATGGGAAGGGTACAAAACTTCGATTTCAGCAGTATACTAAGCACGTTTTTCTTTGAGCGTGTTTTTGGATTGAGCCCTAGAGTTGGAGTTCCTCTTCATGGGGTTTGAGATCCGGCCCAATGACATTGGGTAGATGTGATGTGCAGACTGGGTGGAGGCAGGGTGTCCAACCCCTATCCAGCTGATTTCTTTCCATGGTGGTGGCGGTAGATAGTTGCCATCAATGATTACCCCTATGCGAGGATATATTTTCGGGGAGATCTCGACATGCCTCTACCACCAGGATTAGCATATGGTGACATTGGTAATGAATCCCAACCCTCTTTTTAAGTTTTGTGAATTATTTATTTTTTTTGTGTTTTTTGATATATATAGACTCAAAAAGACATGTTTTTGCATGACAACACATAGTGACATCCTGTCATATGTATGCAGATGTAGGACCACGACGGCCTGAAGGCTTGCCTCGTCATAGACAGAGGGGAAGAGGAGATGACATTATGGGTGTGGATGCGGAGCGGATTCTCCAAGGCATTCATTCCAACTTCGTGCGGCTGACACATAGGGTGCCCATGGCGTAGGTTGAGGACCTGCCTGAGGCCATGCAACGTCAGGTGGTGGGTGTGCCACGAGCATGGGTGTGGTTGTTTCGATGGCTAGCTAGAGCTGTGGTGACATTCCACGATTAGAACCCCCCTCCTCCTCCCCAGTCTTAGATACCTGGGAGTGATACATTTTGTACTACCGTGTATTTATATTTTGGTGGCTCAGAAGCCCCATTTTTGTATTATGACACTTATGTATTATCACATTTTGGATGTTTAATGACAAAATTTTATGGTGATATATTTATTTATTTACATGTTTAAAAATGTATATTTGTGATGAGCTTATTGTCTGTGAAACAAATGCCAATCTAACACATAGTTAGCATATGAGTCAACAACTTGATTATAAATTCTTGGAATTCTTGGAACATGTATGTATGTTATGTTGTCAAATTTCCATTCTAACATTCTCACATGTAAGAATCTTCATAATAATGTTGGATCCTTAACATGATACAAGCCATTAAGCTGTGACACTACTAACTCTGAATCAAGACATACCTCAAGAGATAGAACACCATGTGAAATGACATCCCATAGAAGCTCGATAACGACACTATATTTAGCAACATTGTTTGAAGAGGGTCGTAAACATACGCATCTTGAAAACAATACCTGACCCATAGGAGTATAAATCACCCAAGCAGTAGAGGCTGAGTGTTGAGTGTGGCAGCTAGCACCATCCACGAATCCTATATAGATGGAATAATTCATTGACATATGCCATAAGAAATGAAAGCTAATCAACAAACCCGATCACCATAAGAAAAACCTAACTATGCAAAATACTGTACAATAATATACAATAGTCAGCCCTAGCTGAGAATCATGCATAGTACTTTTTAGGATAGAGCCCATTTCTAGGCTCCACCAAGGCTGTCCCCTTGTAATCTACTAACTCATATGTGCCCTTCTCTAACACATGTTTAACAATGTAAGGACGATGCCACATGGGGTTAAATTTTCCTGCCCCCAAGGGTTCTTTAGCTTGATCCCACAAAAGGACCAAATCTCCTTCACTAAACTTCCTTGGACAGACAGATTTATCATATTGGACCTTAACATGATGCTTATTTACTTTTAGAGCCACTAAAGCATCTCGGCGCTACTCATCAAGATTCTTTAAATGGACCAAACGTTCCTCCAATGGGGAAGTGTCTAGTAAGAGCTCTATGGCTAGCTTCAAAGAAGGGATTTCGCACTCAACTAGAAATATAGACTCCACTCCATGTACAAGCTGATATGGAGAAAAAAATGTGGTAGTCTTAAGCATGGTCCTATAAGCCCACAAAGGAGGATATAACATGATATGCCAATTGGTCTTGCTTTGTGCGATGGTTTGTTGGAGAATGGACTTGAGTGATTTATTCACTGCTTCAACCTATCCATTCGCTTGAGGGTAATAAGAAGAAGAATGCTCCTGCTTATACCCTAACTTCGAGGCCAACTCTTCCATCATCTGATTCTGAAAGTGCCTACCATGGTCAATGACAAGCTCTTTCGGAATAGAAAACCGAGTAATGATCTGGTTGAATACGAAATGTGCGACCGTCTCACCGTTGGATTTAACCGTGGGCATAGCCTCAGCCCATTTCGTGAAATAGTCAACAGCCATGATAATATGATGATGCCCCCCAGCTGAAGCTGGGTTGCAATCCATGAAATCAAGCCCCCACTTAGTGAAGAGACTGGTGGTGATAATTGGATGTAATGGGGCAAGATGTGAGCACATATTGTGTGCAAACACTTGGAAAGGGTGGCACTTCTTGACCACATTAACACAATCCTTAAATATCGATGGCCATAATTAACCCACTCTCAAGATTTTTTGGACTGTAGAAAGCCTAGATAAATGACCACCACACGCCCCTTCGTGGAAATCATTCAGTACAAGCTCATCCTCCTCATGAGTTAAACAACAACGTAAAATGGAATCTACCCCACGGCAGTACAATGTGTTATCCAATATGAGGTAATTCTTGGATACGTGATGTAACCGTCATTGTTCATCCCGTGAAAGGTGAGTAGGGACCTTCAATGTTTGTAAATATATGATAATATTCCCATACCATGGATCCAAAGTTGAGGTCGGGAAAATGTGATCATCGATAAACGTATCTTCGTAAACTTCCTCCTCCACCTTGCTTGGGAAATCGGATATAAGCTCCGCAAAAACCAACGATTTCTTCGATTTTTACGAAACAAACTCAAGATCGAATTCTTACAAGATGACAATCCACTTATTATACTTTCCCCCTATCATCCTTCTAGTGAGGAAGAACTAAAATGGATTGACATGGGCTACCACTAAGGTCTGGCGAAGGAGAATATAGTGTCTCAATCTTTGAACCGCATGAACGGTAGCTAAGGAAAGTTTCTCTACATGGGAATAACGGATCTCTGCATCTATAAGGTTTCGGGTCAAATAATATATGACATGCTCCTGGAGCTCCTCATCCTCCTGAACCAAAACCATACCAATCGTCTCCATGGACGTAGCCACTTAAAGTAAAATGTCATGGCTATAGTCGGTTGGACTAATCACTGGGGATGATTCTAAGGCTCGTTTAAGTGCATCAAAGGACTCCTGGGCTCACTCAGCCTAGCAAAAGGTAGTTTCCTTCTTCAAAATATGCATAAAGCCTCTAGTCAAATTGACAAAGTTAACGACGAATCTCCGCAAGAAATTTGCCATGCCTTGCAAACATTGAAGATGTCTAATGTTTTTCGGGAGAGACAATTGAAGTATTGCCTCAACCTTCAAAGGGTCGACTCTTATACCCTCCTTGGAGACAGTGAACCCTAATAAGCGACCAGAATTCACACAAAATATTAATTTATGAGGATTTAACCTGACCAAGTAATGGTGGTACCTTTTGAACACTAATCTCAAATGGTAGGAATGACGCATCCTCTGACGAGAATGAGCAGCGAGGTCATCCAAAAAGACTTCAATAATCAATTTGAGATCATGGAAGATCAAGGTCATAGCCCACTGAAAAGTGGCTCTAGCATTTTTAAGGCCGAAAGGCATTTTCTGATATGCAAAGGTACCCCAAGGACAAATAAAGTCAGTCTTATGTTGGTCCTCAGGTTTGATTTGTATCTGATTGTCTCCGAAAAAGCTGTCCATAAAGGAAAATACCTTGCTTCTCGCACACTCATCCAAAATTTGATCAATAAATGGTGTGGGAAAATTATCCTTAGGACAGGCACGATTCAAGTCACAAAAATTAGTGCATATACGGATTGTTCCCTGCTTCTTATCAACCGGAACGGGGTTTTAAATCCACTCTGTCAAGGGAACGGGATAGATAAAACCAACATTCAACATATTTTCTATCTCAGCCTTAATCATGGGTGCTTTCATAGGATTCACCACACACAAGCATTGTTGAATAGGATTAGCATTGGGATAAGTTTTAATTTCATGCTCAACAATGCAAGGGTCGATACCTGGCATTTCCTCGTATGACCAAGCAAATAAATCACGAAATTATTTGAACAGCTCGGTATACTCTTGAATCTTAGCATGGGAACATTCTACCTGAATATAGACATTTTCAATCTTGCTAGGATCACGAGAGATATTGATAGGGATGGTAGGAGATATATTCGCCATGTTTCCATCAGCCATCGGACCAAGAGAACTTAACAGAACAATGGGACTATCAATTCTCTCACTAAGAATCTCCCTACAGTCTTCACACTCCAAACAATCAAGCTCGGGAAGAAAATAAGATCTATGATGCAACTCTTCCCAACGTGGCTCAACTCCAGACATAACCTCAATAATAGCTTCACCTGATGAAAAAACACTATCAAGGTAGTCATGTGCATGAGAGGACTCAACTTCCCATGCTGGCAGCACATATGGGTCCTCCTCCTCCGTCTGTGAAGAGGAAGGACTAGGCTCTGCAACACATTCAATATTAGCTTGATATGCTATCATTGCTGCAGGAAACGACATGTTTGTTTTGATAGGCTCACACGAAGGACTCAGTGTAGGAAGAATCCAAGGATATTCCATATGAGTGGTGCAAAAAGACACCGAACTTAATGATGATGAAGCCTCACCGGAACTAGACCCAATCATAAGAATAGGTGTAGGACAACTAAAGGATCCCATAAGGGATGGGTACATGTCAACACCCACACTCCCAGTTGCTAGCTGAGAGTGTACGACAATCAGGACGAAAGCTCCCGAAGATGCGGTAACACACGAATTCTTGAATGACATTTGATCAATCGTAACTATCTTCCCATTAAATGGAAAGCATACAACTCAAAATAGAGAAGAAGCTACAACTTACATACTGTACATCCAATTCCTACCCAGTAACAGATTGTAGTCAAGGGGCACTTCAACCACCTCAACCTCGATCGCGATGGTCTTCCCTCCCAAACGGACCTTAAGAGAAGGAAGAATTCCGTGCGGCTGAAACAATCTACCATCAAAGGCAGTCAACATGGTAGCGGATTTAGAAAACTTGGGGAACCCAAACCCTTCCAACATGCCAAAGACATCACGAAAGCAGTAGCTTCTTCGTCAATCACAGTGCGTTTGATGGTCATGATAAGACATTCTACATGAATCAAGAGAGACACATAGTAAGGCAAGTGAGGCTGTAGTCCCGCGGTTTCAAATTTGATGATAAAGGAAGAGTGATCATCATTAACACTAAGAGCAGAAAGAAAAACCTTCCTTTGCGAAGGACAACTCTGAATTACTTCGAGTGCAGACATTACACAAGGAGTGTGGCCCAAATCCTCGACAACATAATAGTTATGGGTGACTCAGGCATTACGATTGTGCCATGAACGCTTAAGGAATCCCTTAGGAATTTGAGGTGCAACTTTAGGTTTATCCATAGGGTTTTCAATACACAAAGGATTCCTGGGTGGAGTAGGTTCCTTTCGAAGGTCTGGTTGTGACGAACCATAGTCCTTCGCACGAGTCACAACCTTAGCAGCATGCACCATGTTGATGCAACCATGACTACTACAAGATTTCGACGGATCTTGATCCCCACCAGAGTGATCATGGGTCCTCGAGTTGATATTTTGATTATGAGGTAAAGGATTAGTCAGCACAACTGGGCCCTGCGCTATGAACCTCGAGGCTTGTTCTATCCGAGGGCACAAGTGAGTGAGGTGGTCATCCTTACACAACTTGCAAGGAAACTTAACCTTACGTTTAGGCTGCTTGTCCCCCCCCAAAATTTTAGGTGTTCTTGTCATTAGAATTGGAATTTTCATTCCTATTCCCACCCTTACGATTTTTTTTTCCCTTCTTCTTATTCCTTCCGGGTTGCTGGTTACCCTTCTGGTCCGACGATTGCAACGAAAGCACACTCACTATTTGGGTGGGTTGAGATGAAGTTGTGGCTTGTCCCGAGGTAGATTGGTTGATAGAAAATTGACTCACCTCTTTCAAAACCGAATCTATAGGTTTGGTACTCATACAACCAACAATGCCATTGGCATGCGGTACAGGTATGATATTAGGGTCGAAACTAGAACACGAAGCGTTAGGAATGATCTCATATAACAAACCAGATTGAGCATAAATCAAATCCAATTCCTGCGCCCTAAAAATAGCTTGCTCCTCATTCTAAACTCTGGATGTAGAAACATCCTTTGCTATATAAGGTAGTAATGATTTAAGGAGCCATTCGAGGAGAAACTCTGTCGGTATGAAGGCTTTAATCAATATCTTCTGTCTATGCCACTATTGGATATGGTCTGAGATATGCATGCCTTTGTCTTGCTGAAATGTCAACAAGAGTTCCGTACCAATGTCGTAATGCACTAGTAGCTGGAAGTGGTTGAGAAAAGTCATAGCTAGGTCATCGAACAAAACGAATGCCCCCCTAGGTAACTCTATGTACCATTTCGTTGTAGGCCCTGTAAGGGTGCGTTGAAATAGCCTTAAGCGGATCAAATATTCATGTAAGGAATTAGAAGAGAACCAAAGGTGAAATGTAGTAACATGTTCACTAGGATCTTCTCCTATTTTGCCCTCGAATTTGGGAATGTCCAAGGGAAGCTTATTAGGGACAAATGGCCAAGCCAGGTCCTAAGAGACTGGATTGTTTGTTAGTCTCGACAAGTCAGGAAAATTTAACGTTGTGAGGAAAGGGAGTCTAGGTTGAGCAGGTTGATGAGACACTCCATAATAATTTTGGTTCACATAGGATCGATGATCATAAACACCATGGCCATGGCCATAGTATCCTCCTCCCGTTTGACCCATGTAGGGTGGCATGGAAGCACCATAATGTGGTGTACCTTTACTATTTGGGGCTACAAAGCCATCATTCAAGGAGTAAGCGGGTTGTTGATACCCATACCCATAAGGTGAATAAATTTGTGCATACTGCGGTCCATAATATGGTCCATAAGAAGTCCCATGAGATGTCCCATGAGAAACTCCATAGGTAGGAATAGACATTCTGGAAGTAGGAATACAACCTCCTGAGACAAGAGGAGGTACTTGACTCTAAGACACAACTATGCGAGTAGCAGTAGTACGCACATGACTCGTAGCTACATTCCAGCCCAAAGGGCCATGTGAATGATAGGGAGGAATATCATTCGAAGAACTAGGAATAGAGGACGAAGGGACATGTGAAACTATGTAAGTGGTATTCCCTATAGTCACTCGTCTTGGTTCTGGTATCCGAATAGGACTACTAACACCAGGTTTAGGACGAACATGAGATGTAGCCTCCACTGTCGGGATGGAGGGTGCAATGTGACTCGTGCTCCCAAATGTATCCACATGGAAAGGAATGGGAATGCCCCAGGCATAGTGCTAGGATCAAATTCCGACTCGGCATGATGTGCCAAATCATGTCCAGGGATACCAAACATGCCATAACTAACATAACTAGTGCTTGCAGGCTCATGATGAGCTCATCACCCGGTATCCAATACTGGTGACTTGTGAATAAAGGATCATACCCAGAGTGTGTAGGTATATCATTTGAAGGATCGAACCTAGAGTGTGTAGGTAGATCAGGTGAAGGATCATGTACAGGAATATGATCTTCTTCCCCAACCTCCTGAGGTGGAGAAGACAACTCAAGAATTTCATCTTCATGATCTCCCATCATGTGTGAATCAATGTGAGAAGTAGTCCTCCTGGACTATCTATTTCTCTCTCCCAAAGGAGGAGGAGATGTAGAAGGAGGAATTCCTACTAAACGACAAGAACGGCGGGGTGTCACACCAGAATCCACAATGACTCAAAAAATGAAAAAGACTCTTCTAATTACACAAACCCTAAGCAAGCTAATGTGCACAGAGCATCCACCAATATAATATAAATCCAATCACAAGAAAACAAGGGTATGATATGTGAGCTCCCGAATGAAGTAGGTATGTCTCGCCTAGGAGAGGCTTGAGACTCCCATACACAACAAGCGGAGGTTTGTAACCAATTATTGTGGCCCTCAGCTTCAACGCATATAGCAACTGTGCTATCTGACCCCAACTTAGCCGGGACACCTACAGAATAACCCCTACAAAGTACCCCCTTGATAACCTAGGTAAGGCCACTAAGGTCACCTCAATATAATCAATGCTCAGGCAGACAGCCGCAGGTGGGATTGACCGTATGGGAAGGGTAGCAAAACTCAAAACTCTCAAAAGAGCCCCCAGATACGAATACAATCCTAGAAATATCTTCAGTGCTACTCAGTTATGACTAGGGGTCATCCCAATCAATAACCGCTCACACTTCCTCGTGCTTAACTCCCTTGTAAGAGGAGGATCTTGAGAAACACTAATTATACCAAGGAATTTCAAACTCTCACCTGGACAGACACATACATGTTGTTGTTTAGTGGTATTGGAGAATTTACTCACAATGAACTATTCCAAGACCCTAAAACCTAATCTTGTTGGTGTACCCTATCAAATAAAATAGTGTAATTCATTTTAATTAAGTGTCGATTTTATTTGGCTTTATTACTCAAAAAAGGTAGATGACCGTGCAACCAATGGTGTTATGACACAACATGAAGTAAAATGCACACCTAACAATCAATGCAAATGCATTGTGTCGAATGAAAAACAGGGCATGCTACTACGTGAAATGCAAAATTTTCTTCAAATGACAAATGCAATCATTCCTATATGAAATCCTGACTAATACTTCTCTAAGAAAATCTAGTGCAAGTACCATGCAAAATGCAAAGTGCAATGATGCAAAAAAAAAAAAATTGGATTTTTTGAATAAAAATGAGATAGCAAAGCAAAAGAATGATTCTACCAACCCCAGACTCTGCAAGCATAATCAATTAGCACTCACACAAAGTACTAAGGTAAAATAAATCTAATGCACTAATCCCAAAACAAAAAATCGAAAATGCAATGACAAGAACATTTAAAAAAAAAAATTTACCCTAAAAAGGTGTCTCTGGTCAGAAATAGAGTTGTATACAGACTCTAGCAGTATCAAAGGAGACTTAGCAATCATCAAAATTCACCCAGAAACAATCAATATTCCTCTAAAAGGAAAAAACTCAGGGCATACGTGACTGTATACAGAAAACCCATGTATGTACGCGGATATAGCAGTCAAAACTGCGTGTATACGTGACTGTGAGTTAAAAAATCGCATATAGGAAGACAAATGTATAAAAATGAAGGCAAATAGATAAGATGAGACAAAATTCACACCAATCAGACACTACCAGGAAAACATACCCCCAGACCCGACTCAGAAACAAAGAAATCAGAGAAATTCAAGAACATTGAATGCCAATAAAACCCCCCAAAGGACAATTACTAGGAACTCCCCAGCGAAGTCACCAATTCTGTTACAAAGAGAAATTCATATGGCTTGGGGTACCACAATAGATAGCTTGACTCTAGAAATCAATGCTTTCCTATATGCAAGAGAAACCAAATATCTAACACTAAAGGATCTCGATTCGTACCTTAGTCCGGACGATTGATGTAGATCCCCGTTGAGCTTTCCAACTCCAGCTTGAATTGATAAATTGCTTCCTCAACATTCAATAAACAAGACAAGCATGCTATATATATTCATGTTAGACCTACTCTAGTATATATAATCAATAACATATAAGCATTTGAAATCATCCATGGATCAAATATTATTTCAAATACACATTATTGGACAGGAAAAGATATTTCTATTAATATAAAATAGATATTACAATAGAGACAACCTCTGTCGGCACGTCTGCGAATCAGAGAAACTAAGTTCCCCACTTGGGCATCCACCACTTCAATCCTCCATCTCTTGATAACAAGCTCACAAGCAAAAGGTAATCTTGGGAAGAACACAAAAGTGCTCCAAGGGACAAAGGGATGCAGACTCAAGTATAAGCTCCACCAGCAATTAACTATAGTTGTCTTGCTCTCAATTCCTCATGCCTTCAATGTATCCAAAGGGTTCCTTATATAGCTCTTCAATGGGGTAATGAAAGGTCGAATCTGAGCGATCTCAAGGCATATGGAAGGCCAGGAGACAAGTGAGTCGGATACACATCAAGGAAAACTCCAAAAGAATTTGGCCTTTTGCACACATCCCGATGTACATGGTTTTAGGGGTCAAACCCACGTATATACACGAGAAAGGTTTTAAAAGTCGCGTATGGAAATTTTTGCATGTTTTTAGGGATGATATTGGAAACATCAAAAGTACAAAAATGGTCCATGGGGTCTAAGGAGTCTGTAGAGGGACAGGGAATGCCATAAAAATGTGATTCACCATGTGTGGTAAAATCAGCTGTAACAGTAGAGTTTGTGGAAAGGGAGATACAACAAACAAAAATATTAGTAAACAAAAAAAAGTAAGCAAATGCAACTAAACAAAATAAACAAAAAACGTCACAAGTATACCTTCTCTTTTCTTGAAAATGGGACACTGTGCCCCAAACTTGGAAATGGGATGCCTCTCCACAGGATGGTTAGTATGGATGATGACTCAACGTACCATATGGGAGGTGGTGGGGCTATGGAGTGATTGGAAAAAGGAGGTGAGTACTTTGAGAATAGTGGTTTCTCAATATTAGATTTTTATCATTCAATCTAGCATTATGATCTTACGATCTTTAACTGAGAGGATAACATGCACAACAATAAAAACACAAGAGACAAGAGACACAAAGAATTTTCCTCGGGGAAGCCATAAAGGAGAAAACCCCACAAATTCCTCAGAGATAGGATCAACACCAAAAGTAAAACCTAAAGACATAAAGATGATCTCTCGACAGCAGTAGTCTCTCTCTTGTTCCAGCAACTTCTCCTCTCACTCATGCACCCCAATGAGTGAGTGTGTGTGTGATAAATAGAGAGGCTCACTCTCTATTTATATTCTTTTGTTCACTTGAAACCCACTCCAACATGCCGGCCTCACTTAACAATTACTTACAAGAGTTGACATCTCTAGGAGTGTCTAATAACCCTAGTGCCCCACAACTTGTGGGGAATTTTCCTCCTTCGACCAACAAGGAGGTTTATCATTAACACAATGGTGGGGACTATTTCCCTGACTTACAATGAATCACCTAGGGTCGACTTCTCTAGGATATTCTAATAACCCTAGGGCCCCACAACTACGGGGACTTTAACCCTTGACCAACAGGAGGGTTACCCACAATGACTTGGCATGACTTGTTTACATTATAGATACTTCCTGGAATAAACATCGGGGTATAACATGACTCAAATAAATTATAGAAACATCCCAGAATAAACATCGGGGTACAATACATAAGATATATGGATGAATACATTTCAAAGTTACAATTACATCAACACTCCCTCTTAACTAGGAAGGTATTCTCTCGACACAATTTATCAGTACAAGTCTTCTTCTCTGTATCATCTAGATCATCATCAAGTCCTCATCATCTTCACCTTCAAGTCATCTCCATCTTCAAGTCATCTTCATCATCGGATTTGGATCATCACTGGATCTGGATCATCATCACTGGATCTAGATCATCACTGGATCTGGATCATCACTGGATCTACATCATCACTCAATTTGGATCATCTTTGGTTCTGGAACATCTCTACTGGATCATCATCACGGGTGCTATCTCTTGATTCTTCTCGTCATAGGAAGTTCTACAGAGCCAACCCTTTTTCATGCTGGATGTAGGCCTAGCCACCATGTAGGTCTTCTTCAGCGCTTATATCTGACACTTAAGTTAGAATGGCCCTCCCAAAACTTACATTTGATCATGTAGGAACTAATCCTATAATCATATCAGAAAGGCAACACCCAACACTCACATCTGACCATGTGGTAACATAGCCCACAACCCTGTCAGAAAGGCCCAGCACTCACATCAGTTCAACCAATGATCGGAATGTCTCATCACTTACACTTGGCCATGCGAGGAACCAATCCTCCATGCCAAAAGGCTCTACACTTACATTTGTTCAACTAATGATTAGAAAGGCCTTGCACTTACATCCATTCAACCAATGATCAGGAAAGGCCCAACACTTACATCCGTTCAACCAATGATCAGGAAAGGCTCTACACTTACATTCAACACATGCGAGGAACCAATCCAACATGCATGTTCAAAAAGGTGTGCACTCACATATGATCATGTAGGAACCAATCCTAGAGTCATATCAGAATGGCCCCCAGTCCTAGACTGAGCTACCTGGTAAATGATCAGGTGCCTCCATTCTCTTAGAGAATGGCAGTTTCCCTTACATCTGACCTACTTGTCAGAATGACCAGCAATCACATTTGACATGTAAGGAACCAATCCTCTCACCATGATAGAATGGCTCATCCCTTACATCTGACCTACTCGTTAGAATGGATATGGATTCAGCACTGATATATGACATGGAAGGAACCAATCCTCTCACCATGATAGAATGGCTCAGCCCTTACATCTAACCATGGAAGGAACCAATCCTCTCACCATGATAGAATGGCTCAGCCCTTACATCTAACCATGGAAGGAACCAATCCTCTCACCATGTCAGAATGGCTATGGGTCTCATCATTTTCCCTTTGAGGAAACCTTGATCTGGAGAACACCAAGCTTCTCCCTGAAGTACTCGAACTTCACCCTATCCAATGGCTTCATCAACACATCAGCTATCTATTATTCCGTTGCAACATACTGGAGCTTCACTGCTCCCCTCTGCACCATATCCCTGATATAGTGATACTTGATCTTGATATGCTTCGACTTGTCATGAAACAATGGATTCTTTGACAACTTCACGCAACTCTGGTTTTCACAATGTATACAAGTAGCATCCATCTGGATATCAAATAAATCAGACAGTAGCTTCCACAGCCATACTGCCTCACAACTAGCTGAACAAGCTGTGACATACTTTGCTTCAGCTGTACTTAGTGCCACACAAGATTGCTTCCTGCTAAACCAAGAGATCACATATGATCCCATACTAAAGCAACACCCTGAAGTGCACTACCTACCCAATCTAAATCAACATAACCTTCCAGTTTAATCTTTTAATTCACCTCATACTTGAGCCCATAATCAATAGTACCCATCAGGTACCTTACTGTATGCTTTGCAACCATCAGGTGAACATGTCTCAATGTGTTCACAGCAAAGAAAATATCTGGTCTCGTATTCATCAAGTACATTAAGGAACCAATCATCTGACGATACATCATATCATCAACCATCTCTGATGAAGCATCACTCAATAGTTTCATAGTCGATGCCATAGGTGTGGTCATGGCCTTGCAGTCCATCATCCTGAACCTCTTCAGGATCTCTACTGCATACTTCCCTTCTCCACACCTCCATGCCTAGAAAATAGTGCATCGACATATAACAAGAGCATCATTGGTCTTTCGCCTTCAACCTTGAAGCAAAGGTTGGAATCCACTTTACTCTTAGTAAAGCCTAGAGTCATCAGTAATCTATCCATCATGTCGTACCATGTCGAACCTCAGGATCTTCTGCAGTCACTCCCTCTGTCTTCCATACTCTATGCACTGACACATTCTGTACCGGAGTGACAAGTAGCTTCCTATGCTACTAATCTTCTATGTATCCATCTAGGATCATTGGATACCAAGATCCTCTATCTTGAACCTTTTCAAAAGTTCTTCTTGCACCCATCTGTGAGCTTGTCATCCTTTATCAACCTTGTAGCAAAGGTTTAGATCTTCATCAAGCTCCTCATGTATGTGTTATCCTATGGGTGTCTTCTGAGCTCGTACAAGGCCTTCTTTCATTTGCACACATGATTCTACTTGTCATGTGTCTTCACTTGCAGTGGCTGCAAATGTATCTTCGTAGTCTATGCCTTCTTTTCGTGAAAATCCTCGTGCTACGAATCTTGCCTTGTATCCCACGATGTTTCCATCTACTGCATGATGGAACTACGAATTTTCCTTCACGTATCGATACTGCATCCTAGACATCATTCTTCTTGAACTGATATTCCCTTTGTTCTTGGAAGGTTTTGCATCAATGATGTCGATGGATTCATCATATTAATTTTGATTTTGAAATGTCGTCACTTGTTCTTTGGAACAAGTCTCATCCTTCTTTGCTTGTAGCCGACTATGAATGTGATCTTTCCTACAAGTCAAATGCATTTGTATGGTTAGAAACATTTCATAAGGAATATTCATACTAGAAAATTCTTATGCATAAATATATGATCATACAACTACTTTATCCAATACAACATTCATCCATATCTCACAGAAACTTTTCTAGATGCCTTCCATCTCTACCAGGACAACATTGAGATTGTGCACTAATCCAATATGTCAGCAAAGAGGTTTCATTCTAGATAAGTAGCAATGGAGAGTTGTATAGCACCATGAGATACTTACCCATTACATGCATATTAGTAGTATACTGTCATTAATGCAAACATTCTATCATGCATAATACATTAACTGAATATAAACAAATGCATAACAAAACAATATCATGAAATGACAATTGAATACTTATCTTTATTTGTTTCGTGGGTAGACTCCTTATTGAGCATTCAGCTTCATTGTCTTCTTCATTCATAATAGCGTCATTTCTTATCCAAAAGATAAGGTGGATAAGAGGTTCTTCAAGAGTTTATTTCTTCATATTCCTCATCGCTTGAGGGATCTTCTTTGGATGGTGAGAGCTTGATCTTCAATTGCTCCCATATTATTTTCACTTATTATTAGTTGAGCTTCTTCTTGTGTGTGCTCTTCCCAGAGTCTGTTGAAAGTAATCACTTCCTTCTAGCACACATTCTTCGAATGAATGAATCCCATGATCCTGGGAGGTCATTCAAGGTGGTTATCACCACTTATTCTTTCTTCACTTCTTCTTTTACTGCTTCAAGTTGTTCTTTGATTTGAGAGACCCTTGTAAAGTATTACTGTATGGTCTCTACATTCCGGATCTTCACATTCTTCAACTGGTTTCTTAAGTTCATCTTCCAATGTATGTTATTCCCTTAAAATAGATTGGTCAAGGAATCAAACATCTCTTTCGATGTCTTTAGGGAAGACACTTGTGGTTCAAGTTGATTTGTGATTGAATCAACAATGATCTTCTTGGACTTGACCAAGTTCTTCTGGTGTAAGGCTTTTAGCCTCATCTCCCTCTGGAACTAGAACCTCTCTACTCATGTAGGTGTCCAATCCATTTTCTTTAGAGAGATCAAATACTTCCATGCTTGGAATTTGTCAACTTCACCAAGCTTATCATCAAGATGATGTGATAGATCACTTTAAAATGAGAACCTGAAATGCAAATATCAAAGGATTAGATCTTAATGATTTAAGGTGTCCGTCTTGGTTCTGGAGCTGGCTGATCTAGGGTTTGTCAGAGAAACCCTAATTTTCAAAACTTGGAATATTTTAGATCTGATTGGATAGAAATATATATCTATTCAATTTGATTTGTCTAATGTACTCATTTTCTGAAAACAGTGGAGGGAAGCTCCCGAAATAGGAAGCCCTAGTTTTCAAATTTCTTATGCAGAAATGCTTGTTACTGTTTCTGCGGTATCTCTAAAATTACTACTCCTTTGTGTCTAAAAATTTGCACTGAGTTATCCTAATAGGTCGATATTCCAACACCACATGTTTCATCAGAATTGGTTTCACCAATTGGGACTTATCATCATTTTCCCAAGGTGACCTGTTACAGGAGTGTTCATAATAGTGAAGTTGTACGGACTTCCACGTGTCACGGGTTCATCGTCTGAGTCCGAAAATAGGACCACATAAATTACATCCCGTGGCATTTCTGGAAAATCTTCAAAAATATCATTTGGACCTATGTATCCCAAGATATAGAAATTCACCCTAGGTGTCCTGTTTAGGGATGAATTCTGGAAGAGGCTAGAACCCTTACTTGGAGGGATCATATCTCCCAGAATATAGAGAATATGATGCTGAATATTGGAAACAATAAAAATAATGATTTTATATTTGGCCTCGATAATTTTCAGCTCCTAATCCTTCTCCAATCTTGGGATATAGCAAATGTACCAAAACGTAGCAGTTTTAGTATTTAGGGTTTTTTCTAGCTTGAGGTCAAACTAGGGTTTGAATTTCCCAGAGTTTCACCCAACCAAAATTATTGATATAGGTCTCTAAACTTCGATTTTGATAAGGAGAGAAATCCTATACTGGGTTCACTCAAAAAATTCCTCTTCTGTAGAAAGCCCTAATTTCCTGCACCAAAAACTGAAAATGCTTGGAATTGAATTCCGCTTCGACAGAAAAATGTGCCCTTCAATAGAGAGTTAGCCTAGCATACTTTTGACGATGGATTGTGGAGAGAGACCCAAAAAGTAAGAATCCCTAGGTTCTGTAGATACACAATGTCTTCTTCTCAGGTTAGCTCTGATACCATGTTAGATTTTTATCATTCAAGCTAGCATTATGATCTTAGGATCTTTAACTGAGAGAATAACATGCACAACAATAAAAACAAAAGAGACAAGAGACACAAATAATTTTCCTCGGGGAAACCATAAAGGAGAAAACCCTACAACTTCCTCAGAGATAGACTCAACACCAAAAGGGAAACCCGAAAACATAAAGATGATCTCTTGGCAGCAATAGTCTCTCTCTTGTTCCGACAACGTCTCCTCTCACTCATACACCCCAATGAGTGAGTGTGTGTATGATAAATAGAGAGGCTCTCTCTTTATTTATATTCTTTCATTCACTTGAAACCCACTCCAACATGTTGGCCTCACTTAACAATTACTTACTAGAGCCGACATCTCTAAGAGTGTCTAATAACCCTAGTGCCCCACAACTTGTGGGGACTTTGCCTCCTCTGACCAACAAGGAGGTTTATCCTTAACAAAATGGTGGGGACTATTGCCCCAACTTACAATGACTCACCTAGGGTTGAATTCTCTAGGATAGTATAATAACCCAAGGGCCCCACAACTGCGGGGACTTTAACCCTTGACCAATAGGAGGGTTACCCACAATGACTTGACATGACTTGTTTACATTATAGAAACTTCCCGGAATAAACATCGGGGTATAACATGACTCAAATACATTAGAGACACATCCCAGAATAAACATCAGGGTAAAATACATAATATATATGGATGAATACTTTTTGAAGTTACAATTACATCAACACTCACTGTACTCACAAAAATAGAATAATGGGAGAATGAATAAGTGAATCTTGTGATGGAGACCTCCACACTATTTTATAGTTTTTTTTTCCTTTTCTCTCTTTTAGGGTTTTGGAACCCTATTTAGGGTATTAAGCCCTATTTAGGGTTTTAATCCCTTTTCTGGGTTTTTAAGCCCTTTTTGTGTTTTTATCCCTTTTTTTTTATTATCTTTTTAGCTCTTTTGTGAGCGTTTTTGGCCTTTTGTGGGTTTTTGGGCCTTTTTTGAGAGAGAATGAAGGTAAAACATAGTTGTGGAGGTCAAAGGTAAGAAAAAATGGTAGGGAAATGATGGATGTATGTGATTTATACCATATAGAGCTAGATGAGCAATTTTTTGCATTAACACTCCCTATCTTTGCATACTTCACGTATATCAGACCAACAACAACCAATTATTATATTTGTATCTTGGTCCAACATAATCCATGAATTTAATGCCATATTTGACCATTATTCCTTCCATGGAAAATAACCCCAATCCATGTAAATATGATGAAGCAATGCGATAAATACTCCCATCGAGGAAGAAATATGTGTCCACTTGGGGTAGATCCTTGGGTATCCATCATTTGACAAGTTGTCTATACCTCAAGGGAAACTCAATCTCACCTATGATCTAATGTTATACCAAAATACTATCATCATCATGTGATAATACCTTTGACATACCTACCTGTCCTTAATCCTAGCACTTATAGAGGAAACCCATGATGTCTATCAATTCTACATAAAAATGCTCATCACCACGCTTTCCCTGTTAGCCATGAGCAGTTCCTTGCTCACATTGCCTTTCTGCTATTTTCCATAAGTGGTGCCACCACCTGTTTCCCTTGGTCCATAAGCGGTTCTTACCTGAACCACTCTATCATAAGAGGAGAAACGCGGTACCCTGGGTAAAAGGGAAAAAAGAGAGGATTCTCGAGGCTTCTAGATCACGAGCCTCGTGTCCTCCCTTATCCCTATCATTGTGGATCAATTGAGCTCAAGATCCCCCATCATAGGATATTAGATGCCACCTCATCCAAAAATATCTCAACCATTCCTATCCATTGAGCCTTATAAATATGAGATCATGTCCATGGTTGAGGGGGGAACTCTTAAGGCATTGTTATGCTGTTGGATCAATCACTTGGCCCAAGCCATTGGAGAGCATAGAGAGCAAGGTTGGAGCTTATGGGGATGAAATTTTTGGTTTCATGGAGATGCATGTCAACACTAAGACTTAATTGGTTGTAAAATTCTCCATTTTATCTTAATGCAAAGCTGATTTCCGTCCCACATTACTGTTGTTGTTTGATTTCACATGTATATGTTGTTAGATTCCTTAGTCACTAACATGGATCAGTAGATTATATTCTGGTAGCTTTGATGTGTTTGCATGTTTGATCTAATTGCAGGTACCAGGGTTACTATCGAAGCATCACATTCCAGGTATCTACGGCGTCCAGGGGGGTCTTCAACCTTTGTTGTTCATTTGTTTAGAAGGTGAAATATTCCTGCTAACAAATCTGGAGACTCTGCTAGGGAATAGATATATGTATCACTTGTTCTGATATTCCTCAGTTCTTCAACTCTTGTCTGAATCCAGGCTCCTTCTACAACTCTCTTCAATCAGATCTGCTATCTGACTCAGTCAATTTGGGTTTGAAACTTCCAGATCTATTCAGATCTGAATCATTTTGACCTTTTATGCTCTATTTTTATACTCAATCTATCATCCTTTACCCTAATCTGGTATTTTTATGAATTGATCTATCATTCTCTTTGTGTTTTGTATTTTTACAGGGAACTGCACCTATGTAGTGGGGAACTCTTAAGGCATTGTTATGCTGTTGGATCGATCACTTGGCCCAAGCCATTGGAGAGCATAGAGAGCAAGGTTGGAGCTTATGGGGATGAAATTTTTGGTTTCATGGATATGCATGTCAACACTAAAACTTAATTGGTTGTAAAATTCTCCATTTTATCTTAATGCAAAGCTGATTTTCGTCCCACATTACTGTTGTTGTTTGATTTCACATGTATATGTTGTTAGATTCCTTAGTCACTAACATGGATCAGTAGATTATATTCTGGTAGCTTTGATGTGTTTGCATGTTTGATCTAATTGCAGGTACCAGGGTTACTATCGAAGCATCACATTCCAGGTATCTACGGCGTCCAGGGGGGGTCTTCAACCTTTGTTGTTCATTTGTTCAGGATATGAACCATTCAGACCAGTGGAACACCTTACTATCTGCAAAAGGTGAAATATTCCTGCTAACAAATCTGGAGACTCTGCTAGGGAATAGATATATGTATCACTTGTTCTAATATTCCTTAGTTCTTCAACTCTTGTCTGAATCCAGGCTCCTTTTGCAACTCTCTTCAATCAGATCTGCTATCTGACTCAGTCAATTTGGGTTTGAAACTTCCAGATCTATTCAGATCTGAATCATTTTGACCTTTTATGCTCTATTTTTATACTCAATCTATCATCCTTTACCCTAATTTGGTATTTTTCTGAATTGATCTATCATTCTCTTTGTGTTTTGTATTTTTACAGGGAATTGCACCTATGTAGTGGGAGAGAAGCGGTGCCACTGCCTGAACAGAGTGGGCAGTACACGGTGCCACCGCCTGTATCCCATTGGAGAGAAGTGGTGCTGGGATAGAACTGCTTTGTCAACACCCAAGAAGTGCAGTGCCAGGTAGGCATCATTCCAAGACCTCTTTTCCTCATTTTTTGTAAAAATTTTAGTTGTTTTTCTTTCAGTCTTGCACTGTCAGGCTTGTGTGGTAGAATCTGATGCTTGTGGTTTGAAATTTTATGGTTTAAGATTGGTTTGATTGGGATATTCAAAAGCTAGTTTAGGCTTTTTGATTGTTCATTTGCTTTTGTGCTTGTTGGTTGTGTTCGTGAAAGGATTTCTTGTTTTTTGAAAAGCTTAGGGTGTTAGTAAGATGTCTTTTCATTTCTGTTTTATAGAATAAAAGAATAACATTTAATTAGCATCTTAGTTTCATTTATTGTTTGCATAGAGAAATTCTTTTTCCTTCCTTTAAAAAAGAAAATTTTGACTGAGATTAGGTTATCATCATTAAGCATTGGACAGTGGATCGCTGATTGGATTTACGAGCTTTTTAGGCTCTTCATGTTCTTTTGTCTCTTATGCATTTAGTACTATCTCAATCAAAATAAAAAATATGGTAGTTTTAAGTTAGATTTGCCTATGTTTTAAGAGAAAATTGAAAAAATAGAGTGCATTTGCATGTAGTGTGCTTCTTATTTTTCTTTTAGGAAAAGAGATTCTTCCCCTTCTCATTGCTTTCAGAAAAGAGAAATCAGTTTGGAAAGTGTTGCTTGTCTTTGATTTTGTGTTGAAGACTATTGTTTGGAAATATTTTTGGTTTTGAAAGAAAAGAAAATACTCTCTTTCCCTCTCGTAAGTAGGCATATTGAACGGTAAAGTGAAATATTTTGCATAAGCATACTGCATGGTTTTACTTTTCTGTCAAAACATCATGCATTCACCTAACCGTCCACTTTAAAATCAACGATAGTTATAGGTTAAAATTTATGTAGAAATTGGAGTGATAGGTTAGAGACGTGTTCAGGCATCGTTAAGCATAGGATCTACCATTATTTGTCTGCATTACATTTCGGGACTCGCGTGGTTCTTCCACGTACCATCGGTATATCGAACGGCCTTTCATGTACCCTTGAGGTATATACAAAGGTACTTCATGTACTCGATTGTATATCGAAAGGCCCCTTGTGTATAGTTATGCATTAGACAACACTACTACTGATTCGAGCTCCCACATACCTTGAGTATATCGGGAGACCCCACTAGGATACCCTATCCATCTGAGAAAATCCCTTTGGCCATATTGCTTGGAGCCATACACTGAAAACAACATTCATGGAGATTACTACGCACATACCCTCAAGGTATATCGCGAGTGGCACCTTCTTGACAATCCTAGTGAGAGACCTGACTTTTTGAACTTCTCTTATCATTTTAAATGTGCTTGTTTTTGACCTATAGCTTGTGTAGGGAAATGTTTTGGTGTGTTTTCTAGTTGTTTAGACCCTAGGTTAGATAGGAACTATACAAACTTGTTGAGATAAGATAGTCCAGAAGAGTATGGGGCTTGACACCTGATTTTACTCCTGGTTCAGGAGAAAATACAATGGAATCTATTGACCAAGGAGCTGCTACCACCTCCCAAGTGGGAGATAGTGTGGTTGTAGAAAGTGGAGGACCATATTCTTCATACTCGCCTCCCTTGGTCCAGTAGCCTTCTCTAGGAAATACCTCGTTCCATTCTCTCACGGAAGGTCATGTTGATGATACTACCCATCCGGATTATGGTCCCAATGCTCCATTTTGGGATACCTCTATAGGACAGGCCATTTCCTCATTTGGCACCCGTTTAAAATCTTTTGAAGATGAAGAAGAACGTAGGAAATACCGTGCTGCCATTCTCCATGCATAGGATATTGACAAGCAAATAGATGACCTATTAGGCCTGACACCATCATGTTCCACATATGTTCCTATGGGATATCATTCACTTGTTGATTCTATGAGACCCATTGAAACAATTATAGATTGTCCAATAACACCCCACAACCCAAGTCAAAATACCACCACCTCCCATGTTATGTCTGTTCCAAATCCTCCCAGTTCTTCTGCACCTAGGGCTCTACCTTCAATTCTCGTTTCGTCTATAGCTTCTAGTACTGGGGGGAAACCCCCGACATGACCTATGTTATCTGACACCAGAATTGTACCTAGTCAAGGACAGACCTCTAATATAGAACCATCTATAGTTTATGTCCCTCCCACCCATACTAATGTGGTTAATCCCCCATCTAGTTCAGGTCAGTCCTCGGGGGCAGAACTTGGAACCATTCAATCTTCTGGAGGTTATGGTTATCACATACCTGTAGGTAATATTAATCATCCACCTAATCCTACAGGGATACCTTATGCTAGAATTCCATACCCTAGTAATACTTTTATGCCATGGGGGCAACCCAACGGGTCTTACGTGCCAGCCATGGGGAGGATACCTATACATACCACGGGAGGTGCCGGAGGACCACCTTATGGAGGTCCTCCCCTTGGGAGGTATATGGTCATAGAGGATCTGGAAACTTTCCTCCTTATGGTCCTAGTGGTCCTGAGGGGCCTGATGCCTTTCCTCCTTATGGATTTGGAGGATCTGGTGGCCCTCCACTTAGTGGTTCTGGAGGCTCTTGAGGCTTACCTCCTGGTGGCTCTGGAGGGTCTGGTGGTCCGCCTCTTGGTGGTCCTAGTGGTCTCAGTGGTCTTGGTGTTCTTGGTGATCCTCATCTTGGAGACCCTAGTGGTCCTAACGGTCATGATCCCAAAAATCAACCCCCTTTGGGCGTATTTACCGGTAGTTCTTCATCACAACAACCTGTCTTTCAGTCCACTTATGGTCCTACTGGTAATTATATTCCATATAAATATTACTAGTATGTGCAACCCAACTGGCAGTTACCTTTCCTATCAAATTTGGACTTACCTAACTTGTCTAAGTTGATTAATGACCCCATTCAACACAATCCCTCGTGGCCTCCCATTCCAGTAATGTTACCATCGAATATCCCAAAGTTCGATGGGAAGCAAGGAGAGGATCCGAAGAACCATGTTATGACATTCCATTTGTGGTGTTGTTCAAACTCCCTCATGGATGAATCCGTTTGGTTACAACTCTTTCAGCCAATTTTGATCGGTACAGCCGCGAAGTGGTACATTGAACTCCCACAACATTCGTTTGTGAATTTTTGCTTGTTGGCAACCGTGTTTCTTACACACTTTCAGCTCCGTATTCGTTATGAAATGAGCACTAATATTTTAACTTCTCTGGGATAGAACACCTCCACCCACATATCCGATCATATTCACGAGTGGAGAAGGTGGAGAAGGCTTATTAAGGCCCCTATTTCGGATCAGTTATTAGCTGATTGGTTTACCAAATCCTTGTTGCCTCCTATTTCCCGAGATGTGGCTATGGGCGGTGCCGTTACTGAAGAGAAGGATATTAGTTGAGCCCAATATCTAGACTTTTTCTATTCCTAGTCTGGAACCCTTTATGACTTGATTCCTCAAGCTCCTCGCCCAAGCACCGATCCCACCAAGACACTAGCAGAAGTACCTGTTGATGGGATTGTTGGTTCAATACAGTCCTCGTCAGTAGTGAAACCTACCAAGCAACTCCAAACTGCGACCCATACTCCTTCGAATCTTAAGGTTTCCATCGAGGTCAACTCTATTCACAGTACTCAAACCTCGGGTAATAATAAAAAGAAAGGTAAAAATAGAAATAAAAAACCTGGAAACCAACAGGAGACTCCAACACAAACCAATAGTGATAACGATAAAGGGAAAAGAAAGGAAAAATATCCCTGTCTACTATGCAGTGGTGACCATTTTTCAAAGGAGTGTCCTTGTCAGGATGAAATCTCCCAGTTTCTGAAGTCCAATCCCGCACCCGCAGTACTTATGGATCCTTTTCCCTCTCAACAACAAGTGATAGACCACATGTCTAACCAGGGTAACTCCAGTTCATCAGAGGAAATTCACATGATGTCCTCAGATACCATCAATCTGCAAACTCGAAGTCAGAATTATGACAAACCCACAGATAACAAAGAATATCATTCTTCTTCAGGGAAATATCCCTCTACTAGTTCTCTGGAATCCTCGTTTACTGTTCCCTTATCTATTGAGAAGCCTACTCTCAACACAATTTTACGTCCACCAAAGAGTACTCTTCGAAAGGTAGTATTTAACCCTAATGCCCAAGCTGCTCAATTTTATAATGTAGTTGAAGATCTCACTCAGGCACCTTATGCAATGTCTACCTTAGAAGTACTCCAAAGTTTCCCTACACAGCGCAAAAACTTATTAACAACATTAGGAGCTTTAGACCTGGATAATACTAACTTGATTCATTTCAATGTTGAGAACTATAAGTCTAGGTTTCCACATAAAATTTCTTTTCAGATCATTACAAAATTAGTTGGAAAGAATGTTTTTTGAATAGTACTAGATGAAGGAGCTTCAACCTCGGTTTTGTCTCTATCTTGTTGGAAGGCTCTCGGTTCTCTCAAGCTTATAACATCTCCTACAACCCTTAAAGCCTTTGACGGATGGGGTTTCCAACCCCATGGTCTCATATCAGACCTAGCGATCGAGCTGGGGGGAAAAACAATTTCCATTCAAGTAGAAGTGGTAGATCCCCCCTTAGATTACAACCTCCTTCTAGGAATAAATTGGTTCTATCCCATGACTGTTGTCGCCTCAACAGTATTTCGAATAGTCCAATTTCTGCATCTAGGGAGAATTGTTACTATTGATTAGCTTGATTTTTGTACGCCAGATGTTACTACCTCCATGGCTAATAACATCCCCATGTTAGGCAAGTCCCCTCCTCCTTACCAGTTGATTGGGGTAGGCATGTTGAAGGATTCATCCCTTATGGGGATTTTTCCATCCACTCCTCCTAGCACGGATACCGCGACAGTCCATATGATCACCTCATTTGATTATGAGCCTAAGGGTAAACATGTAATTGAGTCCACCTCATTGAGTTCACATGAAGCACTATATGATGCTATTCAAACCTTGTCTGATGATCGCACTGATGACCTTCCTTTAGTGGCTTTAGATCCTTACCATTTACCGTACTGGTTAGAACCTTCTCTTCCTGTTCTAGATGATCTCTCTGAGACTTTTCCTTTCGATGAGTCCATTATGGAGATCATGAATATAGATGAGTCCATTTGGGAGGATCACCATCATAGATCCATGTTACTCCCCAACACCAGTTCGGTTAGCCATGATTTTGCATCCTTGTTTCCTATGGATATTGTCAACGTACCCCAAAGTCCTATATTATTGCAAGATACATATTCTAAAGGAAACCTTTGCAACATTACTCAGACGAATCCGATTGACATATCAGCCAAGCCTGATACTATCGAGCATGTTCATGTTGGGTAGAACTACTCGACAGATGAATCTAAAGCCTATAAGGCATTTTTCAAATAATTTCATGATATTTTTGCCTGGTCCTATGAAGAGATGCCGGGGATTGACCCATCCATTGTGGTCCATGAGATTAAAACCTATCCCACGGCTAAACCTGTCAGGAAAAAAATAAGGTAAGTCCATCCTCAGAAGGCCGCAACTATTAAAGCTAAGATTGAGAAACTTCTCAAAGCTGGGTTTATTTATCCTGTACCCCTGACGAAATGGGTATCGAACACTGTCCCTGTCAATAAAAAGCAGGGCACCATTAGATTCTGTATCAACTTTAGGGATTTGAATAAAGCTTGTACTAATGACAACTTTCCTACCCCACACATCGATCAGATTATCAACAACTATGCTGGAAGTGTCATATTTTCATTCATGGATGGATTCTCTAGCTATAATCAGATTGATATATTACCCTCCAATCAGCACAAGATGGCATTCATTTTCCCATGGGGAACCTTCGCATAGAAGAAGTTACCTTTTGGCTTGAGAAATGCTGGAGCCATGTTCCAGTGAGCGATGTCCTATGTGTTTCACGATATTAAACATATTGTTGAACCATACCTTGATGACCTCCCTGCTCATTCACAGTGATGGGAGGACCACCCTGGTCATCTTAGAGAGATATTCTTGAGATGCCGTCATTATAATATATGGGTCAATCCGCATAAATTTGTTTCTTGCGTTGAAACGGGATGTCTCCTAGGTTTTGTGGTATCCAAAGATGGTATCCGGATCAATCCTTTGAAAATTGCCACCATTCTAGATCTACCAGCCCCAACTAATCTCCTTGAACTCCAAAGTTTTCAAGGGAAGGAAAACTTTCTCCACCGTTTCATGTGTAATTTCGCAGAGAAAACGTACGGTTATGTGCTTCTCCTTAAGAAGAACACTCCATTCTCCTGGGATGACTAGTCCCAATGCGCATTTGATAATCTTAAGCACACTTTGACTCATTCACCCATGATACACCCCCCGAATTATTCAAAGGAATTTCTCTTGTATATTGCTGCCTCCGCTACTACCATCGCTATGGTTTTAGTACAGGAAAATCTCAACGGTTAGGAGCACGTGAATTATTATGCCTATTACCACCTAAGTTATACTTAGTGGTTTTTATCAAGTAATCCTAGTGAACCGGACACTGTTAACTTGTTAAGACTTTAGAAGACATGTGGAAGTACTTCTGGGAAGTGCTTGTTGTACTATATCACATGTTCATACCCCATGGGGGAGTTGTAATAAATGTTCTAGCATGATGGTGTCTGTAAAAGACTCGGTCTCTTAGAATTTATTTGTCAATCTGATCAGCCCAGGGTGTTTTTTCCCTTGGTTATTATTGGTTGTTGAATAAATGACTCATAATTTCTGAGTTTTTCACTCCATACCTCCAAAGTTGGGGTGGTCGGCTTGGCATTTAGGCCTATTGAGGTTATTAGAGTCTATCTGTCAATATATAAGCATGCTAGACATCATGGTCGAGTCATATGAACATGTCTAAGTCCCCCTAGGTGTTTTTCAATTTTTCAATTTTTTAGTTTTTTCAGTGTTTTTTATTAAAAATTTAATTTTTCCAAAACTTAGACCATTTTTTTAATAGTTTAATTGGAAAAATTGATTTTGTAATAAAAGTGGGCCAAATAATCAGTTTCAGTCATGTAGGTGCTCATTTTCAAGCTAAGAGCACCATGTAAACCCATGGACCCACTATTCCCTAGTTTTGAGTGATTTTCCATCACTCAGGTCAGAAAGCCCCAAAAATCAATTATTGATTATTTTAATTAATAAATTGATGAATAATGGAGCAAATCCAAAATCCAAAATCAATGGATTCTCAACCGATTTGATTGAAATCAGTCAGATATGAAGCAGATTGACTGGATCTGACAAATCCTTGACTGAAGGAGGTGATCAAATCAGATCCAGAGTTGATATTCAACTGTCTTCATGGGGAATTGTGCCCTCTCTCTCTCCTCCACATGTGTGGACTCTCCTGGATTCTCTGTGGACTGATGTGTCGGTGTATGGGTTGATGTGTCAGCTCAATCAAGCCCCCAGTTGATAAGTATGCTCAGTTCAGCTTCAATTCTGCATTGATGAACTCTCCATCAGCTGATTTCATCTGATTCCATGAGGAATTGCACCCCCCCTGGGCTGGATGTCTTGTATTTTGTATATATCTAGGCACAACCTCCTCTTCCAAGCTAGTTATAATTGGGATTGAGGTGCTGCTGCTATTGTACTGTTGTTATTGTTCATTTGAAATAAAGAGAAGCTATGGAGGCAAGACGGTGTTGTGCCATTGTATGTGTGGATGATGATTGCCATTATTTTATTAAGGTAACTTGTATCTGTGTTCATGATTTGCTAATTGCTTGTAGATCCGTTGTTAAGATGAATAATAAGCTTATTATAATCTTGATAGGAAAGGTGATTTTCAATAAGTTTATTGGCCATCTCTTTCCTTTGATGCATGTTTAGAGATCTAGATTCAACATGTCCTATAAGCTTATATGCATGTTATTTTGAATCTCTATGTATGTACTAATCGGATCTCACAAGTTTTTTGGCAAGTTTCTTGATTTCAGCAGAGCTGCAGGTTCCTACATTGGAGAGGATGCTGATCTAGCTTGCTTCTTCACTCTCTCTAAAACATTCCAAAGGCAATAGCCCCTCAACATTCCACCTGAAAGCTCCACTGTGGATCTTCAAGGAAACCAGCATTTCTCTCCTCCTCTTCCTCCCTCAAGATCAACTCTATTACTCGGTTACTTTGTTCATAGATTTGATTTGGTTTAGATATATCATCTTAAAAGTAATTTCAACATAGATCTATCCTCTATAATCCAATAGTCTAGATCTTTCTCTTAAAAGGTTTCATAAGCATTCTAGATCTAGCTTTAGGGAAATCGTCCTTTTGTGCATGTAATTTTAAAGAAAAGTTGTAGCTTGCATGCATTTGATTTCTGTTTGCTGTACGTTAAATTTCATATTCTGCAATACAATTGCACATATTATTGGCTTCCCAAAAGGCAAGCCAAGATCCCAAGGAAAGCCTGCTTTCCTTGGTTCCTCTTTACCCCTTTTTAACTAGTCTTAACTTAGTTTTTTTTGGTTAAAAGTAAGCTGACCCAAAGGTAATTTCAGAGTGCTTTTGGGAATATTTTATTCTAATTATTCTTGCTGTTTTTTATCAGGTTTTAAAGAAAGGAAAGGAATCTGTTGTTTGAAAGTGGCCTCAGGAGTGTTCAAATCCCCCCGGGGGTCTCCCATTTGACTAAAACCTTAATTTTTGCACTTTGTAAGCTCTTGATTTCAATCCGTATAAGGATCAAGAGGAATTATATCAGTTCTCTGATATTGTAACTGCTGTTATTAAAATTGTTTTTTGAATAGGCTCTTTCGAGCCCATTCCCCATCCCCCCTGGGGGGATTTGCGTCCGTGTCCTTTTTTTGCTTTTTCGTTCATCTTTCTTAAATATAGCATTGATCTAATATGCAGGGTAGTATAATTTATTTGATTATTAATTTCATATCCCATACTTTATATTTCAAAGTAATCTTAATACTTACCCCATGAATTCTCATTTGACCCGAAAGGGGAAAGAGATTCGTGGTAGGACTAATTAGAAAACTAGAATTGTGCATATGTTTTCTTTTCTATCATTTGTTTTTCAGCTATTATAAAATTAACCCCTCCTCGATTCCGCGATTGAGATCCACTT
The DNA here is from genome assembly GCA_001517045.1 of Pseudotsuga menziesii. Lineage (NCBI taxonomy): Eukaryota > Viridiplantae > Streptophyta > Pinopsida > Pinales > Pinaceae > Pseudotsuga > Pseudotsuga menziesii. The sequence continues at coordinate 94,281 of LPNX010082108.1, read as the reverse complement.
GGATCGAAAGAGGTTCCTGGAGGGTTTTCTTTTAAACAAGAACACCCATTGTAAAATTTACTAAAATTGACAAGACTCCGGTGTGTATGCTCTGCACTTGGCTGCGGTTCATCCGATCAGTCAAGCTATATCAAAAGAACTTGAGTGACTAGCATAATTAGGAATCACTCTCCCAAATTAACAAACCAACAGGTGAAAATCCAACACCTAGATCAAACCATCATGGTGGCAAAATACCCAAAGGAAGCGGGAACTTCTGAAAAGTGACCTCGGGGCGTCGATTTCTATCACACCCTAATGGGTGCGTTATGAACAATAGCCCCAGAGACTCCATTCATCCCACATATTCCTTGTGGGTAGCCATGAAGGTTTAGTTTTGGACATACTCCAAGTACTCTCGGGTATATCTGGAGTCCCCCCTTTGCCTAATTTAATCAACTCACACTTCAAATTTAACTTAAAATGTACCAAGAGGCAATCGCAAAACACTCACTCCAAGCACATGCAAATACATTGTTTCTATTTTTTGACTCCATTCTAAGGCACTGGTTATTTTCTTGCTTTATATATATATATTGTGTCTCAGCATTGTGCTTTCGTGTGTTCATTTTTGTATCTTGCCATATTTGATTGTCCATAGTTAAATCTCGAACTCCTAAGTAACTCATTCAGTTTAACATGACCATACTAAGTAATTATCCTTAGTAACTTAATAGGGTCTACCCCCCTTGGCTTCGTTAGGAGTTGAGCCTAAACGGAGGAGTCAAGAACAAGGTGATAGCCTTGACTCAAGACTTTCCCCCAAGGACACACCGAGTGGCTTGAAGATTTCTGCCACGTGACCCAGGTGTGTGAAAGGCGGCAACACTTTTTGGTGCCTTTGCCAGGGATAAATCTTTTTATTCCCGAGTATGACTTAGCTTAACCTTTTTCTAAACAACTAAAAAGATAAAAACTTTTGATTGATCTAGTCTTTAAAAAACATAAAAATTAAAACTCGATCCATCTGGTGACTCCACTGTCTAACATCCCTTCAAGAATTTCTACCTAAAGAAATCGCCGACAATTATTCAATCCTCTCCTTGATCCCGAAAGGTTTATTAGGGAAATATTGAATAGGCAGACTTCTCGTAGAAACCTTGAATATTTAGGAGACCAATCCCTCTCAGATATCCATCACATATTTGTAAAGAGTCATACCTTCCAATCTCAAGAAATGACAGAATTTTACAAACCCCTCGACTTTTCTCAGATAACACGTGCTCCTCATGACATTCCGAATGATGTTATCAAGAGGCTCCCCATATTCGAGGGAAATAATGCCACCACTGCCAAGACTCACCTTCGAAAGTTTGAAAAGCACCTGGTCAGTTATTGCAATAATGTTGTCTCTGACCATGAAGATGTCAAAATGAAGCTCTTTGCTTTATCCTTAGAGGATGATGCTGTGGAATGGTATGCTGACCTTGGTGATGATTCATATAAAACCCTTAATGAATTCCTAGAAGGTTTTAGGAAGAAATGGGGGGAAAAGAAAGAACCAAGACATTTGCTTGCTACCCTTCATAATATAAAGAAGATGGAAAATGAAACCATTGATGAATTTAATACTAAGTTTAGATGTGTGGTTGTGGAACTCCCTAGATAAATCAAGCCAATGGATGCTTCCATCCTCATATCTTACATCAAAGCTTTCACTGGTGATTTGAGGTACCAGTTAAGGGACAAAGATCCAACCGATTTAAAAACTGCTCAGGATCTAGCCAAGAAAATAGAAAAGAATATGCAATCTTTGGGAAAATCCAACATTCCGGGTTACACTAGGGGAAATTATTCATACAACAAATAGAAGGGAAAGGCCATTGAATTAGAGGAAAAGAAAACCTCTAAAGACCCCATGGAAAAGGTAACTAGCTTGATGGAAGAAATGGTTACTAGTCAAAACCAACTCATGGCAAGCCAATCTGTACAATTGAATAATATTCAGAACAAAATAATCACACTGGAAACAAATAATGGACCTAGGAACTTTCATCCTAAATAGAATCAGGTGTATTAGAAGAAATATCCTCAACATGAACCTAGGATTCGAAACCAGTTAGACTCAACTAACCTGGTAGATGAAGTCATTCCATGGTGTAGACCTTGTGATCAATTCCACCCAGAAACCACTTGCTATATAGCAAGCCAAGTTATAGAACATGGAATGGCGGAGGTCAGTAATCAAGAAACAACATCAGGTGAGTCTGATCATGTGTACATGGTAGGCCGAACGTATCCTTTATCAAACCAGGATTGGTAGCAGGCCACGGATTACGGTTTCGAGAAGGATCTCCTTTCCAACTTTTATGGTGTAATGCCTTCTCCGGAAGAAATTAAGGAAATGAAGGAGGCCAGGTTCAAGGGAGCTGTATATCAAAGAAGAGAGAAGCCATCACTGTCTAAACAGTACAAGCCGAAGGTAACCACTCCTCCCCTCCCAGATCCTCCTATTGTCCCTGAGTCAAATATTGATATGGGAGCATGGATAAGTAGTGCTAAGATTCATGTTTATGCAACTGATGTCCTTAAAATTCCTGGTCAAAAAGAAAAGTTGTTGAAAGCCTTAGAGGATAGTCAAAGTAAAGCTCATAATATTATCAAAGAGGATCCTCTTCCTAATAACAATGCTATATTTGAAGCTGAACATTTGAACCCATAGATATGCCTATAGTCCTCAACAATGTTGATCCAAGAAGAGAAGACCACCCACCTTTTTATGTCTCCCTCTTAGTTGATAAACTTCTCCTTCATAACTGTATGTTAGATTCAGGTGCTTCATCAAATGTCATGACAAGAAAAGTATTGGAGTAGCTAAATCTAAGGGTCACTCGACCCTACCACAATGTTTGTGCCATGGATGCAACAGAAGTTAAAGTGGTAGGGATAATCTTAAATTTACAGGTTAAGTTGGCTAAGTATACTGATATCGACATGTCGATGGATGTGGTGGTGATAGATGTTCCAGATAATTGGGGTATGCTGCTATCCAGAAAATGGGACGCAACTCTTGGTGGGAGCATTCAAATGGATTGGACATATGCTACTATACCTACATCAGAGAACACTAGGGTGATTCTCCACAGAGAAAAGCTGAGGAAACGACATGTAGAAAACCCTAAGAAGCCCAGAAATGAATTTGTTCATTTCACTGATAATTTTGAAAACTATGCTATTTTGTCAAATTTCATGGCCCCTATTAAGGAAAACATTAAAAATGAAAAGATCGATGAAGTTTGGAAAATGTACTTTGATGGGGCTTATTCCAAAACCAGAAAGGGTGCGGGCATCGTGATCAGCTCTCCTTCAGATAAAATCTACAATTTTGCGTTCAGGTTAGAGTTTGAAGCATCAAACAATGTAGCCGAATATGAGGCATTGCTCCTAGGGTTAGAAACTGCTAAAGATATGGGGATAAAGATGTTGAACATAAAGGATGATTCATATCTAGTTGTCCTCCAAATTAAGAATCAATATCAATGCAAAAATGACAGACTAAGAAAGTATAGAAATGCCACATGGGACACTATGGAATGTTTCGATGCACTTAACATTCAAAAGGTCCATAGGGAAATGAATGGCTTAGCAGATAAATTGGCAGTAGCAGCATCCACCCTCCAGCCATTGGATGAAATGATTAATGGGAATGGAAAGATGGAAATCAATTTCAGACCTTCAATTCCAGATAATATAGACCACTGGTAGGTGTTCAAAGATGATGAGCAACTCTTGAGATTCATCCACAATCTGCAAGAATTTGAAGGTTGCAAGATCAGTTATCAACAGGAAGGTAAAGAGTATCAGGAGTGCAAGGATAATCATAAGGAATCACATCTCGAGTAGCCTTATAGCTTTCGAGAATCTTTTTTATTGATAGGATCATCATAAAAAACAAAAAGAAGAAATAAAAATTGGGAATTATATGGAAATAAACATAGGAACTGACAAGGATCCCAAATTAATAAAAATTGGAAAGGGTACTTTGGAAAAGGAAAGGAACAATTTGACCAACCTAATAAAAGAGTATAGAGATGTGTTGGCCTTTAATTATGATGAGCTTAAAGCCTATAGGGAGGATGTGTTTCAAAACACTATTCCCCTCACAGAAGAAGCTAAGGAGGTCAAACCTTTCTGACAAAAACTTAGGCGAATAAATCCTAAGTTGGCCCCCATTGTGCAGAAGGAACTTCAGAAGATGTTAGCAATAGGGATTATAGCACCTACAAGACATTCATCTTGGTGCTCCAACTTAGTTGTTGTTAGAAAAAAGAATGGGTCAATTAGAATATGTATAGATTTTAGAAATATGAATACATCATGCCTCAAAGATAATTACCCATTACCCAACATGGAAACGTTGCTTCAAAGAGTAACAGGATCAGGAATGATGTCCATGTTGGATGGATTTTCCAATTATAACCAGGTGTTGGTAAATACGGAGGATCAAAATAAGACTACATTCACCACACCTTGGGGTACCTATAAATTTCTAAGAATGCCTTTTGGCTTATTGAATGCTGGTGCCACCTTCCAAAGAGCCATGGATTTTGCCTTCAAAGAAATTATAGGCAAAATAATTGAAATATATCAAGATGACTTAACTGTTTTTTCAAAGGAAATATCTGACCACATAAGTCATCTTAGGTAGGTTTTTATAAGATGTCGAAAATATGGTATTTCCTTAAATCCCGCTAAGTCAATATTTGGAGTTGATGAAGGCAAGTTGTTGGGGCACATAATTTCTAAGGATGGTGTCAAGGTTGATCCTGAGAGAGTTGAAGCCATTAAGAAAGTCCCCTTTCCTCAGAATATAAAAGCTCTCTAGTCCTTTAATGGTCAAATCAATTTCATAAGAAGATTCATCCCAAATTTAGCAGAATTAATGAAACCTATACAAAATTTATTAAATAAAGATGCTAAGTTTGAGTGGACGGATGAAGGGAAAGTTGCATTCAAGTCTATCAAAAATTCCATATCCATGGCCCCGGTCTTAACTAGTCTATATTATTCCAAAGAATTCCAGATATTCTCCTTTACTTTAGAAGACACCATTGCCGGTGTTTTACTTCAAAAGAATAAGGAGGGACATGAGCAACAGATAGCCTTCATGAGTAGAGCCTTACAAAATTCAGAATTGAAGTATTCCACGATGGAAAAACAGGCCTATGCTCTTGTCAAGTCCCTTAAACATTTCAAAAATTATATAGGTTACTCCAAAATTATTGGATATGTACCCCATGTAGCTGTCAAGGATATCATGTCTCAACAGGATTGTCTAGGAATCAGGGGTAAGTGGGTTTCAAAGATTCAGGAATATGATTTGGAGATAAAACCTACTAAATTAATTAAGGGATAGGGTCTTACAAAGATGTTAACCCAGGGAAATGAAAAGGCCTTAGGAATAATCTTCCAGAGCAGCAATTCAGAGCAAAGTGTATCAGACGAGCTTCAAAGATTAGAGCAGCACCCTTGGTACATCGACATCATATTTTTCCTCTGCAACCTTACATGCCCTGATCACTTACTTGGCCATAAAAGAAGAGCATTAAGGTTAAAGGCAACTAAGTATTGTTTGACAAAAGATGGTTTGGGTTGGAGAAACCCTGATGGTTTAATACTTAGATGTGTCGATGAACCTGAGTCTAAGAAACTCATGGTTGAGTTCCATTCAGGATTTTGCGGTGGACATTTTGCAGCAAAGACAACCGCCCACAAAATCCTTAGAGAAGGTTACTATTGGCCAAACCTATTTTTATATGTGCACAAGGCTGTCAGAGTTTTCCCCCAGTGTTAGTTATTCACCAGAAAGCAACAAATGAAAGCCTTGCCTCTAAATCCAATAGTAGTCCAAGCCCCTTTCCAGTAGTGGGGGCTTGATTTCATTAGTAAGTTCAAAGATAACTTGAGCAACGTTTACTCTTGGATTCTTACCGCCACTGATTATTTTACCAAGTGGGTAGAGACGATACCCACCAAGAAGGCAACCGATGCTATAGTCATGGATTTCTTAGAAGATAATATTATCACAAGATTCGGTGTGCCAACTAGAATAATAACAGATAATGGCCCATGCTTTGTTTCTTTCGAGATGTCATCTTTCTGTTTCAAGTATGGAATTATCCTATCTCACTCATCCAATTACTATCCCCAAGGAAATGGTCTAGCAGAATCAAGTAACAAGAACTTAATGACCATAATCAAAAAAATTATGGGCGACAATAAGAAGGCTTGGGATAGCAAGATCAAATTAGCATTATGGGCCGACAAGATCACTAAGAAAAGTTCAACCAGGAGGAGCCCTTTCAAACTAGTCTACGGCCTTGATGTCACCTTACCAGTCCATCTAAAGCTTCCAGTTTATCAGCTTCTCCAGACCTTCAGCTCAGATCAAGAGGCCATCCAGAATAGAATAAACCAGTTGATCGAGCTAGATGAGAGTAGAAGAAACTCTCTTGACCATAGTATCGAAAATTAAGACAAGGTCAAGAGAGCCTTTAATAAGTCTACCCGGCCAGGGTCCTTCCAAGTGGGTGACGCGGTTTTACATTGGGACAAACGACGGGAAAAACCTGGGAAACATGGAAAGCTCGACAGTTTGTGGTTGGGACCATACATCATCGATGAAATAGCAGGAACGAACTCCTTCTATCTAAATGACCTAGAAGGAGAAATATTGAGCTTACAAGTGAATGGTTTCCTCCTCAAGTTGTTTTTCACCGAGACAGTTTGATGCCATCTTTGGCATCAATGGTTTCAGGGCCAATTTCTAAACCTTGCCTTGCATGTATTTCTAAATTTTATATATCATATTGTTGTATCATAGATATTTTTGTATTATATTTAGTTTGTACCATGTTGAAAATTTTCCTCTGTATAGTAGTTTTTGTAAAATATTCCTTTTTGCACATTATAGATTAATTATGTACATTAGTTTGTTTTTATAGTTAATGTTTTTTTCTTATGTATACATGTTACTGACAAACTCTAATTGCCTTGCAGGACCCATAGATTCCAAAGTTCTCACATCCTCTCTTTTGAACAGAAGATCAGTCAAAGAATGTGTCCCTAGATGGAGCCAGAATGTTACCACCTAAGTTATACTTAGTGGTTTTTTATCAAGTGAGCCTGGTGAACCGGACAAGGTTAACTTGTTCGGACTTCAGAAGACCTGTGGAAGTACTTCTGGGAAGTGCTTGTTGTATTATATCACATGTTCATACCCCATGGGGGAGTTGTAATAAATGTTCTAGCATGATAGTGTCTGTAAAAGACACGGTCTCTTAGACTTTATTTGTCAATTTGATCATCCCAAGGTGTTTTTTCCCTTGGTTATTATTGGTTGTTGAATAAACGACTGATAATTTCTGAGTTTTTCACTCCATACCTCCAAAGTTGGGGTGGTCGGCTTGGCATTTAGGCCTATTGAGGTTATTAGAGTCTATGTGTCAATATATAAGCATGCTAGACATCATGGTCGAGTCATATGAACATGTCTAAGTCCCCCTAGGTGTTTTTCAATTTTTCAATTTTTTAGTTTTTTCAGTGTTTTTTATTAAAAATTTAATTTTTCCAAAACTTAGGCTATTTTTTTAATAGTTTAATTGGAAAAATTGATTTTGTAATAAAAGTGGGCCAAACAATCAGTTTCAGTCATGTAGGTGCTCATTTTCAAACTAAGAGCACCATGTAAACCCATGGACCCACTATTTCCTAGTTTTGAGTGATTTTCCATCACTCAGGTCAGAAAGCCCCAAAAATCAATTATTGATTAATTTAATTAATAAATTGATGAATAATGCAGCAAATCCAAAATCATAAATCAGTGGATTCTCAGCCGATTTGATTGTAATCAGTCAGATCTGAAGCAGATTGACTGGATCTAACAAATCCTTGACTGAAGGAGGTCATCAAATCAGATCCAGAGTTGATCTTCAGCTGTCTTCATGGGGAATTATGCCCTCTCTCTCTTCTCCACACGTGTGGACTCTCCTGGATGCTCTGTGGACTGATGTGTCGGTGTATGGGTTGATGTGTCAGCTCAATCAAGCCCCCGATTGACAAGTAGGCCCAGTTCAACTTCAGTTCTGCATTGATGAACTCTCCATCAGCTGATTTCATCTGATTCCATGAGGAATTGCGCCCCCCCTGGGCTAGATGTCTTGTATTTTGTATATATCCAGGCATAGCCTCCTCTTCCAAGCTAGTTAGAACTGGGATTGAGGTGCTGCTGCTATTGTACTATTATTATTGTTCATTTGAAATAAAGAGAATCTTTGGAGGCAAGACGGTGTTGTTCCGTATGTGTGGATGATGATTGCCATTATTTTACTGAGGTAACCTGTATCTGTGTTCATGATTTGCTAAATGCTTGTAGATCCATTGTTAAGATTAATAATAAGCTTATTATAATCTTGATAGGAATGGTGCTTTCAATAAGTTTATTGGCCATCTCTTTCCTTTGATGCATGTTTAGAGATCTAGATTCAACATGTCCTATAAACTTATATGCATGTTATTTTGAATCTCTGTGTATGTACTAATCGGATCTCACAAGTTTTTTGGCAAGTTTCTTGATTTCAGCTGAGCTGCAAGTTCCTACATTGGAGAGGATGCTGATATATCTTGCTTCTTCACTCTCTCCAAAACCTTCCAAAGGAAATAGTCCCTTGACATTCCACCTGAAAGCTCCACTGTGGATCTTCAAGGAAACCAACATTTCTCTCCTCCTCTTCCTCCCTCAAGATCAACTCTATTACCCGGTTACTTTGTTCATAGCTTTGATTTGGTTTAGATCTATCATCTTAAAATTAATTTCAACATATATCTATCCTCTCAAATCCCATATTCTAGATCTTGCTCTTAAAAGGTTTCATAAGCATTCTAGATCTAGCTGTAGGGAAATCATCCTTTTGTGCATGTAATTTTAAAGAAAATTTGTAGCTTGCATGCGTTTGATTTCTGTTTGTTGTACATTAAATTTCATATTCTGAAATAAAAGTGCACATGTTATTGGCTGCCCAAAATGCAAGCCAAGATCCCAAGGAAAGCCTGCTTTCCTTGGTTCCTCTTTACCCCTTTTTAACCAGTCTTAACTTAGTTTTTTTTGGTTAAAAGTAAGCTGAAACAAAGGTACTTTCAGAGTGCTTTTGGGAATATTTTATTCTAATTATTCTTGCTGGTTTTTATCAGGTTTGACAGAAAGGAAAGGAAAATTCTGTTCGAAAGTGGCCTCAGAAGCGTTCAAATCCCCCCAAGGGTCTCCCATTTTACTAAAACCTTAATTTTCGTACTTTGTAAGCTCTTGATTTCAATCCATATAAGGATAAAGAGGAATTATATCATTTATCTGATATTGTAACTTCTGTTAATAAAATTATTTTTTGAATAGGCTCTTTCGAGCCCATTCCACATCCCCCCTGGGGGGATTTGCGTCCGTGTCCTTTTTTTTGCTTTTTCGTTCATATTTCTTAAATATAGCATTGATATAATCTACAGGGTAGTATAATTTATTTCATTATTAATTTCATATTCCATACTTTATATTTCAAAGTAATCTTAATACTTACCCCACGACTTCCCCATTGACCCGAAAGGGGAAAGAGATTCGTGGTAGGACTAATTAGAAAACTAGAATTGTGCATTTGTTTTATTTTCTATCATTTGTTTTTCAGCTATTATAAAATTAACCCCTCCTCGATTCCCTGATTGAGATCCACTTGGATCGAAAGAGGTTCATGGAGGGTTTTCTTTTAAACAAGAACACCCATTGTAAAATTTAATAAAATTGACAAGACTCTGGTGTGTATGCTCTACACTTGGCTGTGGTTCTTCCGATTAGTCAAGCTATATCAAAAGCACTTGAGTGACTAGCATAATTAGGACTCACTCTCCCAAATTAACAAACCAACAGGTGAAAATCCAACACCTAGATCAAACCATCACGGTGGCAAAATACCCAAAGGAAGCGGGAACTTCTGAAAAGTGACCTTGGGGCGCCGATCTCTGTCACACCCTAATGGGTGCGTTATGAAAAATATCCCTAGAGACTCCATTCAGCCCACATATTCCTTGCGGGTAGCTGTGAAGGTTTAGTTTTGGACATACTCCAAGTACTCTTGGGTATATCTGGAGTCCCCCCTTTGCCTAATTTAATCAGCTCACACTTCAAATTTAACTTAAAATGTACCAAGACGCAATCGCAAAACACTCACTCCAAGCACATGCAAATACATTGTTTCTATTTTTTGACTCCATTCTAAGGCACTGGTTATTTTCTTGCTTTATATATATATTGTGTCTCAGCATTGTGCTTTCGTGTGTTCATTTTTGTATCTTGCCATCTTTGATTGTCCATAGTTAAATCTCGAACTCCTAAGTAACTCATTCAGTTTAACATGACCATACTAAGTAATTATCCTTAGTAACTTAATAGTGTCTACCCCCCTTGGCTTCGTTAGGAGTTGAGCCTAAACGGAGGAGTCAAGAACAAGGTGACAGCATTGACTCGAGACTTGACCCCAAGGACACACCGAGTGGATTGAATATTTCTGCCACGTGACCCAGGTGTGTGAAAGGTGACAACAACACCAATAAGAATCTCATGGATTCTGAAACTCACTATTCACATGTGGAAAAATTAGCATTGGCCACGGTCATTGCTGTACAAAAATTTCGTCACTACATTCTGCTCCGCACTACCACTGTATTGGCAGACCAGAACCCTATGTATTACATCCTGACTCGTCAGGTGTTCGGGGGCAAGTACTCCCTTTGGATAGATAATCATACTTCACTAGTTTGATCTGGAATTTTCCAAAGCCACATCAAAGAAATCCTTGGTCTTTGCCGAGCTTATGTGTGATCTTCCTTGTGCTTCAACAAAATCTGAGCCCAGTGATTCATTCCTGGATGAATTCCTATTCTTGATTAGCACTACCGATCCTTGGTATGGATATTTGCTTATTTATCTCCAAATACAATGATTTCAGCCACATTTATCATGTGATGATTGCCACCGTATCCGTCACCACGCGAAGTACTACCTCATCCTGAATGATACGTTGTATAGACGTGGGATTGACTCTATTCTCTGGCAATGCCTCACCCATGAGGAGGCTGAGCATGTGTTGAATGATTTCCACTCTGGAGCATGTGGCGGCCATTTATCTGGGATGGCTACAGCCTAAAAAATCCTTTGCGCTTGCTATTTCTTGCCTTCTGTCTTCAAAGACTGTCATGAGGATGTTAAGAAATGCCCACCTTGTCAACACTTTTACCCTAAAAAGTGCACCCATCCTGCTCCGCTACACCCCGTCATTGCCATTGGTCCATTCGCCAAATGGGGGATTGACTTCATGCATTGTAAGCCTACCTCAGCCAGGGGGCATGGTTACATCATCGCAGCCATTGATTATTTCACAAAATGGGCTGAGGCCATGCCTACATACGTAGAAGATGGTAAGACTGCCGCTCTCTTCTTGTTCAATCATATCATAGCTAGATTTGGAGTCCCGCAGTCCATCATTACTAATCACGAATCCCATTTCCGTAATCAAATGATGGAGGAACTAAGTGTCAAGCTAGGTTTTCGCCATGAAAACTCTACACTGTATTATGCACAAGATAATGGTCAGGTAGAGGCCATTAACAAAGCTTTGAAAACTATGCTTCGTTGGATGGTTGGAGATCATAAATCCAGCTGGCGCCATGTTCTTTTCTCTGCTCTTTGGGCTTATCAGACTTCGGTGAAAACAACGGCTAGTTTCATGCCATTCCAGCTTGTCTATGGACTCAAAGCTGTCTTATCGATTCAATGTCAGATTCCATCTTTACAACTTGCCGTCGAACTTCTCCCAGACACTTCCGCAGAGGAAGAAATATTTTTGTACTTGAATAACCTTGATGAGACTCGAAGAGATGCTGCCTTGGCTAATGAGACACATAAGAAATGCGTCAAGGAGCAGTATGATAAATCCATCCAACCTCGTGTCTTTAACGAGGGTGACCTAGTTTTGACTTATGATCAGAGATATGAAAAACTAGGGAAGGGTAAGTTTGAGTCCATGTGGTATGGACCTTTTGTCATTTCTAAGGTTTTAGAGAAAGGAGCCTACGAGCTCGTTGATTATGATGGAATCCCTTTGGGACAACCTCGCAATGGGTTGTACCTAAAAAGGTACTATTCCTAGGTATTTCTTGGATAGTATCTTGTATATATGTATATTGATTAACTTTCGGTGTGCTTTTAGTATTTTCAAGATGGTTTTGAGTTTAGTGTCTGCATCTGTTTATACCATGTTTTGGTCATGCAGATGGCTTTCTACAGCTTCGCTGATGGTGCTTATTGCCACACCTTGAATCTCACCTCGGCTGCTTGGGTCCTCTATTCCCCAGCTAAAGATTTGGTTAGTTCAGGAGATGTTTGTATAGGTCCCTCTACTAATATCATCGCCGAGTATGAAGTAGTGATCAGTCTTCTGACTGAAGCTGCCTCCCAGGATGTTCGTGATTTAGTAATATTGATGGACTCACAACTTGTGGTTTTCCATTTAAACCATGTTTACACCATTAGAAACCTTGTGCTCCTCCACCTCTTCCGGAGAGTATGTTTGCTAGAAAGATCATTTGAAACCATCACTTATAGGCATATCCATAGGGAACATAATGTAATTGCTGACTCATTAGCTAATTACATCCTAGATTGGCATATTTCCCATTCATGACATTGAAATCAAACATTGCACATTGTAAATAAACATTCAAAGACACATAAAACTCATATAAAATACATTTACCATTTGAGACATATAAACACTAGGTAAAAGTCTCTCTCTCTCTCTCTCTATATATATATACACGAAAAGTTTACAAAAAATAGGTCCCAAGACCTCATCTAAAGCACATAGGCTTTCAAGAGAAACTATCATACAAAATCCTAAAACTGTTAGCTTTCAGTACATATCTCATATACTAGTGATGCTCGTGATATCACATCACTGATCGAGCTACTCTATGTAGCAGCCTACTGAATCGACTCGATACTCTCGCTATGGATCTCTGATATCTCATCGGGAGGTCATCAATGACAGCAACTGGGATATCCAAGGTCAACCTCTCTAGGTTTTCCTCTAGCTCCCCGGTGATATCATCACCCTATGGTACAAAGTGGGCTCAAGCTCGCCTATCCAACGGAGAAGCTCCTCTAGGTCGTGCTGCTCCAACATCTGCATGAAAATATATAGTTCTCATCACTTAACATAAAAAGTATAAAACATTAAAAAACATAAAAACATTTCATCCATTTTAGAGTTTCTTGCTTCTTACCAATGTCACCCCACTGTCCGCTAGGTGGGGGTGGTAGGTCAGGTTCTCCGGTGACTTTCGTACCTGCGTAAGAATAATCCTCAACCATGAGGATTTGATCTTCAAGCCATCTGAAGAATAGGTCACCGAACTTCACCTTTCCCCTACCTACTCCTGTATGAGCCATGATCTGGACCCACCTCAACATACGGGGGTCCTGCACTCTCAAGCTCCTAAAGAGCACCTGAGGTCTCATCTGTGGAACCCGCTCGAAGAAGAAGCAAGCTAAAACGGAGCCAAATACAAACTACTTTAGCTCTCCCTGTCGACACTTAGTCAGCTGATATTTGAATATCGAAAGCATGGCTTCCACCCAGTTGAATACTGTGGGTGCCATGGCTTCTATGGCGTATAACACATGTGCCCTAGAATCCTAGTGCACACCCTAACTCTCGGCCACCCTTTGCATAGTAAATAGGATGGTGCATAGGGGCCCATCCATCACCGCTCTGATGGGGATCTTCTTCCCTAATGTTCTCATCCCTGGAGCACAGTAACTATCTATAAGCTCTCGAGTGGTAATATCCCCTCCACGGGAACCTGTTAGTGAGATGGGGGCACCCTGTCTTGAGAGACCAGTCAAGAAGTAGATGTCTTCTACTTCCAATGTAAGAATATGGGCCCCCACCTCAAAGTACTGCTGCTCTAGATTCCACATCCACAGTATGTACTCTAGTAACTGCTCATGTGACACCATGCTTGGGGTCCGGAAGAACTTCAGGAGTCCACAGTCCCGTAATGCAGCAATACAACCTGCATTTCTCTTAGCGAAAGCATCATCATTGGCATGTTGTCTTTCTTTCCATATCACCATGTTTTGAGCAACCAAGACCTGCCAAAAACAATCATAGCATGCATTAGAATCATCTCTAATCATTAAAAATCAAAAGAATGACTTATTATTGCTCATGCTATTAGTTTAAAATCTGCATGGCCGGTACCACTTGTGCACCATTGGAGATAGGCGGTGGCACCTCCTGTCAACTATGTTATAGGCGCGGTTCTCGGGAGGTACTGCGTATCCCGCAAGGGGTATGCGCGGTGCCCGCTTTTAAGGTTTTAGGGCTTTCCATATGAGTGCAAAACCCCATCAAAACTCAAAATAAATGCTATGAAATGAAATAGTAGGGTTTTAGCTATTACCTGTAATTGACGGTGCTCAAAACGGACGGTGGGAACTCCCAGTATCAGCTACTGAAGATCTGGCTAAGAAAGTGCTCCAAAAGCTCTCCGCTATGGGTAAATAGTGAAATGATTTGATTTTTTACTATTTACATGACTTATATAGGCATTTTTGGGTCTGATATACTATAGTTTTGATATAAAATCATATTTTAGTCAAAATTTATCTATCATAATCCCTTAATGCTAGTTATAAATGCATTTAACACTTGTTTTTGTGTCGATTGCAGGATAAGAGAACTATAGAAAGAAGCTTTGGAAGTTTGTTTTTGGCTTTTTCGCACTTTCATAAAACAAAAAAGGTCGATGAGCATTTATTACGACATTTTGGTCACGCTCTTTAAACCCAGTATCAAAGGTCCGAGTCTATTTCAGTTTCTTTGTAGGCTCGTAAAAAATTGACATTGTGTAAATAAGTGTCATGGAGTCTTCTTTTCACCTCCTTTTTAGGCTCAAACACAAAAAGATCATTGAGTCCATTTCCGATTCTTTCTAGGATCGTTAAAAGTGACATTGTGTAAAGAAACCTCATGGAGTTCTCTTTAAACTCTTTTCAGGCTCCCTAAATATAAAAATATCGTCGAGCGATCTTGTCTTCTTCACGCTCGTTAAAGTATTTGAAGAATCGTCCATCCGATGGTAGGTTATCTCTTTTTTGGTTCAGATGGGTCTATTTACGAAAAAGGAAAGCTCTAGCCAATCATGACTGGAAGAGTTCCCTAAGGTATGATTTTATACTTTTTAGGGACTTAGGGGACTAAATCATACGAAAAAAGATCCCTGTAGAGTCTTCTTCCATATTCGTTCAAAATCTCTAAACATGAAAGATACCGAGTTTTCTTTCAGTGGACTCGTTAAATTAAACATTGAGAGGCCCGTTTTGGGAACGAACCCCTCCTCTCTCAGGTTCGTAAAACATATGAGTCTCGACTTGTCTTCTGACAAGCTATATCGAGTGTTTGTTACCGTCTTTGAACTTGTAAAACCGAAAAGAGGCACTCATCGACCATGATGGGGGAAATGGGAAGGGAATCATTTTGCAAATAATGGCAGTTGTTTGTCGTTACCTTTGAACATGACACTTATCTGCACATCATGTCAGTCAATTGGGTATTCAGTTGACCTCCGCGATGATCCACTTTCATGAGTCATGTCACTCCTTTGAGTCTTTAAAAAGAATGCATTGTCCACCGTCGCATTGTGTGTTTGTCCTGATCAATCATGCTGCCAAGTATTTTTGTCGTGCCACCCAATGTTCAAAGGGGATTTGAAAAAGTTTTACCTCTATAGTCTACACAGTCTTTTGTGTCAATATTTTTGAGTCAGTCTGATGGTTACTACATTCACATCATTCCAGAACTATTTTCTGAGTTTTGTGTCGTCGATGTGGGACTCATCATGGCCCTCCTTTGATGAGACTTTACCTGTTGACATCAGCTGATTATCTGGGAAATAGTCTTAAAAATAATATTTGGTACCTTGAGATATGTATGCCTTAATGATAGATTCTCTCTCTCTCTCGACATAGGTTCACATCATTGACATTTGATCGATAGAATCGACTGGGTGTTCGACATCAAGACATATATTCACACTTAGTAGATTGTACTAGAGTACCTTGGGAATCATTGACATTAATGGTGATCTCCCTCACACTAGTTAACGGTTCACATCATTGGCCGGTAATTAAGTGGTTTCTACCATGTTCAACTTCAGATCATTGTAATAACATGGATAGAATCGTACTTTATGGAAGATGAGATGAAGACCCTGGGTATTTGTTTAAAGCGCTCATTGATTTTCCCTAGGTTACGATGGATTTTTGTATATCTAGCATGGATACACATTTGTATGGTTGTGGCTATGCTCAAATTTGCGTCTGTATGACATAGATCTACATTGTATGTCTGGTAGCTATGTCCAAGTTTGAGTCCTCTATCACATGGATCTACGCTGTATTCTAGTAGCCATGCTTGTTTATTCCTCTCATGGATTTGCCTTATATTGGTGTACAGCCATGAGTTGGTTAATTGTGTCTATGAGTCATCATACTGATGTACTATAGATGCCTACTTAACAACATGATCCTATTGAGCCAACATTTTCACTTCATAGCAACGGCTTGTTCTCTCAAAGCTCTCATTTATCATATCCCTCTAAGACTCATGCTTTTGGGGGCATCATGTTATACCAAAATCCTGTCATCATCATGTGATAAGACCTTTGACATACCTACTTGTCCTTAATCCCAGCACTTAGAGAGGAAACCCATGCTGTCTGTCAATTCTACATAAAAATGTTCAGCACCACGCTTTCCCTATTAGCCATGAGCAGTTCCTTGCTCGCACTGCCTTTCTACTATTTTCCATAAGCAGTGCCACCACCTGTTGCCCTTGGTCCATAAGCAGTTCTTACCTGAACCACGCTGTCATAAGAGGAGAAACGTGGTACCCTGGGTAAAAGGGGAAAATAGAGGATTCTCGAGGCTTCTAGATCATGAGCCTCATGTCCTCCCTTATCCCTATCATTGTGGATCATTTGAGCTCGAGATCCCCCATCATAGGATCTTAGAGGCCACCTCATCCACAAATCTCTCAACCATTCCTATCCATTGAGCCTTATAAATATGAGCTCATGTCCATGGTTGAGGGGAGAACTCTTAAGGTATTGTTATGATGTTGGATTGATCACTTGGCCCAAGCCATTGGAGAGCATAGAGAGTAAGGTTGGAGCTGATGGGGATGAAATTTTTGGTTTCATGGAGATGCATGTCAACACTAAGGCTTAATTGGTTGTAAACTTCTCCATTTTATCTTAATGAAAAGTTGATTTCCAACCCACATTACTGTTGTTGTTTGATTTCACATGTATATGTTGTTAGATTCCTTAGTCACTAACATGGATCAGTAGATTATATTCTGGCATCTTTGATGTGTTTGATCTGATTGTAGGTACACAGGGTTACTATCGAAGCATCACATTACAGGTATCTATGGCGTCCAGGGAGGGTCTTCAACCTTTGTCATTCATTTGTTCTGGATCTGAACCATTCAAACCAATGGAACACCTTACTGTCCACAAAAGGTGAAATATTCTTGCTAACACTAATTATCATAATCACATGATCCTCCTTCAGAAAGAAAATTTTCCATGCATCTACGAAATTTTCTCCTTACCTTTTCACCTCTAGTTGATCTTGACATGTTAGATCTTGTAATAGACGTCTCGCTTTCAACCTATTCTAGTCTATCTTCCTCACTCTAGGAAGATATATACAACAAGTACCTATTTGATGGCACCTACAAAGTTTTAGAGTGGGTTCTATTATTATTTGGAAGTACAAGAACAATTTGGTAATCGTCATATAAATGTACAAATATGTATTTTGTGGATATTGTGATATGGATGACACTTTGTACAACCAAGCTTTTTCTTATTGAAAAATTGAAAAATCGATGCACACTATTTCAAAGGAAATTTCCCAATAGTGCTACACTTGGAATATTTCTTTCTTTCAATGGGATAGAACCATATTTGGAGGGAACCACACATGGTATTTTTATTATTAGATACTTTATTGTACAAATTAAATTTGGCATTTTATCTCCATGTTTTAAAAATTTTCTTCTCTCTTCTTTCTCACTCTTCCCTAAAAATCGAGGATGAAGCAAGGAGGACACGCCATATGTGCTTTGTATATTTATGTCTTGTTGTTTCAACTATTCCCTTGAGAGATATAATTGTTGAAGGCATGTGATAAATACCATTGAATTGGTCCAAAACTTCTCTTTGTATATCATGATTATGTCTCCCATTTGGAGCATTGAGACTCTAATGTTAAAATCTCCTTACTTATATGGATTATATGGGGATGTATTGCTTTCATGGTTTCATAGTAAAATCTCATTATCATATGCTGGGTACTATTGGTATTTATTATATGTAGGAATTTTTTCACAATCCTTGTTGCATAAGACCCCACCTCTTGAATCACATTGTTGTGATAGCTTTGTTGTACAAGTGGTTCTTGTGTTATAGGTGCCCAACAACAAATAGGAGATAAACATGACCAATTGTTCTTTCACATATGGTTGAACAGTCAGCCATAGGACATGTTCCTACCATATATCACATTTCATTAAACTCTATTTGCATCTCATGATTTATGAGTCTATTTCTATCAGAAAAAGGGAGTCAAAGAGTGGAAATTTTCAGTACAACATAGAGGCAATAATAAATCAAGAGATATGAATATTGGCATCACTGTTTCAACTATTCTTTTAGCAAATATCAAGGGAATAATTATGAAGAGAATTCAAAGAATATATTTGGTGAAGGCTTACACTAGTAATAAGTAAATTTGAAGCCATCTAGAATATAAAATAATGAACCAACAATATGCCTTTAAATATTTTGGATAACTTGTCCTTAATCAATTTAGAGTTGACATGTGTTGATTGAATATTATGACTAATCAGTGTATACATTTATATTTTGAGGGAACGATCATATCAATACAAGGATGCTTAATTTATTTTTTCTTTATTCATTTAAACAAAAAAAGTACAATTAAAGTATTTTGTCTTTCTGCATATCGCATGCCATCCAAACACCATGCATAGATAGATAGCGCTCGTGGGGTTCCAATTCTTATCCAGAAGTCGAGTTTGATAGCGAATCCAACACTCTTTTTTGGGAGGATTTAGATCGAGCTTGAACACTACAACTTCCCTCTCACTAGAGCTCGTAGAGGTCACATAGTTCGCATAAGAGGTGGAACTAGGAGGTCGCAAATGTCTTCTCGGAGGTTGCAGAGGAGGTCAAGTACTTCACAAAGGAGGCCGAGGAGTTCAAGGAGTTTGTAGAGCAGGTTGGGGAGGTTAAGTATTTTTCAAAGGTCACCATGAAGTTCACAAAAGAGGTCGAGGAGGTCAAGGAGTTCACATAGGAGGTTAAGGTGGTTGAGGATTTCAAAGAGGAGGTCAAGGAGGTTGAGGAGGCCACAGAGGAAATCAAGAAGGTCACCGAGGAGGTTGAGAATCCACAAAGGACGCAATGCCTCCAAAATCAGTCAGTACCCCCACTTAATTCACTTGAAATTTTTGAGTTTGATCTCATTTTTATATAGAGTTTGCTTGGACGCCATTTTTTAGTGAAATGTGCCTTTAATTCATGACGAATACTCATTTTAAAATTTAATAGATATGAGAACAATAATCAATCATGGTCTTCCATTCCCATAGGTGTATAATCTAAGACTACATACAGAGGAGGCCTATAAGACAATTTTTCAAAACCCCTTACCTCAATTAATAGTTTTTCCTATTAAATGGTCTATCGACATTTCTATTGATATTTACAATCAACTACAACCCTCTATTGACACCTAGGTCTTGCTGACAAGAATGATTCAAATTGATTATATCCCTTACATAAATTTGGAAAAATCATTTAGGATTTTGAAAGGAGGGACATAAATTAGTGAATATGGCCTATCTTGGCTTTATAGGTTTCTAGACTAGGTTTTTAGGGTTATATTAGTGTTTATTGCGAAATATTATGTTTCTAGAGTTTCTAGGACTAGATTTGGTTTCTAGGGTTTCTATGGTTAGATTAGGTTTCTTGGGATAGATTAGGAATATGGAATTTAGAGAGTGTGAAGACTACTATTATTTATTATCAAAATTACAAAAGGAGAATGAAATTGTATGCCTCATTAAACAACTACCCTCACACCTGGTTGTTGTTGTTGAGGAGAATGATAATTAAGGAAAAGTGGTCGTTGAGATGTTGGAATTTTTCTCCAATTTTGAACATGCAAGGAAATTAGACAAAAAATCCCTTACTAATCAACATTTACATTTTCAAGCTTGGGGAAGAAATTATAACTATGTATGATGATAGTGGAAAATTCATTCCTTAATGCCTTGTAATTCTCTAATATTAATTATGCATACCAAACAAGGTCATACCTGAACTTTTTTTTTCATGGAGTGGGTAGAAGCAAACATGTATTTGTCAGATATTTATTCCTCTAGCGAGGGGAGTTCAGTAAGAATAGATGAAAGTGAGACATCTAGTAGGTATACAAGAGTTATATCAACTATATGCCAACATATCAAAAGAAAATTCCACAAATGCATGGAATTTTTTCTCGCTGAAGGGGGGTCATGTTCCTATGATGATGAGATAATAGGTGACATCGAGGTGCCATTGAGCTACAAACATCTAGTGAAACAATGGGTACCCAAGGATATTTCTGAAATAAACACACATTTTTGTGTGAACAAGTGGATATATCAAATTGCACCATCATCATTACATGGTTTGGGGTTGTTCTACATGGATGACATAAAGGCCAGTTACGACAAATATACAAAATTGATGGAGTATGTTGGACCCCGTTACAAATACAAATATTGGATGCGTCTAGTCCAATATACATGAAGTATGCACATATATGGATTGTCAAAAAATTATTTATAGCTGAAAGACAAAGATCAAAATAAAGGAGCAACGATGTACATTGACAGAATTCCAAAAGCCACAGGGAAAATTGTGGGGTTTATAAGCAATACAAAACTAGGGTCTATAATTAAGAAACCCAACAGCATATTTGAGGGGTGTGAAGGAACCGTTTTTTTGTATGTGCCATTAAATCAATAGCTGCATGGGAATAGTTTCTTATTAGTTAAAATTTGAATTGAGTAGATACTATTAGCACTGGAAATTTACCAAAGGTTGTGAAGGCTTATTCCCAGATAATAGAAAAACCACTTTTAAAGAGAGAACTGGCTTTCTTCTCTTTCGAGAGGGATCTCTAAAAAAATATTAACAAGGCTATACATTTATAAGTAAAAATGTGTGTAGTTTGTAAAACTAGTTGAAATTGAACAAAGGACCATTGGGCTATGGATTCAAGATGTGAAATATAGATAACATAACTTTCTGCATGGAAATTTTAACACAAAGGCAAGATAGATACTCAGCCACAATCAAAATTTAATTGTATGGTGGGAAATGAAGAACATGAATAAACCATCAACACAGAGCATTATGAAATGAATTCTGCATTAATTTTAGAAGAAAGGTTTTGTGGACCTCTGAAAAGAACAGCTAGAACATGCAAACATGAATTCTAAAACTATTATACTCTCATTCCAGAAGTGAAAGAAAACATAATAGACATATATGGTGGAAAAACATTCACATGAGAAAGGAAAATACAATCTGCAACATGGAATAACACATGAATCTCTGGAAAACACCAACTCTGGCTTTGCAATTTTATTAAGAAACACTTGAAAACATACAAATCCAAAATTACGCGGGTTCCAACCCTTTCTCCCTCTGATGGGACCAAATTTATAATGCATTTGTCCATCCTAGACTGACCTCGAAGTCAGAATTAGTTACACACCAAATAACAAACTTCTAACAAACATTAACGTGGTGTATTCACCATGATTTACATAAAACAGAAATAAAATGCGGAATACTAGAAAATAGGCTTAAAAAGCCTCTTCTGCATATCTCAACTGATGACAGCTATACGAAATATGAGAGAGGTGATTGTGAATAGGCATTTCTTGAAGAAAACACTTCATTCTATCCTCCTTGATATCTTCATGAATGTAATTTAAACTTGTTCGATCCATACATTTGAATTGACCTCCACTGCCTAGACCCAGGCAAATCTGCAATGACCATTTTGTGAGTCAAAAATCTGAGTTCCATGTTATTTGAATAGGTAATATTAGGCACTTTGGTACATGCAGTTTTGAAATCAAATAATTGTTCAAATTCCCCAATCAATTTATCAAACAAAAAAGGTCCCGATAGGGCATGCTACATATCATCAAATTTGCTGTGATCAAACCTGCGATGGACAATTTTTCCAGATATTCCTCCTGAGTTAACAATGGTCCTTTTTCCTCCCAAAAGAAAGGAATTCCTTTGTTTACCAGTGGAGTAACCAAACTGATCACTTATTTAACTCTATGATTTATGATGTCCATCTTGGCTTGCACAGTCTCCATCATTCTTTATTTTCCAATAACTCTCCTAGCCTAGGAGACCACAACAAATTTTTCCTGGATACCCATTCATTTGATTTGGTCTTTTGATAAAGTACTAAAAAAGTCAACAACATTTTGAGCAATTTGCATTGGATTTTTATTCAATGCCTGTTTTACTACCACAAGATTCTTCCTGTCAGACATCAAAGCATTCTCATGATCAACAACATAATCTAGATACAATCTAAATCTATTGGCCTCTTTAATGATTTCATTTTAGATCATATGTCTATCCCCCTGCAAGACCATTTGGACAACCACTTTCTTGTTTAACTTGGCATTTTGGTTTATCAATTCCTGACATCTTTCCTCTAACTTCTTATTCTCTTCCTCTTTCTTCAAAGCCATGTCTTCTAAATTCTTGTTTTGCTTCTTTACTCTTGTAATATCCACATTGTTTGGGTTTACTTGTCACATAGCATTAGACACGAAAGTGGTGTTTGTTTCTACATTGGGAATAGTGGCTAGATTTTCCACCTCTTCACATTTCTCTTGTAGCTCCTTTTCCTTGGATGCTAGCCTAGCCTTTAAATCCTTTTCACTTTCCTTTAGCAAATTATCCTCCTTCTCCCATTGTTTCTCTTTCTCCTCAAGCTTCAAAATCTTGGCTTTGCAATCAGTCAGCTCGGTACTTAAAGCCTCCTTTTCCTTCTCAAATTCAGTCAACTCAGAAGTCTGAATGAGTTGAGTAGAAGGGATCTTCAATTTCTTCTTCAGTATCTGAACCTATTTTTCTTTTTCATCTAGTATCTTTTGATATGCTCCTCCTTGGTATGATTTCCCTTCACCTTTTAGTAAATCATCCTGTAGTTTCTTGATTTTTCTCCTAAGGGCCTTGTTTTCAACCCTTTCCTTCCTTAGAAGGTCTTGAGTCTTCTTTTTATTTTCCTCCATTTTAGACATCTGTATTGTAGCTTTCAACAATCTTGTATTTAAGATATCACTGGTTTCTCTATTGAGTTGTATTACATATGTAGTGGGAATATTTTCTAAGTTCACATTTACTTCAGTTACTTTATTACCCACAGTCATGGCTAGAATTAGGGTATCTTTAACATGGTCCCTTACAGTTTTCAAACTAGCATCTGGTTTCGGCAATTGTTTTACCTGCTCATATAATTTCACTGTCTCATTAAAAGTTTTATCAGCTCTTTCCTTGTAAGTCTCTAACCAGTCCTCCTTTGGTGCAAACTTACCAGTGGCTACTCCATAAAAAACATACTCCTGAAGTTCCAGACCAATTGCTTTAGATTGTTCTTGATTTTGTTTTCCTTGTTTCAGTTTACTCTTTTAACTGGTCTTCTTTACCTATATCATTTTCCCTCCTTGTTCAACTTTTTGTCTCTTAGGGGTATTGGCAGTGTCTATTTCTTCAATGTCCATGGGCTTTGCATGCTCTCTCTTCTTGGTATCCTCTGAAAATATTATTAAATATGAAACATTTCTAGCAACTGCAACTATATCAGAGAGGTCCATGGGAGGAGAATTATTTCCAGGTAAGGAAGACACAGAATCCATTTCCATGCAGACATTATCTAGGGCATGATTTGGGCAATCCTCCCAATTAGCTTCCTCCCTCAGTCCAACTACTTCTGTGTGCTCAAAAGGTTTGTTGTTATTGGCTTGTATTCTCTTTGAAATCATCTCATGAGGATCATAATTGATTGCAAATTCCAAAGGAAACCCCATACTCTTAAGCATATTATCAATTACTGGAAAGGAAGCCCTACTTTTTACAACATATGGCCCTACCTCCCAGGGAAATTTCATGTCTAAACTCTTCTTACAACTTAGGATGTGTTCTTCTTCTACTGTAAGCTTCTGTCTGAGAAATTCCAAAGACAAAATCCTAGCTGTCAGGAAAGCTGGGAGAACATAGGGCTGGTACACAAACCCATACAACCTTATAATAGTTTCTTCCTCTGCAAGGAACCAATATCCTACCATTTTGTTAGGGAAGAGATGAAATAGTTCCTTCATTTATGGAAACACGCTAGGTAGTATTTCCTAAAAGAATATGTTGTAAACTTTTGCCATCCAAAAATTCATAAACTTGCTATAATTCATGGTCATTTCATGTGTGAGCACCATCTCAGGAGACTGAAAGTTGTCTTCATGGTGTGACAAAAACATCCTCATTAAGAAATAATGATATCGAAAAAACCTGGTATCGTGGAAGTTAAATAGCTGAGAACGAATGTTTTCAGCTAGAAACTCATCAAATTTAGGACAACAGGACTGAAATGACTACTTGGAAGTTTAGGTTCAATAGTACAAGTACTTAGGACAAATAATAGACTCAACAAAGGGTCTATGACATAGCCATTAGTATCTAAACTTAAAAATCGACTGGCCAAAGCTACATAGCATTGGGATTCTTCATTAAATAGAACTAGGTCAATTGGATAGGACAAACTTAGGATCTCACCATCAAGCTTGGAACATGATTTCATAAAGGATTCCTTAATTTCAGCTACAGACTCATGGAAAAAATCAATGATAATCTCCTCTTTGTATTCCTCGGACAATTGAACAAAATCATGTGGAATAGCTAGGGATTTGCGAATGGTGGGGGCATCAGTAGGGCATAGGATTTTAGACTTAAGCCTATCCATAATGATTCCTTTAGTTTTAGAATAATTACTTACACACCATTTGACAAACTTGGGGCAGTTAGGGGTCTGGTTGATAGAGAAAAAGTAAAAGAAGGATTTAAAAACACCATGGGTATCACTACCCTAGTTCTTAATAACCTTCAACCCACTCTTAGTTAATTCAATTGTCTCATTCCTTAGGATAGTATCAGCAATTTCAGCCTTTTTATCTTCAAAACTCTTCTCATCCCTCTGATAAGAAACCCCTACTTCCTCATTATCTGCTACTTCTATTACCTCTGTCTCATCCATTCTATCCATTCCAGAAATACTAAAAAGCTTTGAAAATTCCTACCTTGTCACTTCGCACAGTTCTCTGATTTGTCCATGCTGGCGTTCTACACACAGTTAGGGTATTCGTAAACTTCAAAGCTCAATAAAGACAAATCTTTTTCAACTCCACATAGGCGCTTTTATAGTTTTTTATATTTCATAACCCTCAGGAATCTCCATGCAACTCTTCCAATAGATCTACTTTTCTTTTAATTCAAGTCGTTGATATACAAGATCTTCATATAAAAAATATACACTACCAACCTGCACAACTTGATTTTGGGAAATCAACATCAACCGTTGATCTCTAAACTACCTTCATCAGGACCATTCAACATTGAGAACTTTAAAATTCTGCCAATCCTTTTTCATCTGATCGAGTGAGCAACTTATGATCGTAGAATGCTTCTCATCCATCAATCAGCTCGATCTCTTGTTCTGACTGTAGATCTTCGCAATCCCTACCACTTTTCGTGGATTGAAATCCTGACTTTTTCTACGCTAGTTCAATCCACAGAATCATTATGGAACATAGATATACCTCCTCTCTTATCTCCACCGTCCGATATTTTCACCCGTTAACTCATTCTGCGATTTGAAAAAGTTTCTTTCTCTAGGCATGTTCACTACGCAGAATGAATTAGAGCCATTGATCTTATCTTGTGTCGATCTAGACCCTCCAACATCACACCCATTTAACGGACTCCGCAAATCTCAAAATTAAATTCTTTCTTGCATCTCTGCTCAGCGAAATGTCTTTCTGCCATTGATCTTCCTCATCATGAATCTGAACCATCGAAGCTTAACACACTTTACCCTTATTCTGCTACTACATGTTTCAATCTACAAAAAGATCTATCACCGTGGATCAAAATCCACTCTCCATATTACGGCTCCTGATGAAAGAACTTGATAACCAGATAGCCTGAAAGGCGTGTCCACAAAATTTCATCAAATAGGATCATTTTCAAACCTTTCAAGTCCATAATTCAAAAATTCAAACATAGTGCTAACAACCGACTCCACTAGGGATGTTATCCTCCCAACGAGGTATCAAAGAACCCCGTATACCAGTTGCCAAATCCATTGTCATTTTTCTTTTTTTGATTATTATCTGAAAATGAAACTAAAAATATGGCTACCCCTTTTGATCTTGGGGCCTTCTCTATGGGCTTCAAATATTCTGTCTCACCATCAGTACTGATTTTAAACCAAAAGTATTTACACTATGATACATGAAAATATCCCTTCCCCTAAACTTAAATAATGTTTTAGAAACCTCCCATTAACTGGACCTCCTTCATACTGAGACCCATCCTGATATTCTAGGATAAAAGCATTGTTTCCCCTATGTGCTGCAATAAGGTAGGGCCTACCCACAAATGATCAAACTTACCATGCTTTCCTTTGTCTTCATGTGGAGCATCCCATTTTAACAACAAGTCATGAATCTGGAAAATGTCCTCTTTTACTCTTCTGTCAAAGGTATTCTTCATCTTCTCCTGATGTATCTGTACCTTATCATATGATTTATCCCTTAGTTCATTTAGTTCAATAATCTGGTTTATTCTCCGTTTCATATGATTAGGCTCATCTCGTTGGTGCTGTAACAATTTCATTATTGGTACTCCTAAGGATGCTGGAAAAGTCACCTCAGCTCCGTAAACCAATTGGAATGGTGACATCCCAATAGCCCTCTTAATGCTGATTTTGTCAGCCCACATAGCATATTTAAGCTTTGTATGGCATGCTCTTTTATTCTCTTCCAACAACTTCTTAATTATCCTCACCAGACTTTTGTTAGAGGATTCTGCCATCCCATTACCCTGTGGGTAATATGTAGTAGAATGATTTAGACTTATATGATACTTATGACATAAATTAATCATCTTTTTGGACTTAAAAGTAGGTTCATTTTCTGTTACAATCCTCTTAGGACAACCAAATATTGCTAAAATATTATTCTCCAGGAAATCCATTATTACTGCTTCTGTAGCTCTTCTAGTTGGCATTGCTTCAATCCACTTTGTAAAATAATCAGTTGCTATTAAAATCCACTTATGCTGTCCTAAGGAGTTTGGATTTATTTCCCCATTGAAATCCAACCCCCACTGCTGGAAAGGTTCTTCTACTGATATAGGGTTGAGAGGGAGTGAAACCACTTTCCTCTTTCCATAAAAAAATTAGCACTGATGACATCTGGTGGTTTCTTTATACACATATGAAAACAATGAAGGCCAATAAAATCCTACTCTTAGAATTTTATTTGCAGTTACCTTCCGATAATGATGTCCCCCACAATATACTTCATGGAACTCCTTTGCTATTTCCTGAGCTTCATTTTCCAAAATATAGTTTAGTAATACTCCTCTTGGATCCTTCCAATAAAGATGTTGATTTATAATTCATAAGTTTGCAGCCTTCAGCTTCACAGACCTTGCTCTAGTTTTTCTTAACCCTGCAGGAGGTTGTAAATTCTACAACACATAAACAATATCATCATACCAAGGATAGATAGAAAAATCAGGCATCACCTGCACTTCTGTGTCCAATTGATTTGATTGACTAGTAAAAAATTTAGCCGTAGAGAATCACAATGGGAATCTGTGATCATTTTAGCCAATCCCTATCCTTTAATCAACTTTGTGGGATTAATTTCTATGTCATATTCCAAAAGCACTACAATACATTTAGCTCTTCTCCCCTCCGGATCTGGCTGTGTAAGTATACTCTTCACCACACTGTTGGGAACATAGGAAACTACACATGAATGGAGAATATAAATTTTGAAATATTTCAGAGCCTTAACCAAAGCATAAGCTTGTTTTTCCATGATATTATACTTTAGCTCCCCATCCCTTAACATCTTACTGAAAAAAGATATGGGTTTCTCCTCACCTTGATCATTCTTTTGTAACATAACAACTACAATAGTATGTTCCAAAGCATATGAAAATAATAGAAAAAATTTGTCAAAGTCTGGGCTTGCCAGCATAGGAGCTTCTGAAATAGCTTGCTTTATATCTTTGAAAGATTTCTTAGCTTCCACTATCCATTTTATTTCATGATCCTTTGTTAGCATATTATTAATGTTCATCAAGATCTCAGCAAAGCTAGGAATGAATCTTCTCAAGAAATTTACCTATCCAATGAAGGACTGCACTTCCTTCTTACTCCTTGTCTCTTCTACCGTCAAAATGGCACTCACCTTGTTTGGATCAATCCTTATACCTTCTTTGGAAATAATATGCCCCAAAATTTTTTCTTCTTTTAGAGCAAAATTTGACTTCCTTGGATTTAATGAAATGCCATACTTTTTGCATTTAAGGAAAACCCTTTCCAAATGTCTAATATGCTCCCCGTCAGACCTAGAACATATAGTAATATCATCCATGTAAATCACCACAAACATGTCCCTTTCACTGCAAAAGCAATATCCATAGCACGCTGGAAAGTGGCTCCTTCATTCATTAATCCAAAAGGAATCTTTGCATACATGAAGGTACCCCATGGTGTGGTGAAAGCAGTTTTCTCTTGATCTTCAGGCAACATCTTTATCTGATTGTAACCTGAAAACTCATCCATAGTAGAAATTCTCTTTGAACCCACCACTTTCTACAAAATATGGTCCATCTTTGGTAAAGGGTAATTGTCCTTCAAAGAGACTTTATTCAAATATCTGAAATCCACACACAGTCTTGTTTCTCCATTTTTCTTTCTAATAGGCACCAAATTAGCAACCCATTTCGAAAATCTCAGGGTTACAATTATTTTTGCATCAGACAATTTTTTGATCTCCTTCTCAATGATATGCAATATCATTGAATTAATTCTTTTGAGCTTCTGCCTAAATGGTTTTTCTCCAGGCTTGATTGGAATAGTATGTTGTATAATGGAAGTGTCATACTCTTTGAGGCCATCGTAACTCCATGCAAATACATCTGTGTATTTCTTCATCCAGTTCACATATTCATTTTTTTATTTAGAAAGAAATTTCTTAGATAACCTTACAATTTTCAGATTATCCTCGGTACCAATATTCTTATCTTCAACAGCGTTTTCAATAGGTTTGGCCTTAGGATCTATGGAAACATCGTTTTGGTCAAAAATTTTCTCTAAGGCAATCATGCCTCTGGGGATGTGATTACTTTTAATTGGACTATATATTTTCCTCCCAAAGATCTTTTCAACTTCTATGTTTCCGCAATCCCTTCTTCATTTCCATCAACATCTTGAAAATTCTCAGAGTCAACAATCTCATCGTCTATGCGGGTATTCACAAATTCACCAGACAGTTCTAAAAACCTTTTAATTTACATATCATCTTCAAAAACCTGCCAGTATTTAGTATCATCCAATATGGAAGGCCTGCTCACAATCTCAACCTTGTGTTTTCTTTTACCAGTAGTAGGAGTTTCAAATTTTCTAGCAGCAGTTGCCAGAGAATATGCCACTGTATTATCATATCTAGGAATCACTTGGACATTGCGTTCGGTGAAATAATTCCCAAACATATCCCACACTTCATTTTTGTAAGATCTCATACTGAAATGTTTAGTTTGATAACTATCATTTACCTGATTTATCACCAGCTCTGAATCTCCAAAAACCTAGACTCTTTTAGCTCCCAAATCCTTCAATGCATGCAAACCCATCAACAAAGCCTCATATTCTGCTACATTATTAGTACATTCAAAGGTCAAATTGTAAGAATAAGCTTTAAAATCTCTAATGGGAGAAATTATATAGACACCTGGACCAACACCCACTTTATCCACAGACCCATCAAAATATAAAGTCCACACTCCTTCCTTTCGTTCTCTTTCTAAAGCTTCCTGTTCACTTATTTCCTTTTTATCCTTTTTACATTTATTTGGCACAACAACTTTTGAATCACAAGGAGACACACCATTGAACAAAATAGATTACCCTAAGTCTGTATCAACAGCACAAACATGATGAATTTCTGGCTGATCTTGACTGCTTACAACATAAGGTGATCTTTTTTCACTGTACAGTCTCTTGTTTTCATTTAGAACAAAAATGGTAGCATAAGACATATCCATTTTCAAACTTCCCTTTAACTTTGAATTCCAAGACCTTGACAACAAAGCACCAAATTTGGAAGGGATACCAGCCACAACAACATCCATGACCACAGTTTTAGATGGTAACTTATTCAAAGATACTACCATGTCTTTTATCAATTCCGGACATTTAACTCTTTTAGAATCAAAAGAATACAGATCTTTATAAGGCCTTGTAATATCCAACCCCAAACATTCTACCACTCTAGGCATCAAATTATATGAATCACCTAAATCTAACATAGCATTATGAACACCATGTCATGCACATTCAAACTCATATAGAAAGGTGGTACTTCTTCATCCTCACTATCTATGCTATCAATCTTAGACCCCAAGATAATGGTAGGATTGTCATCTGTTAGTTCCAAAACATCTGGGTGAGGTTCTCCTTGATTTCTGATCATTTTTGTTATTGTGTATCTGTATTCTTGATTTCTAATTAATTCATTAAAGAAATTGAAATATTCAACTTAGCAAGTTCACTTTGTAAATTAAACATGGAAGAAATTTTATCTACATCCATAGGTGCTGTTTGTTTTGGTTCTTTTATTTTCTCAGTTCTGGTTTCAATTTCTTTATGTACAATAGGTTCTTTTTGTTTTTCATCTCTTTTTTCTATATTTATCTGACTACTGGAAGGTTGATTTGGATTTAACCTTCCTTTATTTATAGCAACATCTCTAATCCTAAATTTGATCTTTCTAACATCATCTATAGCATGCATATACCCCTTATGGTACTATTCCAACTCCCCCTCCAAATTATTATCATCTTCTTGTACAAACATATTATGTTCTTCCTTAGTCAAATATATTTCAGAATCTAAATCACCAAAATGATGAATATGGTCTTCAATAGACTATGCACCATCATCATCAACCACATAATTTTCAGGGAAAGGTGGTCTTATTAGCTGATCCTCTTGGTTCCTTGGATTCCTCGTGTCTCTTTGTCTATTCTATGGGAGTGGAGGAGGAATGGGCCTTCTAAAATTTGGGTTTCTGATCTGAGGTTCATTCTGTTTTGAGGGAGTGGAGGAGGAATGGGCCTCCATAGTTAGCCTGTCCATTAACTTTTCCATTGTTTTCAACATCATTTCAAATTTTATATCATTATATGAAGAAACATAAGAGGTGGAGGGCATTTCTTCTCTACCTTTCCTCCTATCAACATCTACTCTTTGTTTTATCTTCCCACTTGCCATCAAATTGGCTTCTACTTCTAAGGAATCTGTAAACATAGCAGGAAGAGTAGCTGATTTTATTTCTCTCAACAACAATGCAAAATCATTATCAAAGGATTCGACATAATGAAGTTTAGCAGTAGGTATTGAATTATAGACTCTCATGAACCTACTGGAAAACTCATGGATTGACTCAAAACCTCCCTTCTTAAGATTGTTGTACTAGGACAGGACTTGTAATGGACTCTGCTTATCATCCCATCTTTCCAAAAATGCAGTTCGGAAATATGCAAAGTTTGGAACAAACATAGCAGGTAAATCTTTATACCATTTCTTGGCTTCCCTAGACAAACTCTGTGCAATAGCCTCATCTTGACATCCTCATGATCCACTTCCTCTAAATCTATAAAATCATCAAACTTTTCCACATGGTACCTTGCAGAAATATTCCCTTCTCCATCATACAATGAAATTACTTGGTTATAGTTTAAGGGAAGGTCATGAAATGTTGCAGGTAGATCCAATGGAGCAAATCTAGCTGCGACCATTGGATAGGTGGATTTGGAGCAAGTGGTACAGGCTGGACAACTGGAGGATTCTGAACAGGTTGGGAAATGGGAAGTTAAAAGTTTTGAAAAATAGGGGCATATTTTTAAGTTTTCATCGAGGTCTCAAGGTTTTTCCACAAAGAGTCAAAAAGATATGATTCCAATATACTAGAGTTAATCTCAACTTTCTTTAGGTTAGACTTAGATTTTGATTTTGACAGTAACCTTTCAACACTAGTTTCCCATTTAGATTCTGGTATGTTATCATGTAAATCTTGAGATGATGATGCACCAAACTGAGGAATATTTACTTTTTCTTTATTTTTATTTCTAAGTATTCTTTCTGGATCTTCCACACTTTGAAAAGTTTTAGTATTAGGATTACCTATTGTATGTTCTCTCCTGGAATCTAGTATGTCTCATGTAATACTACTTAAAATGAATGTAAAGTCACTAGGGAAAATGTTCAACCTTCTTGTCAATGTAGAAACGCCTGTTTTCCCACATAAATATCTTTCTTGAAACTTTGCAATCCTTGTCGTTCTTCCCAGGGATAATATGCACTTTCATCCCCGGCAACGGTGCCAATTTGTTAGCACTGGAAATTTACCAATTGTTGTGACGTCTTATTCCCAGGTAACAACAAAACCACTTTTAAAGAGAGAACTGGATTTCTTCTCTTCTGAGAGGGATCTCTCACAAAATATTAACAAGGACAGACATTTATAAGTAAAAATGTGTGTAGTTTGTAAGACTGGTTGAAATTGAACACAGGACCATTGGGCTATGGATTCAAGATGTGAAATATAGATAACATAACTTTCTGCATGGAAATTTTAACACAGAGGCAAGATAGCTACTCAATCATAGTCAAAATTTAATTGTCTGGTGGGAAATGAAGAACATGAACATACCATCAACACAGAGCATTATGAAATGAATTCTGCATTAATTTTAAAAGAAAGGTTTTGTGGACCTCTGAAAATAAAAACTAGAGCATGCAAACATGAATTCTAAAACTGTCATACTCTCATTCCAGAAGTGAAAGAAAACATAATGGACAGATAAATTGGAAAAAACATTCACATGAGAAAGGAAAATACATACTGTAACATGGAATAACACATGAGTCTCTGGAAAAAACCAACTTCGGCTCTAAATTTTATTAAGAAACACTTGAAAACATACAACTCCAAAATTACGCGGGTTCCAACCCTTTCTCCCTCTATTGGGAGGAAATTTGTGATGTATCTGTCTATCCTAGACCAACCTCGAAGTCTGAATTAGTTACAAACTGAAGAAAAAACTTCTAACAAACATTAATGTTGTGTATTCACCACGATTTACATAAAAGAGAAATAAAATGCGGAATACTAGAAAAATAGGATTAAAAGCCTCTTCTGCATATGTCAGCTGATGACAGCTATATGAAATATGAGAGAGGTGATTGCGAATAGGAATGTCTCGAAGAAAACCCTTCATGGTATCCTCCTTGATATATTCATGACTATAATTTAAACTTGTTCGATCCATACATTTGAATTGATCTCCACTGCTCAGAACCGAGCAAATCTGCAATGACCATTTTGTGAGCCATAAGTCTGAGCTCCATGTTATCTGAATAGGTAAGATTAGGCACTTTGGTACATGCAGTTTTGAAATCAAATAATGCTTTGAATTCCCCAACCAATTGATTAAACAAAATAAGTCTCAACAAGGCGTGTTGTATATCCTGAAATTTGTTGTGATCAGACTTGCGAGGGACCAATTTTTCCAGATATTCCTCCTGAGTCAACAATGATCATTTTTCCTCCCAAAAGAAAGGAATTCCTTTGTTTACTAGTGGATTAAACAAACTAATCACTTCTTTATCTCTATTATTTATGATGTCCATCTTG
Source organism: Pseudotsuga menziesii (assembly GCA_001517045.1). NCBI lineage: Eukaryota > Viridiplantae > Streptophyta > Pinopsida > Pinales > Pinaceae > Pseudotsuga > Pseudotsuga menziesii. The sequence goes on along the minus strand of LPNX010082108.1, from coordinate 59,974 downwards.
GCTTGCACAGGCTCCATCATTCTGTATTTTCCAATAACTCTCCTGGCCCAGGAGACCACAAAAACTTTGTCCTAGATACCCATTCTTTTGATTTGGTTTTCTAATAAAGTACTCAAAAATTTAAAAACATTTTGAGCTATCTACATTGAATTTTTATTCAATGCTTGTTTTACTACCACAACATTCTTCCTGGAAGACATCAAAGCATTCTCTTGATCAGCAACATAATCTAGATACAATTTGAATCTACTGGCCTCTTTAATGATTTCATCCTAGATCATATGTTTGTCCCCCTGCAAGGCCATTTATCTAACCACTTTCTTGTTTAACTTGGAACTTTGGTTTATCAATTCCTGACATATTTCCTCTAACTTCTTCTTCTCTTCCTCCTTCTTCAAAGCCATGTCTTCTAAATTCTTGTTTTGTTGCTTTACTCCTGTAAGCTCTACATCCTTTAGCTTTACCTTTGACATAGAATTAGACAAGGAAGTGGTGTCTAGTTCTACATTGGGAATAGTGGCTGGATTTTCCACCTCTTCACATTTCTCTTGTAGCTCATTTTCCTTGGATGCTATCCTAGCCTTTAAATCCTTTTCACTTTCCTTTAGCAACTTTGCTCTTTCTCATCAAGCTTCAAAATCTTGGCTTTGTAATCAGTCAGCTCAGTACTTAAAGCCTCCTTTTCCTTCTCAAACTCAGTCAACTCAGAAGTCTGAATGAGTTGAATAGATGGGATCTTCAATTTCTTCTTTAGTATCTGAACCTCTTTTTCTTTTTCATCTAGTAGCTTTTGAGCTGCTCCTCCTTAGTCATATTTCCCTTCACCTTTCAGTAAATTATCTTGAAATTTCTTGATTTTTCTCCTAAGGGCCTTGTTTTCAACCCTTTCCTTCCTTAGAAGGTCCTAGTTCTTCTTTTTATTTGTCTCCATTTTAGACATTTGTATTGTAGCTTTCAGAAATATTGTATTTAAGATATCACTGGTTTCTCTGTTGAGGTGTATTACATCTGTAGTGGGAATATTTTCTAAGTTTACATTTACTTCATATACTTTATTACCCATAGTCATGGCTAGACTTAGGGTATCTTTAACATGGTCCCTTACATTTTTCAAAGTAACATCTGGTTTGGGAAATTGTTTTACCTGCTCATATAATTTCACTGTCTCATTAAAAGTTTTATTAGCTCTTTCCCTGCAAGTCTCTAACCAGTCCTCCTTTGATGCAAACTTACCAGTGGCTACTCCATCAAACACATACTCTTGAAGTTCCAGACCAGCTGCTTTAGATTGTTCTTGCTTTTGTTTTCCTTGTTTCAGTTTACTCTTTTCACTGGTCTTCTTTACCTGTATCATTTTCCCTCCTTGTTCAACTTTCTATCTCTTAGTGGTACTGGCAGTGTCTACTTCTTCAGTGTCCATGGGCTCTGCAATCTCTCTCTTCTTGGTATCCTCTGAAAATCTTATTAAAGATGAAACATTTCTAGCAGCTGCAACTATATCAGAGAGGTCCATGGGAGGAGAATTATTTACAGGTAAGGAAGACACAAAAACCATTTCCATGCAGACATTATCTGGGGCCTGATTTGGGTAATCCTCCCCATTTGATACCTCCATGAGTCCAGATATTTCTATGTTCTCAAAAGGTTTGTTGTTATTGGCTTGTATTCTCTTTGAAATCATCTAATGAGTATCATAAATGATTGCAACTCCCAAAGGAATCTCCATACTCTTAAGCATATTATCAATTACTAGAAAGGAATCCCTACTTTTTACAACGTATGGCCCTGCCTTCCAGGTAAATTTCATGTCTAAACTCTTCTTGAAACTTAGGATGTGTTCTTCTTCTATTGTAAGCTTCTGTCTTAGAAATTCCAAAGAGAAAATCCTAGCTGTCAAGAAAGATGGGAGAACATAGGGCTGGTACACAAACCCATACAACCTTATAATAGTTTCTGCCTCTGCAAGGAACCAATCTCCTACCATTTTGCTAGGGGGGAGCTGTAGTAGTTCCTTTACTTCTGGAAACACCCTAGGCAGTCTTTCCTAAAAGAATATGTTGTAAACTTCGGCCATCAAATCATTCATAATCTTTCTATAATTCATGGTCATTTCATCTGTGAGCATGAGCTTAGGAGAATGAAAGTTGTCTTCATGGTGTGACAAAACCATCCTCATTAAGAAAGACTGATATAAAAAAACCTTGGTATCATGGAAGTTAACTAGCTGAGAACGAAGGTTTTCAGCTAGAAACTCATCAAATTTAAGACATCAAGACTATCCTGGAAGTTTAGGTTCAATAGGACAAGTACTCAATACAAACAACAAACTAAACAAAGGCTCTGTGACATAGCCATTAGTATCTAAACCTAAAAACTGACTGGCCAGAGTTACACAGGATTGGGATTCTTCATTAAATAGATCCAGGTCAATTGGATAGGACAAACTTAGGATCTCACCATTAGGCTTGGAACATGATTTAATAAAGGCTTCCTTAATTTCAACTGCAGACTCATGGAAAAATTGAATGATAATATCCTCTTTGTATTCCTGGGACAACTGAACAAACTCATGTGGAACAACTAGGTCTTTGTGAAGGGTGGGGGAATCAATATGGCACATGATTTCAGACTTAAGCCTATCCATAATGACTCCTTCAGTTTTAGAATAATTACTTACACACCATTCGACAAACTCAATGCAGTCATGGGTCTGGTTGACAGAGAAAAAGTAAAATAAGGATTTAAAAACACCATGGGTATTGCTACCCTGGTCCTTAAGAACCTTCAACCTATTCTTAGTTGTTTCAATTGTCTCATTCCTTAGGATAGTATCAGTAATTTTAGTGTTTTTATCTTCAAAAATCTTCTCATCTCTTTGATAAGAATCCCCTACTTCCTCATTATCTGCTACTTCTATTACCTCTGTCTCATCCATTCTATCCATTATAGAAATACTCAGAAGGTTTGAAAATGCCTACCTCGTCACTCACACAGTTATCTGATTTGTCCATGCTAGCATTCTAGACATAGTCAGGGTATTCATCAACTTCAAAGCTCAGGAAATACAAATATTTTTCAACTCCACGTAGACACTTTTATAGTTTTTTATATTGCATAAACCACGGGCATGCAACTCATCTCGTAGATATGCTTTTCTTTGAATTCAAGCCATCGATATATAAGATCTTCATATCAAAACTCTACACTACAAACATGCACAACTTGATTTGGGAAAATCAACATCAACCGTCGATCTCTAAACTACCTTCATCGAGACCATTCAACATTGATAACTTTAACATTCTGCCAATCATTTTTCGTCTGATTGAGTGAGAAACTTCTGATCGTGGAATGCTTCTCACCCTTCGATCAACCTGATCTCTTGTTTCGACCGTATGTAACACCCCGGTTTTGACCCCATTGCATTAGATGTATATAATGTATATATTGTAAATGATCATGGTGCGGAGCTAAAGGCCAAGGCCCCACCATTGATTGGTTATGCTATGTTTTGGGTTGAAATTGTCACCGATGGTGTATCGGGGCATGCGGCATATATATTAAGTTTTTTCATCATGTAAATATGCATCTTTAATTAAAATGAACCCAACCAGCTATGTTCGCGGCAACTAAATTGAGAAGGGGCATGATTTTCCTAAGGATAAGGGGGAAATGTCAAACCTTGGGCTATGGGGGGGAAAATCCATGTGTCACCACCCTATTTTGATTCTCCCATATTTTCCTTGCCTTATCCAACCACCACCATCAAAATATTTGATATTAGTTGGGGCGGTTATGGTTGGGAGTGGAGTGTGGTAGGATTGTCAGTCCTTTCTCATACACACACTCCACCAGCAGGTTGACCTCACGATGGCAAGCAAAAACCACCTCCATCACTCTAGGGGACATTCCACTCTCTCCATGACAATTCTAAAGCACTCATGCACTTATGACTATGCATTCTCTCCATTGTCTGTTCATCCTCACGCAGCATTGTCTGTCCATCCTCACTCCAGGGCGCCATTCTTTCCCTTGTCTGCTCATTCTCACGGAGGAGCGAGAGTCTTTCTCATTCTCACGCAAAGGATTTTCCTGGTTTTACTCATGCAGTTTTCCTCTACAGATTTTGTAGATGGTGTGGGTGTATACTTTCCTCACAGACTGATTGTGGGTTTGCTGTGGTCTCCCTTACGTTGTGTTGTCTTGGGGTCTTCTTACATTTTGGGGACGGGTGTCTATTAATTTTTGCGCATAGGCATCTATTCTATTTGATCTCATGTAGTTAGGAGGGGAGCCACTTATCGATTGTCATTCACGTTCTTCCACAGAGTGGAATATGGTGTGTTTTCCCTATGTATTTTGGGGTCTGGTGCAAGTTTCCCTTACGCATAGGTTGGGAGACTGCATTTTCTTCCCCAGTGTGGGTTGCGTAAGTTTTCTCCAATGGCTTCGATTATGCAGAATGGGTTGTTGTTTCCCACGTTTGTTGGTTGTGTATGCTGTTATGCTTTGGGGCTGCTGCAGATTGTTTGGAGTCGTTTTGGCCACGATAGGGCTAAGAACGACTCAAGAGTCATTTTCCCCTATTAAGATGTAATTGCTGATTAATTGCATGCATGAAATGGTTGGTCTTCGGACTTTGTTGGGAGCAGGGATGGGGGCTTGGGTTTCTTGCTAAACTTGGTGTGTTTGGAAGCCACATAGACAGAGCTAGAAAGCTGGCTTTCTTCTCCACAACCCCTTAATAGCACTAGAAGGGAAGGCAGGGCTTGAGGGACTGTGTAGCAGAGAAGGGACTGATTCCTTGTGTTGGGTGTGTGTGGGTGTCTTAGAAGTCAAGCTAGTTCTGATGTAGGTGTTCCTAGCTCTGTAATGGGCTCACCACCTTAGCATTTATCCCTTCCCAGCTCCTTGATGGCCTGATAAACCTGACCATGTTGGCTTGGCTGTCTTGTTGATGGCCTGATAAACCCAACTGCATTGGCTTGGCTATGTTTTGTGTATCCTTGGCTATGTGTAGGCCTGCTTGTTCCTTATTCCTTGGGGAATCATGCCCAGCTTGGGGGTGGCAGCGTTGCTGAGAGATTAAGGAGCACGCTGGCCTATGGTTGGGTGGAACGTTGCAGTGACGTAGCTGGTTGCGGAACGAGTTCTTTACGAGATAAGTAATCTTGTCTATTTTACTTCTGCAATCACATTACTGTTAAATGAATACGATGAACATGTTGAATGCTTGTATGCATGCATGTTGCTTCCATTGTGTATGATAAATAATTGTATCCGTGTATGTTCTACTTGAATGCATTTTGTTTCAACATTTCAATTTTTTTATGACTGCACATGTTCATGGGGCTAGTAGCCCAGATGGTTAAGGCCATGGTAGCATCCTCTTCACTGGTCAAAGGGTCAGGGACATTACATCGTAGATCTTTTCATCCCCTACCACTTTCCCTGGATTGAAATCTTGACTTTGTCTACGCTAGTTCCATTCGCAGAATCATTCTGGACCACAGATCTACCTCCTCTCTTATGTCCACCGTCCGATATTTTCACCCGTTAACTCATTTCGTGATTTGAAAAAGTTTCTTTCTCCAATCATGTTCACCCCGTGGAATGATTTAGAGTTGTTGATCTTATCTTGTGTCAATATCAACCCTCCAACATCGCACCCATTTAACGAAATCCACAAATCTCAAAATTAAATCCTTCCTCGCATCTCCGCTCCGCAGAATCTCTTCAGATCATTGATCTTCCTCATCATGAATCTGAACCATCAAAGCTTAACACACTTTACCCTTATTCCACTGTTGCATGTTTCAATCTACAGAAATATTTGTCATCGTGGATCAAAATCTACTCTCCATCCAATGGCTCCTGATGAAAGAACTTGCTAACCATATAACCTGAAAGGTGCTTCCACAAAATTTCATCAAATAGGATCATTTTCAAACCTTTCAAGTCCATAATTCACAAATTCAAACATAGTGCTAATAGATACAAACTTGGGTTACTATGGGAGTGGTACATCTAACAATTTACCCAACCTTTTATTAATTAATTTAACCTCTTAAGTATTTTTCATTACTCTATTTTTAAAATTTTGTTTAAATTTTCTATATTTACTTCGCAAGGTAGTGATCGGGGCATCTCCCAGCAACTGGTCAGAGGAGTACAACTTCCTCGAGGGAGTAGGTATACATCTTTGTAATAGTACAAATATAATTTGAAAAAGGAGTTTTTGTTGTTGTGTTTTTTTATGAGTATATTTGTTTGGTTTAAATAATGTTATTTGTATATTTGTTACAAAGTGTTGATCGAGAAAACCACCCAACTGTTGATCAGACTACAACAACCTCGAGGCAACAAGTATACTTGATTGTAATTGTACAATTTAAATACGTCAAAATGTTTTCTTGTTATGCTGGTTTCGTGAGTATTTTGGTTTCGTTTAGATAATTTTTTGTATATTTTTTAAGCAGGGTGTTGTAAGGGGTGCCTCCCTAGCAGTAGATGATACCATACCTGCATCGAGGAAGCATGCATACATCGATGCAATTGTACAAATTTAATATGAACAAATTTTTTTCTTTGTTGTGTTTAATCATGAGTATAATATTCAACTCATTTAGATAATGTTATCTATGTACTTGTTGCATAGTGTTGATCGGGGAAACCACCCTCTTGTTGATTAGACGACAACAACCTCGGTGAAACAGGTATACCTGATTGTAATTGTACAATTTAAATAAGTCAAAATGTTGTCTTATTATGTTCATACTGTGAGTATTTTGGTTTTGTTTAGATAATTTTTTCTATGTTTTTGATGCGGGGTGTGGTAAGGGGCACCTCCCTATTAGTAGATCGGCGAATGTCCCTCATAAACATTGATCTGATGAGTAGACGATCCTTGAGGCGGTAGGTATAACTCATTGGAATTGTACAAATATAATATGGAGCATAATGTTTTTTTTTTATTTCTTTTTTTCGTGTGTATATTGGTTTCATTATGATAATGGTTTCTACTTTTTTTTGGTAGGGGATGATCAGGGAAAGTCCCCAGATGTGGATCAGACAACACTAGAATCAAGGCATCAGGTAAACCTAATTGTTATTTTTGAATCTATCATGATCGATATGTTTTGTTAATTTTTCCTCTGTCTAATGCTTTCACGTCAGTAATGTTGTATATATTTTTTATGCAGACCACTGATTCGGCGTATGAACCAACATCAAAGAAATCGATAGATTTAGATGTGGATGAGTGGATACACGATGTTGACAATGATTCTTATCTAAAATTGATTAATATGATAGAGAATGCCTTGAGAAAAATTAATGAGGATATCCTTCGCCTGCTATTCATTCAACTGTAGACAGATGAGATTAAAGCCAAGGTTGATGTTTTGGTAAAGAGATCGCATGCCTTGCAAGTAAGTTGTGTAATCATGAATCATAATATACATTCATTTAGTACTTTATAATTTTTACTTGTATATTATGGTGAACTTATAAAATATGGTTTGTATTTACAGGATTTTATGTGACCACACACTAGTGGTCAAGGGAGTATTTGCCCCGGTGATACTCGTGGAGAGTCGTAACATGAGAAAATGACTCTATGTACATATCATGTTCCACTATTTTCAAATGAATAGTCATTAAAACATTCCATGACACCCCCTGGTCCATCTGCGAGTGCACCCGCTAGTGACCAACGCACACCAGATCGTGCAAAAGAAGGGGTCGATGTAGAGCCTACTAGTATTGATATTGCTGAAGCAACATTTCCTAGATATTCCTGTTTCACTAGCCTGGGTACAATATATACAACATTCTTGGTGGATGAAGAGTTCATTCCAATAAAAATAGAGTAGATCCCATGTAATTAATTATTATGCATTATTCAAGTTAGTGTTTATAAGTTGATTGTAATATACTGATAAAACATTGTCTTTCAACTAATGATGGCACGATCGTTTTGCAGAAAATGATTTTTTTTATAAACATATAAATTATTTTTCCTTGGATATATTTGGGCCCACCATCCGCATAAGGTGGGATAAACAAATTAAAAATTAAAAATATTATCTCACTAATCAGTTGGTCGAAATGTTCGGCAACGATACCTTTAATAAAGCCATGGTCCTAAAGAAGGATGGACAACATATGAATATTGCCCAGGAATGATATAGGGTTCACCTAGAAAGGAACCCTAGGTATGAGTTCCCTTCGATGATTCCATATAGAGAGTGGAAATCCCTAGTGGAATATGGAAAGGAGAGGGCTATGAGAAAACAATGAAAGCTACCACCATGCACATGGAGGTATGCATTACTTTCCACAATGTAATTATAAACCTTATTATTATTAATTTATATATAAAATTTGGATCATGTAACATATTTAAACACTTTCATAGGTTGTCTGACACATCAAAGGACACAAAGGAAAGAGAAGAAAAAATTGGTTAGCACAAGCTTGGGCCTAGTGGTTATTTGAATTTGGTGACACGAATTGTAAGTATCAAAAAACCAATAATGTATCTAAATCATAAATTGCAAATTATTTTTGTTTTATTGCACTGTAAAAGGTAAATTCATGACGTTATGCAAATATGTAGGTCAACTGATTCAAAGAAGAGCCCATTGAGGAATACTTAAAGCTTGGCTTCCAACATGACTTTGGAGCTATTGGTGAACACCGAAAAATCTTGTCTAGGAAAACACAGTCTTCCGGTGATCCATATTGCACACATGTATATAAAAAATATATATTTTAATGAAGATTTATTACTTGCACAATCTATTCGTTATAAAAAAATGCCTTAAAATATTGACTCTGTGTTGAGCAGGAAAGCAACAATCCAATAAATGTCGAAGAAGGACAACAACCAATCGAAGATCATGCTTTGAATCTTGGTAATGAATTTAATCATATGCTATAATTTTAATTATTGCATTGTAGATGGTGAAAATTAATTGAACTTTTCCATGTTTGCACTACAGAGCATGTAGAGATCGATCACACTGTACAGGTTGAGCCTAGAGTACAGGAATATGAAGTACATCATGTGGCCACATTAGGTAAAAAAAACTGTAATGTTTTTATAAATGAAATACTTGTCATTATAATACCATAATATATCAATGCGACATTTTCAAATTAATGCATAAAATCCAGAACCCTTGTTGCAAAATCCACGACAAGTTGATTAACCACCAAGAACTAAACAACAAGTTCCAGACGATGAGTTTCTTCTTGATTTTGTAAAGAGAAAAAAAATCGAAAGAAGTGACTGAAGAAATACCGTGAAATTATTTTCGATAATATAATGTCATGCATATTTTTTTCCCTACTGAATGAATGGATGGTTTAATTAATGTTATTGAGTGAATGGTAAATGTTTCTTTTTGATGAAATCTGAATGTTTGCACATAATATTTTTTTTTTGTACATGCATTAGGTATGGGGAATTGCGATTGACATGAGGGGAGGGGAGGGGACATAAGAGCTTCCACCTTCATGTGGTTGGTCTTGTTCAGTAGATAATATTAAATTATTCTCAAAACAAAGATGAGCTCAATGAATGGCTACGGTGGGTTAAGGAAAGATAATGTTCAAAATCAAATAGGTAAGGAATTCAATACATGGAAAACTTATGATAATTTGAAAATGGGTAAAATAAAATTAAATTAAGCATCAACAAGAATATCACTAATCAATTCAATATTTAACAATAAACCATGGGCATGTAGCTATGGATGACCAAAGATAAGATTGATAAGATCATTTTTTCAATGTCCATTGAATCAACACAATAGTAGGTCAATAGAACCTAGGGTTGCAGTTAGGACATAAACCCTAGTTGTGGGTATAAACCAATAGAGAAATGAGTAAGGGACTCCCACACTGTTTTGTATACCATGTTGAGGTTCATAAGAGACCGCAAGGATGAAATTGAACCAACCAACAAACCCTAATTCTTATAATAAACAAGGAGAAAAATAATGTTAGGGAAGCACAACATTACAACCTAAGAAGTGTATTAGAGATGATTTATGGGTGCATTACTATAGGGAGAATCCATAAGTGTTCTATAGAGAAGATGCAAAACAATAAATAGAGATTTTATGGTTCTCATAGTCTAAATCACTTGTATTCAAGATATTAGGAAGCTCACATGAGGCATGGGTCCTTGCCCAGTTTATGCCAAATGTAAAATTGCATCATTCTTTAATTTGGGAGGGTTTTAGTTCTTATTATGGTGCATTTCTGGATAATTCATTGAGTGAAGACCTTACTATACTCGTTGCAACATGTATAATGCTATAATGTAATCTTTTCATTTCTTATTTATAATGGAACTAGGATGAACAAAATTTATTACATTTGTTAGATTTCATCTAATTTTTTCTACAAGCTAAGGAAATAAATGAATTGGTGATGTTTTTTAAATCACGAGTATGTTATAAAAATAATGTAGCCCCTACAGTTTTGGAATATATGTTCTATATCTTATCATAATTTTTCATGGTACTAATAATATTTGTAATATGATGTAGTTGTGAGGGACCTTGCATGAGGTATTTCCATCCGAATAGAGAATCTGGAGAGGATTCCAACTATAAATCTCTAGGTTTAACAAAAGCGCAAGGGTAAGTTCAATATTCCACCACTTCTTGTAAATGGGATGCTAGTTTTTGAGCTTTTCCAATTCTTGTTATTAGCTTGATTTCCCATGATTACTCGTATTTGGTGCAAGATATAAACAACTTCTGTTGTCTAAGATGTAAGCATAAGAAGCATCAATACAACTTGATAAAATGGTATGCTATTTAAAATAACACGTTGTCTTATGGACATGAGTATATTCATGTGAACATATATAATATATATTTGACATGGTGTGTGGTGTAACATCCCGGTTTTGACCCCGTTTACATTTAAATAATCATGGTGTGAAGCTCAAGGCAAAAGCCCCACCATCGATTTAGTGTTTATGTTTCAGTGATTAAGATTTATGCCGATGGTGTTTTTATGCTAGTTGAACATTATAAGTTTGGACATCATGTTAAATTTGCAATTTTAATTAAAATCCTACAACCAGCTATGTCAATGCAACAAAATGAGACAGGGGCATGATTTTTCCTAAGGATAAGAGTGGGGGGATTGGAAGAGGGAATAAATTTGAAATTGCCAAAGCACCATTTCTGGAAAAACATTTTTTAAATTTTCTTGGGCAAGAAAACACCCAAAAAAAAGCTTGCCTTTCCCTCATGTAGTGGCGTTTTCACCTTCCCCTCATGATTTGGACTGTGTTGAACATTTTTGCAAGGGGATTATGACATTCACAAAAAGAAATCAAGCAAGCAAAAACTTCTCTGAGTCTTGATCCTGCATGAATTTTTCATGTTCTGTGAATTGTTTTCCTTTTTATGATTTTCCTGTTTGTTAGTCATTCCTTGAATGCGAATGCCCAAAATCCAATTTGTGATTTTGAATTGAATGACCAGAAAATGATTTCATTTTGGTAATTACAATAGTCGGCCTGGATCAAGAAATGCTTAGAAATTCATAATTATTGTGTGTGTGTGTGTGTATTCCTTGGCTTCTGTTACGTTTTGTTAATCCCAGAACTGAGATCATTGTGTGTACATCCTCGTTTGACATCTGAACTAATTTGGGGAATGGAAATGGAGTCTGGACTTGCTTGATAAACCTAGTGTGTGAAGGAACCTCACAGACCAATCTAGAGGGCTGGTTTTCTTCTTTGCATACGTTGAATAGCACTGGAAGGGAAGGCATGGCATGAGGGACTGTGTAGCAGAGAAGGGGACGCTTCCTTGTGTTGGGTGTGTAAATGTTTAGAATTCAGGCTAGATTCGGTGTAGGTGTCCATAACTCTGGGATTGAGCTCACTAGTTTAGCAGTCAATATTTCCACCTCCTTGGCAGCCTGATAAACCCATTTGTTGGCTTGGCTGTGTCTCATGTAAATCTTGGCTAAGTGTAAACCACTGTTTGTGTAATCTTGATAAACCCAACAGGAAGGATGGCTTGGTTGGCAACCTGATAAACCCATATGTTGGCTTGGCTATGAATTGTATAAACTTTGGCTATGTGTAAATCATTGCATGTGTAAGTCTGATAAACCCAGCTATGTTGGCTTGGCTGAGTTTATTGTATCCTTGGATATGGATGCTAGTGTTCCTTATTCCTTGGGTAAATCATGCCCAGCTTAGGGGTGGCAATGTTGTTGAGAGATTGATGAGCACACTGGTCTATGTTTGGGTGGAACGTTGCAACGACATATCTACTTGCAGGACAAGTGTCTAATAAAGATAAATATCTCATGTGTTTCAATCCTTGCAACTGTACTTGTTTGTAAATTAATATGAAATGATGAATGCTTGAATGAAATGTGTTGTGTTTCAGCTGTATATTTCATGAATGATGCATCTATGTGTGTAATTAATTCAATGAATTTTCTAAGTTGTTATGAAGTTAGATCGACCAAATTGGTGATGGCCTGGATGTTCAAAATCAGTTTTATACTTAGAAATTTTCATGAGCAGATCGAATTTCCGCCTTTTCCCTTCCACAATTCCCTTTATGCAACTTGTGGGATGTGGGATGTGGAAATGTCGTTTGGCGAAATATGCTCTCCCTAATTTCCTTTCCGCAACTTGCAGGATGTGGAAATGTTGTTCGATGAAATCTGCTCTCCACAATTTCCTTTCCGTAACTTGCGAGATGCAGGATGCAGAAACGTCATTCGGTGAAATCTGCTTTCCGCAATTTGTAGGATGTGGGATGTGGAAATGTCATTTGGAGAAATCTGCTTCCTACAATTTCCCTTCCACAATTTGTGGGATGCAGGATGTGGAAATGACTTATGGTAACTTTTGATTTCTACAACTTTGATCTCCGCAATGGCCATTCTGCATGTAGGATGCGAGATGTGGGGTGCGAGAATGAAATTTTGATATGTTTCTGATTCTGAAAGTGAAGCTCTCCACCCATTGATTTTCTGCGGGATGATTCTCCACCGTTCAATCTCTCTGCTATTGGGTAAGATAAATAGTTATACATGGTCTGGATTAGATTGTTAGCCAGATAAATTATTTCTTGTGTAGATATTTAAAGAAAAAAAAGAATCGAGAATCATCATACGAATGTAGAATCAGAGATAAGTAACTTAGGTAGGAGAGTTGGGTTGCATTCTCTCCTTCAGGGTGGGAGGGGACATGACACATAAAAGTATTCAAAATAAATGGTATTATGTGTCTCTCCATTATGGAAACTTCTACTACCCCCTTCTGCCAGCTTATCCCTAAGTTGGCTAGCCATCAATTCAAATCCTTTCATAAGCTGTTGGGTCATGTTCTTGGTTATTTCATCAAATTGGGGTCTCATGATTTTTATATGCTCCTCACCATCATATGAGGTTCCATTTTCATCCCTAGTCATAGTTTCCTCAAAAAAATGCCTTCTTCTCCTACTTTTTTTTCCTCTTTAAAAAAAGAACTTTTGGTTTCAATATCTAATGGTGGTCCATGAATTCTTGTCCTCATAAATATCAGACCACATCAGGTTCCAAGATCATGCTCTGATACCACTGCAATGTCCCTTTTTTTTAAGAAATTTTATTAAAATGATCAAGTTTTCACTTTTTCTCCTATTTCGACCTTTGACTAGTTTTGATGTCTAGGTCTTCAAATCGACCCAATTGCTCCCAAATATTCTGAGAGGGTGTATGAATAATATTAATACTTGAATATTATTTTTAGGGATTATTTATGACCCTCCAATCACTTCTGAGAACTTGATTAATATTCTGTCCAAAGTAGGAGTCTTTACTAGCAAATTGGGGTTCCAATCCCCCCTGGGTAAATGTTGGAAATGGATTCTCAAATGATCCCAATCCCACTCGAATTTCTGAATAGAGGCGGAGGATTTTTAATGTAAATTTTTAAGGTCTCATATGCATCATTATTTAGTTTATACATTTTGTTATTACCCTCTCCCAAACAACTACAAAATCACTAATTTGACCCTTGAGGAAATGACATCAAATCTTCTCCAAATGCAATTAAACTGAGTAAGATGAATTCAAATGCTTAAGTGCTGAACATAAAAATTGTAATAATAATAAATTACAATATATTTATCATAAATATATCAGAGATACATTCTCCCATTGTAAATAATCAGCATTACCATGGCATACAACAATATAGTGGGGAAATAGTCATTATTTGCTCATTAATATTCACTTTTGCATACAACCCTTTGGTATTTCGACCTGAGAATTTCTGAAAATGAATTATAGAGAATATTAAAATTATTACAATAATAAATTTACCATGATAATCTCGAAACCATCAGAATTCAATGGCATACATCAATATAGTGGGGAAATGGTCATTGTTTGCTCATTAAAAATCACTTTCACATACAACCATTGGGTATTTCGGCCTAAGAATTTTTGAAGATGACTAAAATAGTATATTAATCTCATTACAATCATAAATTTACCATTATATTCTCTCCCACATAGCACAATATCTCACCCAAAGCGTAATCCCTCCATGAGCAAGAATATGCAAGAAAAACTAGACAATGTTGAGAGAAAGTGATGCAATAGAACGAACCCCGATATTCCCTATAGATTTCACCCAAAAGTAAAAAATCCATTAAATATCCATTAAATACCTGAATGGCCTCTCCAAACACCAACTTGGATGGAAATCTCTCACCCTCTAAATTGGTTGAGGCAAGAAACTAGTCATCCACTAGCTCTCTCAATTCACAAATGCAAATTTCTCAAATGATCAAAATCCCCTATATTGGTTGATCCCTGTATTTTATAAAAATCCTTAGCCTTATAATTTTACCAATCCATCCATAAAATCAATCCAATTCTAATTAGGGTGTGTGCTCATGATTTTCCATGTGTCCTCCCTTTCCTAGCCTTCCATCTTCCCCCAATTTGAGTAGGAACCCATTGAGCTTCCCCAAATCACATGAGAGCCCTCTTGGATTCTCTATTTTGACCTGAAATATCATATATGTCATATTGCATCCTTCAAATCTTATTTGTGTCATAGGTTTCATAGCATCTTCATTATTTTTGTCATAGAGCTAGGGAATCTAGTCCAAGTGTCTCACTAGCTCCAAAATGACTCTTCCTCTCCCATGTAAGTTACATTTCCTTAAAAATTAGACCTATTATGCACATGGAAAATTTTATTAGCCTTATAACTCATCCAAGAACATTTATGCTTCCCATGGATTCTAAATTGCAATAGGAGGATGCCACGTGGCATAGAAAATCTAGCTTGTGTGGGTCCCACGTCCTCCATGTCTCTTCATGATCAATTTCCACTTTGATTTTCCCTTGTATTTATTTATTTAGATCCTTTATTAAATATTTATTCCATTCTAATGTTTAAACATCATTTATTGTCCCCCTTATTCCAAATCCCAAAGCTTCCACCCCCTACCTAGGAAACTAGTAATTTTCCTCCTTGGCAATTATTTGACTCTTAGCATCAATTTAAAAAAATCTCATGAATATGGAAAATGTGATTAGGCCATTGTGACCCAATGAAAAATTTAGGACATGAAATAAGACCTACCCCTAAAATGGACCCTGCAAGGCAATTCATCCAAATGTTCATGATAGAAAACAACAAAATAGATGACAATTTTTATGTTGATCCAATTTTGACCATACCTCCCCATTTTGGGAGGATTTGGGTCCCCAAAATATATTATTAAATTATGTGAGTAAATTTTCCCTCTACTTTCTCCCCAAAGTACCATTTAACCTTGCTTGGATTTTCCCTCCCATCTAATTTTCCAAAGGTCATGCCACCCTTCTTTGGTAGTTCTAGGCTTCTTCTAGAAAACATTTCCTTCTACAAACCCTACTTGATAATTATGTATTATGTCATATATGGTAGGTATGACCTACTCCTCCTCTTGATCTAACATGGAAGTTCCATATAGTTTCAAATTTTCCACATTCACTACTGAGTAAATGCACATGTATGGGGGTAGACTGAGTTTGTAAGCATCATGTCCCACCTTCTCTGATACCTCAAATGGGACATACTGCATATCCTTGATCTTCTTAGGATGACCCTATAGTATTTCCTTGTTCAACTATAACCAAACTCTAACCCCCACTTTTAAGGATTTATCAACCTATCATGTATGGCATTGTACTTTTCTTGCGACTTCTTCAATGTCGAATGTACCTGCAAATGGATTTTCCTAATATTATCCATGATTTTTTTGGATTTTAATTATTTATGGTGCCTCACTTTAGTCCCCCTTGTTTTCCATGTACAACATCAAGAGGTGAAGGTGGCAGATATCCAAAAAAATATTCAAAAGGATACCTACCAATCGAAGTGTGGATTGCTCTTTATAAGAGTGTTGAATATAGATTAGTTTTTCATCCCAAGTATTTAAATGCTTCTGATTGTAACCCATAAAAAGCTACACCAAAGTCTTCTTGAATTCTTCTATCTATCCATATTTCTATGGATGGAATGTTGTATATATCTTCAACTTAGTGTCCATATTCTCCCAAAGCATAGTCAAAATGCATTGAGAAGTCTTGTATCCATTTCTAAGATGATGTTCCTTGGTATTCCAAAGTGCACCCAGACCTTCTCAAAGAACATGTGTATTTATTCTTGTCATTTGATAATATTTTCACAGGGAATAAGAATGTACATCTTGATTAATCTATAAAATACCACAAATAAATAGTCATGTCCCTTCCTACTGGTTGGTAACCCACCCACAAAATCCATGGAAATGTTTTCCCAAGGTCGGGTGGGTGCAAGTAAGGAATGGCATAGACCTTGAATTTTGTTATTGGTATTGATGGTACAACAAAGTATGAATCCTATAATATATCGTGATAAATATTCTTTCATCTTGAGCCAATACACATACCTTTGTAAGTTAGCAATTATCTTCCTAACACCCAAATAACCTACAACTTTGGAGGTGTGTTCCTCTCTGATAAGCTGCAATACTTCACCTTTAGGAACACAGATCTTGTCTATATTGTTGAGTAACCCATTGTGGATATAATTTTTAACATTATTGTCACCTTCCTACACATTAAATTGACCCTGTATCTATTGAAACACCTCCTTGAATTCCTCATCGTCAGTGTATCCTTCTTTGTATACATCATAGGAAAAAGGTCCCATGTGCATTAAAGTCATGAAAGTTATAATATTGGATGTGGGTGTCCTTAAAATAATGTATTCCAAATTATTAGTGTTTCCATTCTTATACTTGATTACTATATGAAACTATTGCAAAAATCCAATCCACTTGTAATGGTTGGTTTGTTGTAGCTTACTCTAGGCCTATAAATACTGTAGTGGCTAGCGATTTGTGTGGATAATAGTTTCCTTACCCATCAAATAGTTCTTCCACTTTTTAATATATTGGACCAAGGCATAAAGCTCATTATCATGGGTGGGTTAGTTTAGGACTCCCCCATGAAACATTTCATAATGATATCATTTTCAAATTACCTCCTTGCATCAAAACTACTCCCATGGCATACCCACTTACATTTGTCTCCACTTTTAAAGCCTTCTACAAGTTAGGAAATGCTAGAACAGATGCTTGGCTAATATTTTGTTGTAGCTTGTTGAAAGTTTTTTTTTAATTCATTTCCCACTATAAACTCTTATTCTCACTCTTATGGCATGGAGTGGTGCAACCACTACTAAAAAGGAAGTGATAAATTCCATAGATATTGTATTTACCCAATAAAAATCCTAAATTTAGTGACATTATTAAGAATTATCCATATTATAATGGCCTCCATATTTGTAGGGTATATATTGAGTTCCTCTCCACCAATCACATACCCTAAATACACTAATGAATACTAAGCAAACTTAGATTTCTTGATATCAGCCAACAATTGGTGTTTTTCCAGAGTCTCTAACACTTTCTTGAGATGTGAAATGTGCTCTTCCAGGTATATCTATAAAATAGTATATCATCCAATTACAATATAACAAAAGAATCTCAATATGGACGCAAAACATCATTCATCAGTCTCATAAATGTAGTTGGTGCATTACATAAACCAAAAGGCATGACCAACCATTCATGCAATTCTTGCCTTATCTTAAAGGCGGCCTACATGTGTCTTCTTCTTTGACACACACCAAGTGGTACCATGATTTGAGATCCAAATTGGTGAATCACTTGGCATGTTGAAAGTGATCTAACAAATCCTCAATATTGGTAGTGGGTACCGAATATTAAGTGTAATCTTGTTTAAATATCATTAGTTTATACACATCCAAAAATTTGGATCTTTTTTGGGTATGATGACGATAGGTGGCCCATAAGGTGAGGTGCTTGGTTGAATAACCCGTTTCTCTAGCAACTACTTTATAATGTTGTTTTTTCAAATGTTGAAAATGGATTTTCAAATGCTCCCAAACCCACTCAAATTTATTAAAAGAGGCAGATCTTAAAGGCGGCCTACATGTGTCTTCTTCTTTGACACACACCAAGTGGTACCATGGTTTGAGATCCAAATTGGTGAATCACTTGGCATGTTGAAAGTGATCTAACAAATTCTCAATATTGGTAGTGGGTACCGAATATTAAGTGTAATCTTGTTCAAATATCATTAGTTGATACACATCCAAAAATTTGGATCCTTTTTGGGTATGATGACGATAGGTGGCCCATAAGGTGAGGTGCTTGGTTGAATAACCCGTTTCTCTAGCAACTACTTTATAATGTCATTTTTTCAAATGCTGAAAATGGATTTTCAAATGCTCCCAAACCCACTCAAACTTAGATTTCTTGATATTAGCCAACAATTGGTGTTTTTCCAGAGTCTCTAACACTTTATTGAGATGTGAAATGTGCTCTTCCAGGTATATCTATAAAATAGTATATCATCCAATTACAATATAACAAAATAATCTCAATATGGATGCAAAACATCATTCATCGGTCTCATAAATGTAGTTGGTGCATTACATAAACCAAAAGGCATGACCAACCATTCATGCAATTCTTGCCTTATCTTAAAGGTGGCCTACATGTGTCTTCTTCTTTGACACACACTAAGTGGTACCATGATTTGAGATCCAAATTGGTGAATCACTTGGCATGTTGAAAGTGATCTAACAAATCCTTAGTATTGGTAGTGGGTACCGAATATTAAGTGTAATCTTGTTCAAATATCATTAGTTGATACACATCCAAAAAATTGGATCCTTTTTGGGTATGATGATGATAGGTGGCCCATAAGGTGAGGTGCTTGGTTGAATAACCCATTTCTCTAGCAACTACTTTATAATGTCATTTTTTCAAATGTTGAAAATGGATTTTCAAATGATCCCAAACCCACTCAAATTTATTAAAAGAGGCAGAGGATGTTTAAGGGAAATTATTAAGGTCTCATGTGCATCATTATTTAGTTTATAAATTCTGTTATAAACCTCTCCCAAATAGCTACAAAATCACTAGTTTGACCCTTGGGGAAACATCACCAAATCTTCTCCAAATGCAAATAAAATGAGTAATATGACTTCAAATGCTTAAGTGATGGATATGAAACTTTTAATAATAATTAATGGAATTCCATTCATCATAAATATATCAGATAAACATTATTTCATTCGAAATCATTAGCATTACAATGGAATACATAAATATAGTGGGGAAATGGTCAGTGCTTGCTCATTAATAATCACTTTTACATACAACCATTTGGTATTTATACTTGAGACTTTATGAATATGAATAAAATATTATATTAAACTTATTACAATCAGAAATGGACCATGATATGCTGTCCCAAAGAGTAAAATAGCTCACCCAAAGCACAATCCCTCCATGAGCAAGAATATGCAATAAAGACTAGAAATGGTTGAGAGAATGTGTTTCACTAGAATAAACCAAGATATTACCTGTAGCTTACACTTGCAAATAAAAACTCCATTAAATATCCATGAAATAGCTGAATGGCCTCTCCAAACACCAACTTGGATGGGAATCTTTCCCCCTCGAAATTGGCTAAGGAAAGAAACCAATCATCCACTAGCTCTCTCTCTTCACAAATGATAAAAATCCATTCTCTTGGTTGATCCATGTATTTTATAAACATCCTTAGAATTCTAAGGTTACCAATCCATCCACAAACTCAAGCCAATTTGAATTAGGGTGTGTGCTAAATATTTTCCATGTGTCCTCCCTTCCCTAGTGTTCCATCTTCCCCCAATTCGAGTAGGGACCCATTGAGCTTCCCCAACTCACATGAGAACATACTTGGATGCTATATTTAGGCATGAAATGTAATAATGGTCATATTTCAGCCTTCAGGTCTGCAATATGTCATAAATTTCATAACATCTTCATCATTGGTGTCATTGATGTCATAGATGTTAGGGAATCTAGCCAAAGTGTCCAAGAATCTCCCATTTGACTCTTCCTCTCCCATGTAAGTTACATTTCCTTAAAAATTAGACCTATGATGCATATGGCCAAGTGTATTAGCCTTATAAATCATCTAATAACATTGGGATTCCCATGGATTCAAAATTTCAAGAGGAGGATGCCATGTGGCACAGAAATAATAGCTTGTGTGGGCCCCATAATCTCCATGTGTCTCCATGATCCATTGATACTTCAATTTTATCTTGTATTTATTTAATTAGATCCATTATTAAATATTTATTCCATTATAATGTCTGAACATCATTTATTATCTCCCTTATTAAAACTCCAAATGTATCCATCCAACCTAGGGAACTAGTAGGATTGATGGAATTGTCCTACTATGCAATTATTTGAATGGGGACATTACAGTCCTCCCCACCCAAGATTGCTTGTACTCAAGAAATTTCAGATTTGGATGCTGCAAATTTTTTTCTTATTCCCAACTTGCATCCTCATTTGGTACTCCTTCCTTTTCACCAAGTGCTCTCTTATGGTTTTTCTCATTAATTTTCTTTAGCTGCAATTTGAGTAGTGGCACTCATGTACCACAATTTTGTGTTCCCAAAAGTAAAGAGATGTGGATTGTGCATATCGATATATCCTATAACATCACCAATAACATCAAAAGGATTAATCAAATCCATAAAAACCAAATTTTCACAAATAATCCTTACCTCCATATTTTGGAAATATTTTCGGAACTTTCACCCCTTTTTTCTTCTGTATAATTCTTTGAAATTGGTACTGAGTTACCAAAATTTGAGTTTCTTAAGATTCCAAGAAAATTCCAGAGAGGAACCACCATGCTTGCTACTACACTAATCTGATTACTATCATATTCTCAAGTGGTAATTAAATCTCCAATGCTGCTTGTTTCCCCCAAAATTGAAACCAATGACTCCCAAAATGATCCCAGGGTACCATATGATCATGATACATGCATGGCGTGAAATGTCTATGATGAAATTCCATGAAAACCAAGCATGTGAAAAATTAATCCCTCTCTCAAAAGGTCTCCCACATAAGAAACTAGAACATTTCTCTGCAAAGATGAACTCAAACAACTGAAGGTTTGTTTTCTTTCTCAAAACAACAATCAAACTGCTACTCCAAGTGAGATGAAACCAAGCAATTCCAGGATCCCATTGCTTGCATTGCACCCTTCCAAACATCATGAGTACAAAATATAGATCATGAAAGTACATAACAACATCATACAAATGTACATCAAGAAGGTACCTCATCAAAGAATCATGAAAGTGCTTGTACATCCAAGTAAGTAGATCGCCATGTGTTCCATACACACAAGCATAAAGCATTATTTCAGATCTGCCCCAATGACATAGGTGAGGATCCCATGTCCCATAATGCTACTCCAAAAATATATAATGTGTTGATGTATTTGTAACTTCGGAAGATATTCTGATGTATATTATCATTGTATGTTGTTGTAACCCCATTGGGGATGTGTGTTACCCCTTTATGGGATGTCCAAATTGTGTCTAGACCTTGAGGTACAACCTTTGTTGTAATTCGGGCCAATAGTCCCTAGTGTAACATCATGTAATATGTAATTGTGGTCTCTCTAGGAGAAGTGGGCCCCATGTGAGATGACATGTAGGATCGATTCTTATATTTGGTCAATGAATTGAAAGGGTATAAATAGGGAGGAGCTCTCCATCATTTATACACACATCACACACTCTCTAAGGCATTGGAGAGAGAGATACACTCATAGGAGGAGAGAAAGATAGTTGCTGAACATTTTTTATTACTGCTTTTGATCATCTTACTATTTTGAAGAAGTTTGTGGGGTTTTCACCTTTATGGTTTCCCCGATGAAAATATTTGTGGCTTGTGCATCTTTTAAATCTTATGCATTTTATTGTACTTGTTATTCTTTAAGATAAAGATCCTTGATAGTCTAATAATACCTTAAGAAAATATAACATGGTATTAGAGCCTCTCTAAAAGAAGGCACTATGCAGCTGCAGGAACTAGGGCTTCCTAGTTGAAGGTGTTCTCTCCACAGATCATCAAGAAAGGAGGTCTAGGCTAACTTGCCTCACCAGGGCACATCTATTGGTGGTAGAAGTTTCTGAATCAGATAATTTTCATTGTACAACTGAAATATAGCTGCAATGACAGCTAATGGAAATTAGGGTTTCATGCTTGAAAACCCTAGAACACTAAATTTAGTAATCCTAGAACTTTCTCTATAATGATATATTTGCAAAGTATCAGAATCTGAAACATTTACAATAGAAAGATAAATTATTTTTGTAAACTTTGTAAAAGTTTCAGCCCCATATTCACTATACTTCAGGAGATATGGTTCCTCCAAATCAGGGTTCCAGCCTCCTCCAGAATACAGTCATAAACAAGTGACCTAGGGATATTTGCTATATCTCAGGATAGGAAGGTCCAAACAAAATTTTGCAAGGTTTTTTAGGTAGGGTATGGACTTTAGTTTTTGTGGTACACTTTTCAGACCCATAATGTGAAACAGTGACACGTGGCAGTCCATACAAGGTCACTATGCTAAAAAGTATCCAAAATAGCCACCTTGGGAAAATCTGAATAAGTCCCACTTGGAGAATCCATTTCTACTCTAACCTATGGGTTTGGAAAGAAGAATTATCAAGATATCACTATGCAAAGTTTGAGAACTTAAGGATCAGAAAATTTGGAGATACAACAAAAGCAATATCAGTAATTTCTGTAGAAGAAATTGGAAAACTAGGGCTTCCTGTTCCAGGAGCTTCCCTCCACTATTTTCAGAAAATGAGTACATTGGACAACTTGCCTTGAATAGTCCCATATTTATATCTAATCATAATTTTGAAATTGAAAGTTTTGAAAATTAGGGTTTCTCTGACAAACCCTAGATCAGCCAGCTTCGGAACCAGGACAAACACCTCAAATCGGTAAGATCTAAATTTTTTCTATTTACATTTGAGGTTCTCATTTCAAAATGACTGATCACACCAGCTTGATGAAAATCTTGGTGAAGCTGAAAAATTCCAAGCATGGAAGTATAGGACCTCCGTGATCCTTGAAGAAATTGACTTGGATCAGTATTTCAGTAAGGAAGTTCTAAGAGCCAAAGGGAGATGAGGCTAAGGATAGAGCCAACAGAATCATTGCAGATTATATTGAAGATCATCTCATCCCTCATATGTCATCCTTGAAGAAACCAAAAGGAATTGTTCTATGCTATGACAAAGCAATTGAAGAAGAATAAGAGATTGTTATAACCACCTTGAATGGCCTCCCGAGATCATGGGATTCATTCATTTGAGGAATGTGTTCCAGAAGGAAGTGATTACCTTCGGTAGACTCTGGGAAGAGCGCACATAAGGAGAATCTTGAATCATAATAAAAGAAGAGAAGATGGGAGAAAATGAAGATAAATCTCTCACGATTCAAATAAGATCCCTCAAGTGATGAGGAATATGAAGGACTCAATTCTTGAAGAACCTCTTATCCATATTAGAATTTGGATAAGAAATGATCTTGTTATTAATGAAGAAGATGATGAAGCTGAAGGCTCAAGAAGGAGTCTGCCCACGAAACAAACAAAGATAAATATTCAATTTTGATTTCATGATATTGTTTGGTTATGCATTTGTTTATATTCAGTTGATGTGTTATGCATGTTTGGGTATTTTCATTTATACTACTGAATTGCACATGATGGGTAAGAAGTCATTGATGTTGTACACCATTCCATTACTACTTATCTAGATTAAAACCTCTTTGTTGGAATATTAGGAATAGTACACACTCTTAATAACATTAGGGAAGAATGCATCTTGAAGTTATTGTATGTATACATGATATGGATGAATGTTGTAGCATTAGCTAAAATAGCCGCATGGCTCGGTGACATATATGTGTCACTATTAATATATTTTGGAAATAATTATTTGTTTCTAATCATGCAACTAAACTTGACTTGTAGATCATTCTGAAGAACAAGTAATGACAGTTCATAAGAGGAACACAAAGCTTCCCGGATCTGAGACATTGTGGCAAAAGAAAGAGATTCAAAAGAATATAAAGAGAATGGTAGATCCACATCAAGACATGAATACCACCTTAGGAACAATAAATCATCCAAAATGAAGAATAGTATGGTGAGACTAAGAGGTCTTAGACACACTCTAGTTATGTGACACTGTTAAGAGACATCATTGATGCAAAGCCTTCCATCTATGAAGTAGACAAGAAGAAAGGGAAGGAGACTATGATCATGTATAAGGGAAGTCCGTAGTGTATTCCACATGGATCTATAAGATCTAGCATGCAGTAGATGGCAACATCGTGGGATACAATGCAAGAAAGAAGGCGTAGACTATGAATATACATTTGCACCAGTGATGAGTCAAGTATATGTAGAGCAGCCATTGGGAGTTGAGACACATGACCGATAGACTCATGTGTGCAAATTAAAGAAGGAATTGTACAAGATTAGAGGGAACCCATGGGATAGAACATATAAGGAACTTGAATATCACCTAGAGTGATGAATATCTTAACCTTTGCTACAAGGTTGAAGATGAAATCCTATAGTCGAAGATGATAAACTCACAGATGGGTATGAGAAGAACTTTTCTTCAACAAAGTTCAAGATAGAGGATCTTGGTATGGATACATAGAATATTAGTAGCATAGAAAGCTACTTGTCACTCCATTACAGAATGTTTCAATACATAGATTATGAAAGGCAGAGGGAGAATGATGCTCTGCTTCAGAGGGAGTGACTGCAGAAGATCCTCGGGTTTGACATGGTACGAAAGGATGGACAACTTACTGATGGATCTAGGCTTTACTGAGAGTAAAGCGGATTCCAAAATTTACTTCAAGGTTGAAGGAAGAAGACCAATGATGCTCTTGTTATATGTCGATGACCTATTCCTGACAAGAAATGAGGAACTCATTAAAGATGCAAGAATGAGACTTGCCGTTGAGTTTGAGATGAAGGAATTAGGTATGATACACTATTTTCTAGGCATGGAGGTGTGGTAGAGTGTGGATGGAATATCCCTTGGAAAAAGGAAGTATGCAGTGGAAATCCTGAAGAGGTTTGGGATGATGGACTGCAAGGCCATGGACACACCTATTGCATCGAACCTGAAGCTATTGAGTGATGCTTCATCAGAGACGATTGATTCCACGATGTATCATCATATGATTTATTCCTTGATGCAAATGACAAATATGAGACCAGATATTTGCTTTGATGTGAACACATTGAGATAGTTCCTGATGGATCTGAGACATGCTCACTTGGTTGCAAAGCATACAGTGAGGTACCTGAAGGGTACAATTAAGTATGGGGTCAAGTGTGATACAAATCAAAACACTAACTTGCATGGTTATGTTCATTTGGATTGGTAGCACCAGTGATAAGAAGAGAAACTTGGATTGCTTCTTCAGTTTGAGATCTAGTTTGGGCTACTGGTTTTCCAGGATGCAGTCTTGCATGGCACTAGCCAAGGTAAGATATGTTGCCACTTTCTCATCTATTTGTGAGGTAGTATATTTCTTTTGAAAACTAATATTTGATTGGATTGATCTGAATTGCATTTTTGTATGCTGTAGAGAAGAGCAATGAAGGTCCAGCATGTGATCCAGATCGAGATCTCTCGAAAGAGGGAGTGATGAGTTCTAGCATATCCCACGAGACAGGTTGCCTAAGCATAAAATATTGGCGAAGCTTGAAGGTTTCTTAGACGTAATTAGTCTTGTAGGTTGTCCTTGGATGTAATTAGTCCTAGAGAAGCTCGCAAGTTATCCTTGGACGTAATCAGCTCTGATGTGATTCTATGCTAGACATGGCCAGAGTGAATTTTGAGTACTTCAGAGAGAAGCTTGGTGTTCTTCATATCAAGGTTCCCTCCAAAGGGAAGTGATGATTTTGGAAGATGCAAATACACATGATCCTTTTTGACATGGTTGCATAATGGGCTTCCCATGGTCAGATGTAAGTGTAGAACCTTTCCCCTGATGGTAGTAGGTGTGTCCTACCATGCTGGTGGATGTAAGTGCAGATCCTTTACCCGTATGGTAGTAGGTGTGTACTACCATGCCGGTGGATGTAAGTGCATAGCCTTTCCCTGGATGGTAGTAGGTGTGTCCTACCATGCTAGTGAATGTAATTGAAAAGACTTTCCCCAGATCGTAGTAGGTGTGTCCTACCATGGCGGTGGATGTAAGTGTAGAGACTTTCCCAGGATGGTAGTAGATGTGTCCTACCATGCATGTGGATGTAAGTGCAGAGCCTTTCCTCAGATGGTAGTAGGTGTGTCCTACCATGCCGATGGATGTAAGTGTTATATCCTTTCCTGGATGGTAGTAGGTGTGTCCTACCATTCCGACGAATGTAATTTCTATGTTATGTGTATCTGGGTTGTGCTCAGTGAGACGATGAGATTATCTGAATATGATGAGGTCATAGTAGGGCCTAGGTATTGCGAGGCATGTAATTAGTATTGGGATGATCCTTCAGGTTTTGCAGTGGCATATAATCAGTCCTGGGAGATCTTGTAGGTTTTGCAAGAGGCATATAATAAGTCCCGAGATGTACCTACTTGATGGCTTACTTACAAAGATGATGAAGAATTGGAAAAGGTATAGGCCTGCATCCAACATGAAAAATAATTGGCACTATAGATGAAGACCTAGAAGAGGACTAGGCCTACATCCAACATGAAAAAGGGTTGGCATTGTAGAAACTTCTGATGATAGATAGCCTGGGATGATGATCAAATTATAATAATATGATGGCAAAAACTATAATGAATACTCTATGACTCTGTGATGATGATGATGATGTGTTGAAGACCTGACCAGATGTGTTAATGACTATGTACAGAGAGAATACCTTCCTAGATAAGAGTGGGTGTTGATATATTTGTAACTTTGGAAGATATTTTGATGTATATTATCATTGTATGTTGTTGTAACCCCATTGGGGATGTGTGTTACCCCTTTACGAGATGTCTAAATTGTGTCTAGACCTTGAGGTACAAGATTCATTGTAATTCGGGGCAATAGTGCCCATTGTAACATCATGTAATATGTAATTATGGTCTCTCTAAGAGAAGTGGGCCCCATGTGAGCTGACATATAGGATCGAGTCTTATATTTGGTCAGTGACTTGAAAGGGTATAAATAGGGAGGCACTCTCCCTCATTTATACACACCTCACACACTCTCTAAGGCATTGGAGAGAGAGAGATAGTCATAGGAGGAGAGAAAGATAGTTGCTGAGCATTTCTTATTACTACTTTTGATCATCTTACTATTCTAGTGAAGTTTGCAGGGTTTTCTCCTTTATGGTTTCCCTGATGAAAATCTTTGTGTCTTGTGAATATTTTACATCTTATGCATTTTGTTGTACTTGTTATCCTTTCAGATAAATATCCTAGATAATCTAATCATATCTTAAGAAAATATAACATAATGTGCATCAATATAATCATCCATGTGTTCTTTCATCCAACAAGTGAATGAAGAACCTCCACCAAAATTTGAACCAAATAAGGAGCAAAGAAAACATGAAGACTTCAAGCGGCTCAAAGAAGTCTCATCAATACACTCATGAATATGTATATCATCATGAAATAACAGAGTATGTCATTGCCAACAATAATTTCCTTCAATCATATATATCTTCAGCCAAGTGTGGGATAAAGTTCCTCCAACATCAAATGGACTAGGCATGGAGCAAGGAAAATCATGAATCTCCAAGTGACTCAAGTGAATACCATAGGTGCATCCATGTAGATGTGTATCATCATAATGTAAAAAAGGATAATACTTCAAATGTAAATAATATGGTTCTATAATCATTTCATCATCAAAAGGAGACATAGAAATTCCATACTATTCATGTGGCACAACAAAAAAGAAACCTTTCACCCATAGTTCATTAGGATGAATGCTACAAAATTTGGAAGTGTATGATGTAGGAGAAAGAACCAACTTGCCCAAATTTTCTGAAAGTGAAATTTTTTTATCATGTGAAGGATACATAGGGGTAGGAGTATGCACCTCCCTTAAAAATGCAAAAAATTCCTCATGGGTTGGTTCCAAGATAGTGGAATCACACACTTCTTCAAAACGTGTGCACCCATATTCAAGAGGCAACTCAAGTTCCTCTTCCACCAGAACTAGTGATTGGCTCTCATCAAGCTCATATTCAAACAAATCAAGAACCTGCAATTTTCCATTTTTATCATGATCCCTCATGTCATGAGAATCCTCCAAGCAATCTACCATATGACAATATGAAACATAGGAGGAAGAACAAGTATCTTACAACCTTTTTGGAAGTTTCCCATTTTGAGTTTTGAGCTTATGAATATCCTCATTATTATTCAAGTATTCTTCATGTAAACATTCATTAATCTCAACCAAATTATTTCTATCAAAAAGCAAACACATGAAATTACCTCCAATGTTGTAGATTGCTCTTTGAATCTTCTCCATGTCTTCAAGGAAGGATGGATCCTCCAACAAAGAAATTTTCCAATAAGAATTTGACACCAATGCTTTAGTATCATGGAGTATGCTAAGGGCCTCATGGATATCCATTTCACTCATCTTCAAAAACCCTTCAATGATGGATGGTTCATGGGAGTGAACCTCCTCTTCTTCTTTCTTCTTGATTTGATTAACTTCTTGAAGCTCAAGTGGTGATGGGGAAGTTGATATTGGTTCTTCAATATCTGTCACAATGTATTCATATTCATGCTTATGAGGAATTTTTATTGAAGCAAAATTTTCAAATATGATCTCTATGTCACCAACATAGAGTTGTGAGCACCCATCAATAGGTACTCCTTCATAGTTCAAGGATCCATCAATAGATTCTCTTTGATTGGGACAAACCCCATTAGTAAGGATTGTGTTATTTTCTTCATCTTCCTCTTCATGTTCGTCTCTGCAATAACCTTGAGGTAATTGATGCTCCACTTAATTATTCTTTTTTTCTTCCTCTAATGGTGTATCTAGGATCTTTTCACAAATATGATGATTTTTTCTCATCTCATGCTCCTCCAAACTTGTGGATTGTTGATTGTCCTTTAATGAATTCACATTTTACTTCTTGTGCCTAAATCCATACTTGAAAATATATTCTTGGAAAGAATACCTCTCATGAATATCCCCTCTCAAAGTTTGATACTCCTGGAAACATGCTTCAATATCTATGGTTGTAATTTGTTCTTTCGTTGGTCGAGGAGGAAGGAAAGTGGGCTTGGTGGGTCGATTTTGAAACCAAGACATGTATACAAAATTTTATTCAATGGATGGTATTAATGCACAGGTGCAAGGAACATGTTCTGACGCCACTTGTAATTTCACTTTCTAAGAAATTTTATTTCAATGACCAATTTTTCACTTTTTTCCCTATTTTGACCTTTGACTAGTTTTGATGTCTAGGTCTCCAAATTGACCCGAATGGTCCCAAATATTCTGAGAATATATATGAATGATACTAAGACTTGAATATGATGTTCATAGATTATTTATGACCCTCCAAATCATTTTAAAAACTTTTTTAATATTCTGGCCAAGGTAGGACTTTTCAGTAGCAAATTGGGGTTCCAATTCCCCCAGGGTAAATGCTGAAAATGGCTTTCCAAATGCTCCCAAACCCAATTCAATTTATTAACATAGGAAGAGTATGTTTAAGGGATGTTATTAAGGTCTCATGTGCATCATTATTTAGTTTATAAAGGTTGTTATAACCCTCTCCAAAATAGCTACAAAATCACTAGTTCAACCCTTGGGGAAATGACACCAAATCTTCTCCAAATGCAAATAAACTGAGTAAAATGACTTCAAATTTTTAAGTTATGGATATGAAACTTGTAATAATAATAAATGTATAGTGGGGAAATGGCCATTGTTTGCTCATTAATAATCACTTTTATATACAACCATTTGGTATTTCGACCCGAGACTTTATGAATATGAAGAAAAGAGTATATTAAGATTATTACAATCAGAAATGGACCAGGAGAATCTCTCCCAAAGAGTACAATATCTCACCCAAAGCGCAATCCCTCCATGAGCAAGAATATGCAATAAAGATTGGAAATGGTTGAGATAATGTGTTGTACTAGAAGAAAACAAGAGCTTCCATGTAGCTTACACCTGCAATTACAAACTCCACTAAATCTCCATGAAATACCCGAATGGCCTCTTCAAACACCAACTTTTATGGGAATATTTCACCCTAGAAATTGGCTAAGGCAAGAAACTATTCATCCACTAGCTCTCTTTCTTCACAAATGAAAATTTCTCAAATGATCAAAAGCCCTTCTCTTGGTTGATCCCTGTATTTTATAAAAATAATTAACCTTATAAGTTTACAAATCCATCCAAAAACTCAAGCTAATTCAAATTAGGGCATGTGCTAAATATTTTCCATGTGTCCTCCCTTCCCTAGCCTTCCATCTTCCCCCAATTCAAGTAGGGACTCATTGAGCTTCCCCAACTCACATGAGCGAATTCTTGGATGCTATATTTAGGCCTGACATGTCATAATGGTCATATGTCAGCCTTTAGGTCTGAAATATGTCATTAATTTCAAAACATCTTCATCATTGGTGTCATAGATGTTAGGTAATCTAGCCCAAGTGTCCAAGAAGCTCCCATTTGTCTCTTCCTCTC
Organism: Pseudotsuga menziesii; assembly: GCA_001517045.1. Lineage (NCBI taxonomy): Eukaryota > Viridiplantae > Streptophyta > Pinopsida > Pinales > Pinaceae > Pseudotsuga > Pseudotsuga menziesii. The sequence goes on along the minus strand of LPNX010082108.1, from coordinate 28,772 downwards.
CCATGTAAGTTACATTTCCTTCCAAATTAGACCTATGATGAATATGGACAAGTGTATTGTACTTATAACTAATCCAATAACATTAGGCTTCCCATGGATTCTAAATTGCAAGAGGAGGATTCCATGTGGCATAGAAATTCTAGATTGTGTGGGACCCATAATATCCATGTGTCTCCATGCTCCATTGCCACTTCAAATTTATATTGTATTTAGTTAATTAGCTCCATTATTAAATATTTATTCCATTCTAATGTATGAACATCATTTATTAGCTCCCTTATTAAAACTCCAAATGTATCCATCCAACCTAGGGAACTCGTAGGATTGATGGATTTGTCCTACTATGCAATTATTTGAATGGGACATTACATAATTCTAATAATTCTTCATATAAAATTGAGGCACAATAATCTATGAATCAAGACATAAACTTACAATTATATGAAACAATGCAATAAGGAGTTGTAGTTGTATAATTATTTTCATTAATCAAAAGTAATCTAGATAATTGTTACAATGCAATACAATGGCATTAATAGCCATACAATTTGAATCCATGAGAGGTAATTCGAATTGAGTGCATGAGAGTGGCTTAGTTGTAAATTAGACACCACTTGACACATCAGTTACCCACTTAACTACAACTTAATTGACACTAATAGACTCCGAGGCGGTTTAGACTGAGTCTAACTGAATAGAACTCAACTACATGTCAATCAATAGGTGAGGGTGCATATCTGACTTCAGTTAGGTGAGTTGAATTGAACTACACTAAACTGAGTCACCAAAAGTAGGTGTGGGTGCCCTTAATCACTTTGGCTAACTAAAATTTACCAAAAATACGAAAAATAATGAGGGAAGTGCCTTTACAGCTTCAATTTAACTGAAATTAGGTGAAATAACCATCAATTAACTGATTTGGGGTGCTTATGTCATGGATATCAACCCATATTTTCTCCTTGATTGAAGGAGGAGACTCAGTTAGTCTCCCTGATTGAAGGAGAGGAACCAGTTAGGCTCCTTGATTGAAGGAGGATGATCTATTTAATGATGCAGTCATATATTTGAGTCAAGAACTTGGGATCAGTGGTAAATTAGGATGATTTATCCAAAGGGAGGATTATTTATCCTAACACCTTCGTTAATCATGAATTTGGATAACTTGGGCCCTGGAAACTAAGACCAAAGGTCACCCATTACAACTTAAATCCAAAAGTAACTGCTTAATATAACCAAGTAAATGGGAAAAAACCTCATGGGAAAAATACCCACCCTCAAACTAAATGAATCAGGAAAACAAGTTTTGAATAAAACTTTGTGAAAATTTTGCTGCAATTTGCAGCACTATGGAGCAACAAATGCAATATATTGGTTCTTGTGTGCAACAAAATCCTGAGACTGTGCATGTGAACCTATGAATACAAACTAAATTATTATTTCCAAAGGAATATTCCTCTTTGGAAGAATAATAATATGCTCAACTGAATAAAAAATATAGACAACTGCTAGATGAAAATTGGACCCATGTAGAGCAATTGAAATCAATTGATAAGAGAGAAAAAGTGCTTGAGAATTCAAACCATGTGAGGAAAACCTAATAAACTTATTTATTTCAGACTCAAACATCAAACCATGTGAGGTAAAATATGCCCCAAGTGTTAGGATCAAGTTTCTAGGTGAATGTAGAATGTCTCCATCTTTACTATTTCTGTGAGGAGATGAGCATGTGATCAAATACAAAGGTAGAGAAGCCCTGGGACTGTGGAGAGTGAATACTTGAGATCGATAATATGATATAGCTTCATAAATAAACAATGATTCACAAAATATAATATCATCAAACCCATAATAGGAAACTAACATCAAATCCCCAACAACAAGTTTGAAAGAGACTTGCGGTCCTTGATTTGTCACACCAGAATTAATGAGACCAACTACAAGCATCACTGAAGGATTTTGGAATTTAAAACTTGAAAAAATAATATCATATCATATCCAAATAAGATCATATCAGATCCAAATAATTTCATATCAGATCTAAAAGTGTGGAGTGGCATCAAATCCCTAGTAATAATTTTGAAAGAGACTTGCGGTACTTGATTTTTCACACTAAAATTGATGAGAACAAATACAAGCATGAATGGAAGATATTGAAACTTAAACCTTGAACCAAATTATATCATATTAGATCCAAATAACATAATATTAGATCCAAATAGGTTCATATCAGATCCAAGAGTGTGCTTCACCGAGATGGTATATGCACAATTCTCTCCTTAAAATTTTTGAGTATTGGTGCATGCAATCATGTAGGAATTTGTTGGAGGTTATAGATCAATAAGAGTGAATGGATTACTCCTACAATATGATATTATTTCCAAATATCCAAAGTATTACTTATATGAACACCAGCAGCAAAATTAGAGGGATATAAATCGAATTCCTCTTCATTTTCTGAAGCAATCACTAGTAAACTTTGCACAAAATTTAAAAAAGAATAACTGTAGAATGTTTGCATAGAATGGGAGGAGAGTTTTTATTCAATAACATAGATTTGAATGTATTCTTCTTGATCAGTAATATGAAAATATGAGATATCATAGATCTCATAAAATTCTGGAGCAGCAAGAGAAGGAGTCACTGCAAGGAGACTTTCTTCAATTTGTATTGACTATGTGGAATATTCTGCTTCTTCTTCATCTTGAACAACTTCATCAGAGAGAATAGAGGTCGATAATTTTGAATAAATAACTCTTTTGGTGATGGTTGTGATATCCAAATCGCTATTATTATCTGCATTGTGCTTGCCAAAGGTTCTATGCAATTCTGTCCAGAGATCCTTTGGGTTTTCAGCAGAATCAATAAGGTAGCGCAAGCTTGGAGAAAAGGCCAGACATATTGCTCCAAAATATCTATCACTGTCATTTAGCCAGTCATTCTCATATTCATAAGACTCTTTACCAATTCCAATAGATACCTCATAGAGACATTGTCTCTTTAGAGATGAAATCATTTTCAACTTCCATTATGAATATCTTGTGGATGGAGTAAGAAGAGGAACTGATGATCTAGAATCCATATGAAGTTGTACCTGAAAATGATAAAAAAAAACCAAAATAAGGTTGAACAGCCTGCACTTTTGGAATTTGCATCACACCTGGTTGATTCAATCAGGAAATATTGATAAAAAAAGGTTAGCTTCCAGGAATTATGTGGTAAACTCTCCGCTTCTGGTGCAGAGATGGAATGTTTTTGAGCTTTTTTTTTTGCTCAAATTGCTTCATAGATCTAGTAAGAAACCTGTAGAAGAATTTCCTTCTCCTACCATGGCTTTGATAGAATATAAAATTGAGGCATGAAAATCTATGAATCAAGACAGAAAATTACAATAGATTTCACAAAACAATTTTACTCAGAAAATTATATGAAACAGTGCAATAAGGAGTTGCAGTTGTATAATTGCTTTCATTAATCAAAATTAATCTGGATAATAGTTACAATGCAATACAATGGCATTAATAGCCAGACAATTCGAATCCATGAGAGGTAATTAAAATTGAGTGCATGAGAGTGGCTTAGTTGTCAATTAGACACCACTCAACACATTAGTTAACCACTTAACTCCAACTTAATTGACTCTAATAGACTCGAAGGAAATTTAGACTGAGTCTAATTGAATAAAAATCAATTGCATGTCAATCAGTAGGTGAGGGTGCATATCTGACTTCAGTTAGGTGAGTTGAACTGAATTGCACTAAACTGAGTCACCAAAAGTAGGTGGGGGCACCTTTAATCACTCTAGCTAACTGAAATTTACCAAAAATAGGAAAAATAATGACGGAGGCTCCTTTACAGCTTTAGTTTAACTGAAAGTAGGTGAAACAACCATCAATTAACTGATTTGGGGTGCTTATGTCATGTAGATCAACCCATATTTTCTCCTTGATTGAAGGAGTTTTGGCAAAAAGTTTTGGATTAAGTTAGCTACGCAGCATTGTGGATGCCATGCAAAGACAAAGATGCTATGCAAGGTGGAAAATGGTGCAAAAGGAAGATTAAAGATATTTTATGTATTTTGGTCATATGTTGTAGATTTGGACCGCATTTTATGGATTGTGGTAATTATTTTGTAGAAGTTTTTAGAAGTAGCTAGGAGGTTGAATTAAAGTGGTCCATCAATGTAAATGTGCAAGCCTATAAATAGATGTCGAATTACAAGTGTTAGGTCCTCTTGGATCTTCTTCGGCTTGGCTACTTGGTGGCTTGGATTCTTAGATCTACTTTTGGATCCCTGTATGTGAGTTGAGAACTTATTTGGAGGAACGGTGTTTTGTCGCAAAGATGAATATGACATGATGGATATTGAGCAGAAACTTTGTGTCTTTTTCTATCTTCATGTTTTCCTATTTTCTAAGACCTAAATGTGAATGTGATGTGGATCTGTGAATGATGCAATGTTTCTCTTCCATAATTGATGATATATTTCTAGATTTGGTTGTGCATTGATGTTTTGTTGCTATTTTATTATGATTAATGTGATTTATTGAATGATGACATGATTCTATTAATTCATAATATGAATAATTAGATATGTTGAATAATGTTGCACTGAGTTGATAAGTCGATCCACTGTCCTCCTTCATAACTGTAGAAACTTGGTTTTGACAGTTCTCCCTCATTGAAGGATTCAGAAAAATGAAATATGAGGAACAATACATCATTGAGTTGAAGGAGATTAAGCAATATCCAAATGAAACTATCTAGGATTTTGATCAGTGATTCAAGACACTGATGGCAAGAGTCAACTTTGAGATGAGTGATGTTCAACATAAGGAATGTTTCATCATGGCATTGGTACCGCACATCAGAATGTCATTAATGCAATAGAAGATTGCAACCCAGAGCAAGGCTCTGGAGATTGTGATGAAGTTAGAAGCTTCACCTGTTGGCAAGAATGCAGTTGGTATGAACCAGATCCAAACACAACTGGAAAATATAACACTCTAGTTGCAAGATATCAAGAAAGAAAAAGTTCATCGCGAGGAAGTATGGTGTACTCGATGTCACGCAGAGGGACATCATAAGGATCAATTCCTGGATTTTTGAAATTACTTACCATTGGGAGTGCCAAACCCATTAAGTTATGGCGGAATTCCATGGTGTTGTATCAGCCAAGTCTATGGGCATCGACATGAATATTGTGGATATATGCAGAAGATGGTCACAAAGCCAACGAATTTGTTCTGCACATTTTGTTGGTCTTTTGGGTATGAAGATGAGGATTGTTGCACATATGATCCACTGCATGATATAACAATGGACATGTACTATGTGAAGGGATAGGACCATCAGACGGTGCAGTAAATACAATAGCAGCCATAGGTGGTACAGCCACCACTGCAACCACAGATGCAGTTTGTACTACAGGCGCAACCACAGTCGCAGTTTGTATAGCAGCTACAACCACAAATGCAGTCTATGCCACAACCACAGTTTTATCTGCCACAATACAACAAGATGCAGATGGCTCTGCAGCAACCAAAGTACACTCAACCACAGTACCAACAACTGCAGCATAATCCCCCACAGTAACAACAATTGAATAAACCGTAGTACTTGCAGCAGGGATGATTCCACAAAGGAATCTGAGGAGGATGAGGAGGAGGTTTTGGTCGCAGAGGGGATGAGGTTGCAGTCCTATCCAATGTTATAATTGCACAGTACTGGGGCATTATGAGAGGCATTATATGCAATTGCAAGCACAATGTACCTATTGTATTTTTGTTGATCACATTGTGGAGAATTGTCCATAGTTGATTGCGAAGTGGAAGGAAGGAAACATTCCTCAATTGCAGAACCATAATTTGAACTAGTTGCAGAACCAGGGCCAGTTGTAGAACCAGAACCAGCTTCAGAATCACAACCAGAATGCAAATCAGAATGTGAACCAACTTGTGAATCCATCATTGAACCGGAATCAGGGACCAACTATTGTGAAGATATGAGCAGAACCACAAACGCAGGACTTTGATGTTTTTGTCATTACTTGTGGAGGTGCAGCTATAGGGGATGATAGTCTGTGCCCATGAATTTGACTGGCTAGGAAGAATAAGGTGCATTTTCATGTCGACGTTGAAAGAGAAACATTCTTTGAAGCATGTGATGTGATAGGATGAGACCCTGGTAAGTTACATGTTTATGAGATGCCAACTGCTTTTGATTAAACTTCGGTAGCAGGACCATCACGCCAGCATGGTACCTTGCAGAACTTCTTTGAAATTTGTTTGTCATTGGAAAAAGATATTGATGTTCTCACTAAGATTGAGGGTCTATTGCATCAAACTACCAAGGGATGGAAGGATTCTATGGTGAACATGTTACACAAGAAAAAGACGAGAAAAGAGATGTGAATGAATATTCAGATTGGGGACTATGAGGTAGATTCAGTTATCTTGGATCTAGGATTAGAAGTCAACATTCTAAAAAAATAGACATGGGAAAATATAGGGATTCCAAACTTGGTTTGGTCCCCTATGTAGTTGCAACTGGATAACCAGGACAAAGTTACACTAATTGGGCGAGTTCCACATCTTGCAGTGGAAGTTGAGGGGATGAAGACTTATGTTGATTTTGATGTTATTGAAGTGGTTGATGGTAGAGGTTCATATCCCATTCTGTTGGGGATCGTATGTGCCAATGACAGTTTGGTGGTGATCAATTTTAAGAAGCGTGTTATGAATTTTTAAAACCGCGACATCAGGTTCATTGCTCCAATGGATCCCACCGAAGAACGAAGATATGTGGAACCACTTAAGAAGAAGTTGTAAGAGGATGGGATCATGCGTATAAAATTTCTGAGTATTACATCCATATAACTGTCGATGGTGAGCTCGTGTGGAGAAAATCTAGCTCTACATCTTCAGATTCTGATGATGATTTGGAAAATTGGAAGAATCAGATGCATGAGGTATCACTTCTGAAATGTGGCTTGATTACATAGTCATTATGTTGAGTCGCAATAGAAACTGTTGAGCTACCAGTATATGAAGGACTGCCTGAGTTGTCTGAGTTTCTAGTTGAATATGAGGATAAGGTGTCAAACCCACATCAGTTGCTGGTTTTGGATGAAGCATTGAAAGCTACTCCAACACATTGGTGGGAGACCCATAACATGTCGATCACTAGATGGTTGTAGTGTCGCAGGTTGATGACAGTTCAATTTGGTAATGCAGAAAGAGATCAAGATGAGAGTTATGATGGGAGGAATGATCCGAACGGTCATCTGATTTCATGTCATACCATGTGGGCCTCGCGACCAAAGGATGAGTGGGTCTGTGTTTTTGTCCACATGTTGGATGAGATGATGCAATCATGGTATGTATCAGTAGAGTTGTGCAGAGAGATCACTACTTGGGAAGATTTGATGATTTTCTTCAATCACACCTTTAGTTTCATGGATACTAATCCAGTTATTCATAGTGCACTACAGCACATCCGCGATGTTGTTTATGAAGGTAGTTCCTATTGCATATCCAGTAGATCTGCACGAGAGATGTCTGATGCAGTTGATGATGGAGTGCTACAATGTGATAGGAAGACCAGATGATGACAATGACTTGTGGAAAATCAATATTCTAGAGACAGAAGGTAGTCAGGATATCGTAGCATCTGATGTACCAACGGATCCAATGAATCAAGCGTTAAAAATTTGGAAGGTCAACATTGGGATAGAGGAAAACCTGAATTTTACAAATGTTGAGGACTACTGGGATGAAGAAACCATGGAAAATATAATGGATATGTTGCATGAATGTTACACCAAAATCTTGTACTCTTGATCCATGTGTCATCACTATGCCTAATCCCTAAAGTTTTCTCTGCTAAACTGGATTGATATTGAGGTTATTCTTGCCTTTTTTACCTCTTTAGGAAGGTCGATGCTATTTCCCTTCATTATAGGTGTGCTGATTGTTCTCTTTCCCTTAATGCTAGGTGCATCGATGCCGACGCTCTGTCTCCCACTACTAGGTGCCAACGATGCTCTTTCCCTTCATGGAAGGTGCACTGGTGGTGTTTTGAGGGAAACAAATGGAGCTTCGAGACCCTTCTCAAAGGTGGATGAGGTGGAGGTCTATCCCTATGATTTAGGTGAGGTGGCATTCATTTCCTAACCTAGTGGGAATATCCCTTAGAACTCTCCTCCTAATCCTCAACCTACTCTATTCATTTAGCCTTATAAATTAAACCCTCTCTCCATTGTGAAGGGAGGAAGGACTATGGTACTATTATGCTGGTGGAATTTCTGGGTGATCCCTATCATCCTTTGGAGGCTTGGCTTGGATTGTTGGATGGAAAGTTGCAGTGTTAAGGCTAGGTTGTGACATTCCTTCTTTTATGTAATTCTATGTATCTCCTTGATTACATTAATAAAAATCTCTTTCCATAAATGTTATTGTGTTAATCATGTTTAGAGCTTTATTCCTTAACTGTTAGCTTAGATCAATTCATGTTTGGATACACATGTACTGTTTGGTTGTTTCCGCTTGCTCTACAAGGTTTTGCAGCTGGAGATCTGAAGGCTCTAGAGCTTGGATCAAAAAAGAGAGAAGAGGATTTTCATATTATAGGTAAGCGATATATCTGTTAACTTGCATTTCTATTTGATCTATGAAAGTATATTTTATTGTGTACTTGATTTGTTCTATATCCACTTGGACTAGGGAGATCTGGATTGAGTATGCTTGAGTAGATTTATCCGATAACAATCAATTCCAAGATTTTTTCCTACAAAATTTTCTGAGATGAAGGGAATACTAGGATATTTAGGAGAGATGATCCTCCTGAATCCATATGCGAAGCCTATGAATCAGTGGTCGTATCACTTAAATCCATGATATAAGGAGAGGGTCAAAGATAAGCTCGACATAATGTTGGATGCTGGGATAATAGAACATGTTGAGGAATTGGAATGGATAAGTCCCATGGTAAGAAGACAAGTGAGATTTGGATTTGTGTCAACCTTAGAAAATTGAATGATGCATGCTTGCATGATCCATTTCTGACACCATTCACTGATGAGGTACTGGAAGGAGTGGGTGGTCAATAAATTTATTCATTCACAGATGTATTTTCTGGCTATCACCAAATTAAGATTGCGAAGGAAGATTGACACAAGAAAACATTTGTTACTGAATGGGGATGTTTTCAATACATTGTGATGCCCTTTGGGTTGAAGAATGTGCCTATGATATTCTCTAGGATTGTTGTTGTTGCATTCAAAGATTTTATTCAGAAGTTTATGGTAGTTTACATGGATGACTAAACGGTTTATGGATTAATGAGGGACCATATGGAGAACCTGCAAGTGATGTTGGAGTGTTTTCAACGACATCAGATTGTGCTGAACTTGAAGAAGTGCATTTTATGTGCACCTTTTGGGATGTTGTTGGGACACATTGTTTGCAAGTAAGGACTATTGGTTGACCCATCAAATATTGTGCTGATTTTGAGCTTTCCACCACCTACAAATGTGAAGCAACTTAGAGAGACATTGGGACACATAGGATACTACCACAAGTTCATATGAGGTTATGCCATGATCACATCGCCTATGGAGAGGTTTCTAAAGAAGGATGTGGTATTTACATGGATCCAAGAGTGCCAAGGTAGTTTTGATACACTAAATTCCAAGATGGCTTCCACACCAATACTAGTTTTTCCTAATTGGACTAAGGAGCTCCATGTCCATGTGGATGCATCGTTAGTTGCATTGGGAGTGGTGCTGGCATAGCCAAGGGAAGGAGATATTGATCACCTGATTGCTTTCACTAGAGTTCTTGTCTACAAAGAATAATTATACTAAAACATAGAGGGAAGGTTTGGCAATGGTATATGCACTACAAAAGTTTCAATATTACCTATTGGGCGGTCATTTCAAGATGTTCATGGACCACTCTGCTTTGAAATACCTAGTCAATAAGCCTATGTTGGGGGGGAATGTATGTCGTTGGCTACTTCTCTTTCAATAATTTGATTTTGAGATAATTATGAAGCTGGGTTGCTTAAATTTTGGACCATATCACTTATCACAAATCGAGACAGGTGAAGAATAAACAAACATTGAAGAGGGGTTTCCAGATGTGAAACTATTCAGAGTTGGGATGGTTGATGATTACTATGAGAATATAGTTCATTTTTTGGCAATGAGAACAACACTAGAAGATATTACTACAAGTCAGAAGAAGCAATTGGTTGTTAAAGCCATGGATTTCTAGTTGATCGCTGGACAACTCTATAATATAGTACTAGATGAGATCTTAAGGCAATGTGTCCTACCACATGAACAAGGGAAAATATTGGCAGAGGAACATGCGGGAGTTTCAGGTGGACACTATGGAGGTCCCGCTCTTTCCAGGAAGGTGCTTCGCGCAGGGATTTTGTGGCCCACTCTCAATAGTGATGCAATAGATTATGTGCGGTCATGCAACATCTATCAAAGAACTGGGAGACCATCCAGGAGGGATGAGATGCCGCTTGTACCTCAGGTAATGTTGCAACCATTTGATAAATGGCATGTGGAATTTGTGGGACCAATCAACCCACCTAGGAATAGAACTGGTGCATGGTACATCATCACAGCAACAAACTATTTGATGAGATGGGTGGAGGCAGTGCCCATTGTGTATTGCACTACTACGACAACAGCGAGGTTCCTCTTTCACAACATTGTTACTCAGTTTGGGTGTCCAAGTTTATTGATGAGTGACTAGGGGAGTCACTTCGTCAATCACACAGTCAGCGCATTGAAAAAGGAACTTCAGATACAACATTAGAAGAGTACCTCGTATCATCCACAAGCAAATGGGATAGTGGAGGCATTAAACAAGTCATTGGAGAATGTGCTCACGAAGGTATGTAACACAAACTGTGATGACTGGGATTTGAATATTCTAGTAGCCTTGTGGGCATATCGCACCACTTGTAAAATATTTACAAGACAAACATTGTTCAAACTGGTGTATGGGAAAGAGGCAATCATGCCGATGGAGTACATTGTTCCAATTTTGTGCATATTAGAAACGACGGGCATGGATGATGAAGCAACATTAGAAGAACTTGTAGCGTAGTTGGTACAGCTAGAAGAAGATCACTTTGTTGTAGGTTTTCACTAGTGCGTTGATAAGGATCGACAAAAATCTTGGCATTATCAACATATTAAGAACAAACATTTTCAGCAAGGAGACCAGGTACTGATGTATGACAGCAAGTTCGTGAAACATCCAGGTAAGTTACAGATGCATTGGCTAGGTCCATATGTCATTAGTTCCATAACTACAGGAGGCGCAGTACAACTGCAGCATTTAGACGGAGCGATGTTGCCAAAGCTAGTGAGTGGTAACAAGCTGAATCCCTACATAATGGGCCAGGAACCACATGATGCTTGAGGCACTACGCGATGAAAGAAAAAATATCTCTTTTTTTCATGAGATGGTATTTAGGAGGATGGCACACCAAGAAGAAGTGGATGCACAAGTAGAAGAGTTGGTATCATGGATAGGGAATCATGATGCGATGGTCACAGGGCCACGATAGATTCAAATCGGCAATAAATTGGGTATTTAAAATAGTTAACTGATGGCGCTCTTGGATGAGACGTGTATTAATGATGTATCTAACCATTGGATTGATAGGATCAGCAGTGGATTCAGGTGATTAATGCATGATTTGGTCGTAATGATGAAAAGAGATCGCAATGATTTGGTCATAATGGGCCAAAGATCGATTTGCCGCTATAATAAGTGGCCGAACGAGGTTGGAATTCACCATTGTGCAAGCATGAGTTGTCAATAGAGTTGCAGATATTGTTGCAATGAGTTGTGTTGTGGTGATCGCTTGAGTTGCAGAGTAGAGTAAGGTCAAGTGCTCATTGAGAACTTGCGGCACTTGTGCGGTATGCTGAGTGAGACAATCACATATAAGATATCAAGCAAGAGGGAATCACCAATCATTGGGGTTGCAAGCATGTCAGTGGGTTCATCATTTGTTCCAAAGAAGAAGAGAGGGGCGCAGTATCCCAAGTCCCTGGTTCAGAAGAAGCGATAGACTAGAACATCTACGCAGGAATAGAAGGAGGCACCTACACAGATGGGTCCATAGACTTCAGGGGCTAAGGACTCATCATCTCGCATAGGGGTATCCGCTATGGATATACCTAGGTATGTTCCTCCCTATCAGGCTAATGTGAAGCCCAGGAAGACAATGAAGAACCAGAAGTACCCGATTAGGATGTCGTCGATACCATAGGGCATGATATGTACCAGAGGCATTGTGCCCTCACTCACATGGATGAAATATGAAGACCATGATATGCTTGCATCACCAGAGATTACTGTAGTGTATCTACCTACGGAACAAGCAGGAGGTATCCCAGTAGCACGCATTCCACATGACTGGGCATGGGGTTTGGAGATATTAGTACTATTGAGACTGATCAACATGATGCACTTTGGGTGGTTGAATGAGGAAAATGCATGTGTGAAGTAGCTCTTGGCATGCTTCCATGGCAGAATTTTGTGGCTGGACTGGCTGGTCACAGTCACTGTGGTGCTTATTTCATAAATCACGAGGCTTCCCAAGGATGGGCCCGACCCATCCCGGTATTTTAAGGGGAAATACAATGAAAAGAAGTTGGCTGCAAAGTTGAATAAAAGATACAACCTGCAGCGCGACGGATGGGCATATCACGTTAACAGTATAAACAATCGGGTGGTTAGCATTGCGACAAGGATTATGGCTAGCAAGGTAGTCAGAATGAATAGACCCAACCAATGTAATTCAGGGGTCATTGCATGCACAAAGAAGTATGTGTAAGGGGTGTAGATGAACTGGTCATTGTTCTTAATGAACTAGTTGACGGATGGTGTGCTCGCAGTCTAGGTGGGGAAGTGACTGTTCAACTATAGTTGGCTACTAATTTTAATTGCACTGGTGGCTTGGATGGAGCCAGAGGATTGCCAGGGGATGGATGTGGATGCAGTGAATATTTGTAAGGGAGAAGGATACCAGAACCTCTTATATGTAAAGGAAGCAGAGCGACTTAAGGACTGTGCAATTTAGTTTTGGATATACTAGGAGGCGTTGTAGGCTGTAGCAGTGAAGGTTCTGTGACTAATGAAGGAAGTAGTGGTGAAGTACCAATGAGTCCTTCAGTTTGTGATTGGGCCGCATGACATTCATGTACAGGCATGGTGAGACTTGGATAAACAATGGTTGCCAACAACATATAAGTTTTCTGAAGCGGACTTGGAGACTATTATGCTTTATTGGCCCCAGGCATGGCACAAACTTATCAGCATTGAGGAAGTGTCGATGGGTCCACCAGCTGATGCATCGATGGATCCGCTGCCTAACCCACCGATTGATCATGACTCTGATGAAGTGTCAATGCGGTAGATTCATATGCGTAGCAACCATTTGAGGAATCTCGTATAAACAAGAGACAGAATCAAGGTGTAACCAACAACACCACACTAGTGATGGGGGAGCAATTGAGCCATATCATTGTGGCGATTACAATAGCGACTGAGGCAATAGGAGAAAAAATGAAGAAGAAGACGTTCGACTAATTTGGTGAGGTAAAAACTCTCCTTGACTCATTAGTTGATGTAGTTTTGGATAAGGAACTGGAGGCATCCACTATGCAAATATTAGCTTAATCAGCACTAGGACATGGATTAGGAATGTGCAAATTCTGTCACATGCGATTGATACCAACAATGAGGATCTCAACACCTCACTGCAACAATTACAGGATATTTTTGTAAACATCAATTTGGTGTCCATACAAACATTGGTGCACATGCAGAGAGTCACCAATCACTAGTTGACAAACAGGGAACAATTAATCAACAATCACTTCTTGAGGTCGCAGGAGAAAGAGGCAGAAGCATGCAAAAAGATTGAGGCATTGCAGAAGGAAAAAGATCGGCTAACCAAAGAGAGAGAAAATGATATTTTGGAGCTCAAGAAGGAGTAGGATTGACTGGTCATGGATAAAATGTAGCTCTTGGACAATGGGGCTTAATTGGAGCAGGCATTTTTGGTTGCATATCAGCAAATACCTAAGAGCATGGAGGACCTAGACATGGAGGAAAAAGTAGAGCGACTTGGGGCCATAATTTCACAATTGAAGCGCGACAATGATGATATACATGAAATTATGGATCCAGGAACACCATCGGAGGAAGCTTTGGTAAGAAAAATCACCATTAAGGACTTCATGACGCAACTAGAGGAAATGGAGAAAAAAGTGAAGCAAGTAACCGATGTGACTACACAATTTTGGGGCAATGTAGTTCAGGATGCGCAGTTGGAGCAACTGACCGCATAGTTTTAGGAGGTTGAAGGATAGTTGGCCACATTGAGTTCATCTCTTAAAGAAATCCCCCAGTCGAATAGATCACAAAGGTAGCAGAACTAACAGACTTGCAGCAGCGGGTTGCAAAGGCCATGGATCATCACTAAAGGCACACCACATAGTTAGATGAATTCCAAGAGATTGGTGTGGAAATCTTAGTGAAGGGAGTTTCAGCACTGTTAGAAGTTCAATAGACAAGAAAGGATGTCAAAACAAATATTGTCAAGCACCCATTAGAGAGAGAAGTGACAGAAATTCGAGAAACTACTAAGAAAATCAAAGAGCTGGTCATGGAGATCACCCAATAGTATGAGGAATTCAATGTGAAGATCAATGGCTACACTATTTCCTACTGACGTGGCTTGAGGGAGAGCCACAAGATTGTGTTGGGGGTTTGTTGGTAGGTATTTTTGGAGTAAGTTAGTTGTGGAGCATTGCAGATGCTGCACAAGGTGGAAACCAGCGCGAAAGGCAGATTAAAGATATTTTATGTATTTTGGTCATATCTTGTAGATTTGGACTGCATTTTTTGGATTGTGGTCATTATTTTGTAGAAGTTGTTAGAAGTAGTTAGGAATTTGAATTGAATTGGACCATCAATGCAAAGACACAAGCCTATAAATAGATGTTGAATTGCAAATGTTAGGTCTTCTTGGATCTTCTTTGGCTTAGATACTTGGTGGATTGAATTCTTATATCTATTTTTGGATTTGTATATGTGATCTGAGAACTGTTTTGGAGGAACCGTGTTTTGCTGCGAAGATGAATATGACATGATAGATATTGAGGAGAAACTTTGTCTTTTTCTATCTTCCTATTTTCCTGTTTTCCGTGACCTAAATGTGAATGCGATGTGGATCTGCGAATGATGCAATGTTTTTCTGCCATAATTGATTATATAATGTTAGATCTAGTTGTGCATCGATGTTTTGCTGTGATTTAATTATGATTAATGCAATATATTGAATGATGACATGATTCTGTTAATTCATAATATGAATAATTAGATATTTTGAATAATGCTACAGTGAGTTGATAATTTGATGCATGGTCCTCCTTCATAACTATGGAAACTTGGTTCTGACAGTTCTCCCTCAAACATCTCGGGTGAGACTTCATCTCCTCTATAGGTGTTTCCATATGGGGTAAAACCTATCTGTGTTTGTGTTCAGGGAGATCATGCTAGTTTGGGTGTCAACAAAGAGAGAACCCATGTCGACGGTTTTTGTGTCAACAAGGAGGGGACTCAGTTAGGCTCCCGAATTGAAGGGGAAGACCCAGTTAGGCTCCCTGATTGAAGGAGGATGATCTAGTTGATGATGCAGTCATATTTTTGAGTCGAGAACTTAGGATAAGTGGTAAATTAGGCTGATTTATCCAAAGGGAGTATTATTTATCCTAACACTTCATTTCATCTACTTCCAGAATCGATTGTCTATACAGCTAAATATTTGGTAATGGCGACTTGTGCAACAATTGTATATCATGTTTTAATTCCCTCTTAGGTGGTATCCTTTTAGGATCATGAAACACTCCTTTATATTCCTGTAGAAACTCCTCCAACTAATTTTTTATATATATGGTACACCCCTCTATGGATTCCTTTTTTCTTGTGGATTCATCACCTAACTGATTCTCTTATAAGAAAAGAAAAACATATCCCACTTGCTCTAATCAACTTTTTAGATTGGTTTTCAATTACTAGTAAGTGCATTGATGATGAATGACTTCCCATCCTTGATCAAGAGGTATTTTATTTCTCTCCTCATGAAGACTACCTCCCTATTATACATGTAGAGGATTCTAAGCACTACAACACACATATCAAGGGGTACTACATCTAACTCCACTTCATCAATAAAATATGCACTTTCAACAAATTTGATCTTACATTATTTCATAACCTTAATCTATGTATCCTTGTTTACCCATCCCGATGGATAAGGGATCATGAACCTCCAACCCAATCTTGTTGATAATATTTGTTTGTATGATATTGACATGTGAAACGAATCGAATAGAGCATCTACCTTGGTGTTATTGATATAGTATGGAATGGTTTTTTCATCTCCTCTTCCTTACGATGAAGGCTACTAAAATCCACCTCCTTCTACACTAAAGTGCAAAAAATTGTCTCATCCACATCTGAGTTTATCTCTACATGTTGTCTTGAATCCATGGAGAGAAGGTTCTTCTTCTTGGAATCCTTCTTGCAGTTCTTAGGGTTTAGCTCTAGATGTAATTTCCAACACTTTTCTTCAGTGTGACTATAGATGTTACAATGGTTTTTCATAACCTTGCACTTATGTGTCGTGGCTATATTTTTATTACATTTTCGTTTCAACTTCTTATTCCCCTCCTTAAAAATTCCTTGGTTCTCTTTATGTTTGGAAATGCTTGGTTTTCCTTTCCCGTGGCCTATATTCTACAGGTACTATGCCTACACACATGCCTCATCAATTGTATTGTTCCTAAAGAGTATCACGTTTTTCCTAAATTACTATGTATACCCCCCAAATAATTAAGGATTAAGGAGTACATCTAGATTCCTAGGTAATATACCCAACATCATAGCCATCTTTTTAAATCTGGTGTTGTACTCTTGCACACTCTGCCCTTGCATTTGCCTGAATTAATTCCAATGGATCCATCGTTCCTCTACAAAACCAATAGGTTATAATTGGAACTTTATGAGGCTTTTGAAATCATCCCACTTGGTTTCTGGTGGATCACCCTCTAGCCTTAATGCATTAGTGTGGATTTCCCACCAGGTTAATGCATGGCCTTCTAATTTAATTCAATCAAAATAAAATATTTTTCTCCTCATCTATGTTTTCTATACTAAAATATACCTCTAATTTCTACAACCAATTATTCAATTTTAAAACATCGATCTCACCTTGGTAGAGCTTGATATCCACTTTTGCTTCCATCTTAAATAACGCTTGGGAAGAGGTAATGGAATTGGACCTTGTTTTCTCTTTCCTTGCCTCCTTTTCTAGGCCACCTTTGTCTCCTAATTTCCCATCTAGTCTGATCTCTCGGTTAGAGCCTCCAAAATTACCAAAAGGTCCAAACTTGATCTCAAGAGTTGCCGTGAGGATTGACATATTGCACGATATATCGACGACTTGTATTTCCATCTTTGTAAATTTTTGTTCATACTTTCCCCCCAATTCTTCTCTGGACTCATCCATCATGGCTAGGGTTTGAAGAATTTTTCTTTATTTTGTCAACTCCTAGATCTTGCAATTTCTGACAAAAACTAAAATAAAACGGCTCTAATGCCAATATGATTCATAAATTTCCATGGATATTCCACTAGAACAGTTCATCACAACGGAACTTACAACTTAATTCGTTGTGTTAGTAGAATTCCACTGAATGATAAATATACTAGAATTAAAAGGAAAATAACTAGAGAAAAATAACACATCCACACAAATAACACAAGATATATCTTGGGAAAACCCACTATGGGAAAAATCCCAACCATAAGTGAGTATGCCTTTCTCTTTTCTTCTCCAATATGCAATATAAATACAAAGAAAATGGTACTCATCATGGAGTTACCTTTAACATTGTGGCTTGCATGGATACTACAAGATCTACTTCTTCCTCTATTGCACTCTAATATCTACTCCCTTAATACTTCTCATTTATGGAACATAATTAGAGAGAAACCCCTTCTCCTCCTAACAGATTGGTATTTAACATAGCTTGATAGTTGTCTAGGGTTACCTTTAGTCTTTGTACATGTCTCAAATATCAATTTGGGTTAGAGTTTTGGACCCTATATAATGTTCTTGAAACTCCACACGTTACTAGGTCCACATGTGTGGGTAATGAGAGCCTTAAACAAATCCAAAATTTAACTAGTACACCTACATCCTCTTAAGAAACAAGCTTTTTCTCAAATTAAATATTATATAAGATCATTGTGTACATCTAGTTAAAGAGTACAATCCAAGGCACTAGATATATTCTTCATCAAAATTTACACTAGAGAGTCTATAAAAATAGTGTAGGATATCAACTACATGCCTAAAAAAAATAGAGCAAATATAAATATGTATGGCAATATTCGAATCCATGACCATCCCACCTCCTTCCAAATATTCTAACTACCAAAATCCAACAACAAACATTCTTTTGATAAACCATAAACCTATTCATTATGTTTGTTATAGATATGTTAAAAATATATGGAAAGGAAAGTTTATTTTATAGTCGGGATCTCATCATAAATAGGAAACCTTTAAATTTTCACATTAGAAAGATCCCTCCATCCACTTAATCACCACTTGTGAATGCTTATACGGTTGTTTTTGTAAGAACCTTTATCAATTACTAACAAAAGAGAAATTTCCATAGACATAAGCTTTGTGAAAATGTTTGACCCTCTTCCTGGACCTACTTTGAGTTTCCACCAATGAGTGTTTGATATATGCACTTCACCCCCTGCTCCACAGACATGTGGGATACTCCACTAAAGTAAATTCAAGCACCATACTTTTCTGTGATCTATGCCTCGGGTTTCCTAATAGGATTTTATCTTTAAGCTGAACAAAATTGTGGATAATTTTCAAACTTTACATAGCACATTATATAGGAAGAATGAGCCTACCATCAAACAAACTAGAATTCATAGATAGTCAAACCCCCCAAGAAATTATTAAAGGAATCACTTTATAACTCCTCGCACTACATTCTCATCCCATATCCTAATACATTATTCAACAAAGTTATCACTCCGTACATTTTTTTTAATCTTGAGAAATGTTCTATCTCCTTCCAAGCCTTTGTAGCATAAAAATATCCAATACGAAAATTTAATATTGATTCATGATTTACCATTTACAAAGAGGATCAACCATGTTCATTGTTGTTCCTTTTTGCAATATATATTATGTAAGAACCTTCTTATTAAGGTCCAACCACATATAAATATGAAATTTTAAAGAACATGTATACTTACAAATCTTATTCCACCACAAAAAATTTTAATTTAGAAATGATTCAGGATCTTCAAGCTGGATTTAACCTCATTGTGAAAGAATATTGAAGGAGGAAGAAGAAATTAAGTGTACAATGATCAAACAATCATGGTGAAATTATTCAGATAAGAGACAAAAATTAAAAAGCATAAAATTAATCTCATAATCATTAATTTGTATGTAATACATCCATGATACAATAAAGGAATTTTGAATCCTCTAGCATTGATTTGAATCCCATGATGGACTGACTCCATAGATCACTAACTATGGAAAATCACCATTGGAGGCTCACTGGTGAAACTCTGGACAACTAAATCAATTCACAATTAGTTAACTAACCAAGGTAGGTGATAAAAGACGCCTAACCTCCTTAAATCATGCAAATGTGGCACTAGGATAACTAAAGATGAACTAACTCATGCCCATCAGAGCATAACTCAACATAGACTAGTGTGAACTAATGGTGGGACTCCCATGACTTAGTGTGAGTTCCTAAATTATAGGGATTGGTCTCTGGAGCTTCCAAAATCATGCAAACTAATGCATTAGGTGATAGGTGGGCCCCAGATAACTTCCCCATGGCACTAATGAAGTGGCGACATACTCTTAAGCTAGGAAACTGACATTTAGACTATGGTGGTCAAGGGAGGATCATAATTAATCCTAAAACCCCCCCTTAATCCAAACTTGGACAGCATAGGCCCTGGAAAATAATACCAAAGGTCACCCATACAATATAATGCAAAAAAGTAACAGCTCAATAAACCTAGGAAATGGGGAAGACCTCATGGGAAAAGCCTCCCTCAAAATGAACAATAAAACTAGGAATGAAATTGAATCAAACCTTCACACCAAGAAGAGATATGAGATAAGAAAATCTCTTTTCAGTGAAATATTTTTTGAATATGTCTACAACCTTCTCCTTTGTAGGGAAGTAATACAGAATGATAGCCTTAGCATGCATTAGTTCTTGAAGGTAGTGCTTGTGGAATTCAATGTGTTAAGTTTGCTGGGTCTAAACTAGACCACTGGAAATTTTAATTGCACTTTGATTATCACAAATGAGGTCTATTGAAGGAGAATTGTGAATTCCAAACTCTGTCAAAATCCCATGTAGCCAAATTTCCTAAATAGTTTCATTCACAACCCCCCAATACTTTGCTTTCGCTGGAGAGATAGAATAAGTTACTTGCTTCTTGCTTGACCAATAGATTGGTCCAGATCCCATCATGAACATAAATACTGAAGTATATTTTATGACAATATTGTCACCAGCCCAGTGTAAATCAATAAAACTAACCAGATCTAGTTGAGCATCGGTAGAATAATGAATCCCAAACTCTCTAGTACCCTGCACATAATGCAATATGCACTTTGTTTCCTTCCAATGCAGCTCATGTGGCTCCTACATGAACATAGAAACAACACTCATGGAATATGAAAAGTATGGTCTCGAATGATTAAGGTGTAATAAGCTACCAATAAGTTGTTTGTAGAGAGTACTATCAACCAGGGGTGTAGAACCACCTTCTTCCAATCTGATGCCAGATAAGAAGGGGAAGGATGTTGCTTTGCAATAAGTCATATGGAATATTTTCATTAAATTTCCTATGTATATAGACTAACTAATCATGATCCTCGAAGATTTTTTTATCCACTTCAAGGATGATAAATTACCTTAGAATCCCTAGATCTGTCATGGAGAATTCCTTGCTCAAATATGACTTGATATCCCTCAATCTAGGATTTGAGCCACTAGTGATGAGCAAGTCATCCACATATAGTATAATCAATAGTAAGAAACCTCCCTTATACTGCATGTAGACATTGCAATCGTATTTGTGCCTTTCAAACTTATGTGAGAGTAAGAAGACATCCATCTTGGCATACCATGCCCTTGGGGATTGCTTGAGCCCATATAGATATTTCCTTAGTTTGCAAACCAAGGAGGAATCTTCAGTGTATTCCTTAGGCTATCTCATGTAGATCTCTTCTTTCAAGTCACCATGGAGGAAGGCACTCTTCACATCCATGTGATGTACCTCCCACTTATTTGAATTTGCAATGGCCAAAAATAGCCTTATGGAATCCATTATTGCAGTAGGAGTGAATGTTTCATTATAGTCCATCCCATGAACTTGTGAATTTCCCATTGCAACTAACCAAACCTTGTACTTGGTAGTATATACATATGTTTCTAGTTTGGTATTGTAGATCCATTTGAACTGGAATATATTTCTCCCAAGGGGTAAGGAGACAAGCTCTCAGGTCTTATTATCTTGTAGCGAATCATATTCATCATCCATGGTTTCCTGCCATATTGTATCATGGAAATCCTCCTTGTAGGATTGTGGATCAAATCCCAACATCATGAAGAAACTATCTGGGAGAAGTGGATTTGTATGGAAGAGCACGAGGTTTTCATCCTAAATTTGGGATCTAGTTCTTCTTCTGTCAAGTGGATCCCCAGCACTGTTCCCAGCAGCTTCAATGAGATTTTGGGCCAATTTAGGCCTTCTAATGGGAGCAGGATTTGGATCTGGATCTATATCTTCTTGATATTCATTCTCCATATTAAGATCTTGATCTTCCTAATCCTCATCTTTGGAATTTCAATCTAAAACATTAGTAGAGACATCATCATATGAAAATGGAATTGACTGAGTATTTATACCTTCCTCTTTGGTTGGTTATAGATCATGCAATGGATATTCATTGAATTGGACACTCCTCTCTATGAAGCATATTTTGGTTGCAATATCCATTAGTTTGTAAGGTTTTGCATCATCTACATATCCTAGTAGAATGCATTCTCTACTTTGAGGTTAGAAGGATTTCCTCTTGTCAAATGGAATTATGGCCCATGCTTTGGAGCCAAAAAACCTCGGATGTGAAACATTGGGCTTATGTACCATTAGTGCTTCGAATGGAGTGACCCCAACCACTGAATTGTGAGGCACTTTATATGAAGCACAGTTCACTGCTTCATCCCATATATATGGTGAAATATCTCTTGCTTCAAGAAGGCATGTAGCCATATATTTCAAGGATCTATTCATCCTCTTAGCTACACCATTTTGCTATGGTGTATATGGGAATGGATGTTGCATTTGAATACCTGTTGAAACAAACAACTACTAGAATTATCTTTTGATGTACTCTCCTCTATTATCTAATCTTTGTTCTTTGATATTCTTCCCAAGAGTGTTCTCGTCTAAGCCTTTGAAAACTTTGAAGGTTTCAAACACCTCAGACTTCTGCTTAATAAAGTATATCCAACAATACCTTGAGTAGTAAAAAATGAAGGTCATAAAGTATTTGGATCCATTCATGTATTTTGTAGGCATTGGTCCAAATACATCATTGTGAACCAAATAAAGTGTAGAGGAATCTCTTGTTGCCTTCCCAACCTCATACCTTCGCTCCAGATGCTTACCTACCAAGAAACCATTGCAGACACCTTGAAAGGACTTGATGAGAGGAAATCCCTCAACCATCTCTTCATTATGCATATGTTGCAGATATTTGAAATTCAGATGGCCAAATATTTCATACCAAATCCTTCTTGTATCATTAGCATGAGTCAATAGGGCACTTCGATATGAGTGAAGAATAAAATGAGAAAATTCATATGTATTGAAGGAATGATTTGCAACTACTTTTGTTTTCAGATTCCTAGTAGATATTTCTGATATCTCCATTGAGTCAGGATCAAATATGACTCGCTTGGGTGATCCTATATGGGTCATCTGATATACAGACAACAGATTTGCTTCTAGGGAGGGAACATAGAGGACATTTTTAACACTCCATCCTCAAATTGAACTAAACCTTCCCAACAGCTGGGATTTGAGATTTATCTCCCATGTTTATTCTAGGACCACTAGAGAGATCTACAAAAAAGAATTATTCTTTGGAGAAAACCATGTGGTTGGAGGCTCCAGAATCAATGATAAAATCTTGTGACTAACAGAAACCCACCTTCAGTGCATGGGATCTCTCATGAACTTCATTCTTGTTTCCAGGATTGGGATTCCTTACACCTTCAACAAGGGAATTATTGTTTTGTTCAAGGAGTCTAGAAATTTGGTCTATGATTTTCTTCATACATAGATTCTTTGGATGATTCCCTCTCTTGTAGTATGAGCACTTGAATTTTTCAAACCTTTTGTGCTTGTCATTCTTAGAACCTGAGGCTCCTTCTGAAGGATTTTGCTTCTCCTTAGGTTTAATATCACAGGTATTCTTATCCTTACCTTTATGCTTCCCCTTTTCTTGCACATTATTGGTCTTCCCAACCAAGAGATTATTTTTTTGAGGATTTGAGGGATCCCATATGTATTAGCTTATATTGTTCCTACAAAATAGATTTTTTGAATGCATCAAGAGATGGAATTCATGAGTTTGGATTTTTAAGTCTCCCAAAATAAAAGGTGGATACGAACAATGAGAATTTTGGGCCAAGTTTTCTCAAAATAGAGAGCACCAATTTCTCATCCTTCTTGTCAATCCCACATTTCTTGCACTGCATGAACAAGTATTTGAACTTGGTGAAGAATTCTTGGGTGGTTTTCAAATTGTTGGGCTAAAGAGAAATCGGTTCATTCTCCATAATATGACCTCTCAGATCATCCTTCTTTCCAAATAGTGGTTTGAACTTTTGCCATACTTCTATTGTAGTTTTTTAATCCATCAAGTTGGAAGAGTAACTCCCTAGACATATGAATGAACATGAAACCAAATGCTTCATCCAATTTTCTTAGATACTTCGACTTCTCTAGAGGTTGTTGGGGTTCAATCTCCTTTCCCATAGTGACCCTGGATAGACCTTTATTGCACAACACAATTTGCATAGCAACCCTCTAATCAAGATAGTTGAAGTGTGTGAGGATCCTAGGAGTCAAGGCTGTTGAATTCTCCATTTTGCAACTTCATGAGCAGCACAATTATTTTGAATTCTTCAATTTACCTAAAAAACCAGTTTCAATTCGAAGGAAAACCAATTTAATCACTCTCTACTTTGACATATACACATTATGAGGGTGATTCAAACCTGGCTATACTTCTTTGATAAATCCATAGGGGGGAAGGCACATATACTAAGAATTATGTGGAACCCAGTTTCTTCTGGTGCATCAATGGAAGTTTTTGAGGAGTCAAGTTGTCCTGATTACCTAATATTATACTATGTTTAATTTATCAAATCTTCATGATCTTTAGGATGGATTTAACCTTACTATGAAAGAATATTGAAGGAGGAAAAATAAATTAAGTGTACAATGATCAAATAATCATGGTGAAATTATTCAGACAAGAGACAAAAATTTCAAAGCATAACATTAATATTATAACCATTAATTTTTATGCAATACATCCATGATACAATAAAGGAAATTTGAATCCTCTAGGAGTGATTTGAATCCCATGACTTGGACTGACTCCAGAGATCACTAATTGTGGAAAACTCACTACTAGAGCCTCACTAGTGAAACTCCAGACAACTGAATTAGTTCACAATCATTTTAATGACTAAGTTAGGTGAGAAAAGGCTCCTAACCTCCTTAAATCATGTAAATGTGGCACTAGGATAACTGAAGATGAACTAACTGATACCCATTGGAGCATAACTCAACACAGACTAGGGTGAACTAATGGTGGGACTCCCATGACTTAGTGTGAGTTCCTGAATTATTGGTATTGGTATCTAGAGCTCCCAAACTCATGAAAACTTGTGCATCAAGTGGTAGGTGGGTCCAAGATAAATTCCCCATGGCACTAATAAAGTGGAAACATACTCCTAAGCTAGGAAACTGACATTTAGACTATGGCAGTCAAGGGAAGACTATAATTAATCCTAACACAAAATGGCTCTTCAATAACAATTCCTGGAGCACGTAAAATCTTGTAACCAATATTTGGAGAATAAGAAGACCTAATTGGATTCCTCAACCATATTAATTCATTGTGTTCTTATTTGATCCTTACATGACTAATTCTAAGACTTAATATATACCCCTCCCATAACAAAACATATTCACTTCCAAGACCAAAATTTTCTATTGAATTCCATTCCTTCCTCCAAACAGTGATGTGTTCAACATCAACCACCCGATAAAGTGTAAATATTCCTTTCTCACTAAGAGTGTTAATAATATTTTATTTCAACCTCCAGTTTTCACCACAACCAACCCAAGGATTTTCACCAAGTCTTATCCTATGTCCATATCCTTCCTTCCATACAGGCCACCTACCAATTGTGGAAAAATATTTTATTATTTCCTTTCAAATGATTGAACCATTAGTATTATTTTCTCCTTGGATAATACATCCTTGAGAAACCCACAGTCACTTTCCCTCATCCGGATGATGGTACCCAGTGTAAAGAGGACTGTGTAGACTATTGTATGCTAACCTAGTAAGTACATTGAATGAGGCCCACATACACAAAGGAAACCAACTCAATGAATTGAACCCAAGGACTCCCACTTACTATCACTAGTACTTGTGGACATTTTTCCCATAGAAATCGTTGCTATTGCAACACTTGTGCGTTGCTATAGCCATGAACATGACCCCTTGTTTTCATGGAAAAACTTTTGTGGCTATAGAAACACTTTCCAAACTTCATCGCTATAGCGACATAAAAGGCATGAAACTTGTGGCATCACTCTTGTGATGATTAGATGGTGTCGCTATTATGACAAATGAAGTGTTTTTATTATGATGAATGTGTGTCGTTATTGCGACGAAAGGATGGTTTCTAGTGAGACAAAAAAGTGTCTCTATTGCAACGACTTAGTAGAAATAAGGTCTAAAAGTAGCAATAAAGAAGTGTCGCTATAGCAACGTGGTTCCGCCGCAATGGAAACGAACCTTCCTTTCATGTACCGATGAATTTTCTACACTAGAGACATTGCTTCATCGAAACATGAAAGGAAGGTTCATCACCATTGCGACGGAACCACGTCGCTATAGCGACGACTATAAAAAATTATGTAAAGTGTGGTGCATTGCTATAGTGACGGTTTGTGGTATTTTTTTTAAAAGGAACTTCATCGCTATAGCAACGATTATCCAATTTTTTTTTTTAAATGACATTGAAACATGTGTGTGATGAGTTGATCCTAAGGAAACTCAAGTTCACCACACCAGTTCTCAAGGGCCATCACCTAACAATCATGTCATCCATAACAACTACCTTGATGATATGATAATTTTTATTAAAAATCCATCACATTTAACAGTTTCTAAGTGTCAAGATAAATGAGAGTTGAAGAACCTAAAATCTCTAATAAAGTTGTTAGATAGTAGAGCTACCTAATCAAGGAAAAATATCTCAAGAAACCTATGCCAACAAGAATCCAATGTACAAACTTTAATCACAATTACACAACTTATGATGGAATGTAGCAAGAAAACAAATATATACACTTCTAAAACAGGACTAATGTATGGATGAATTAAAAAATGGGCAAGCACACATATAGTCTCATTGACACCATCAAACTTGGGAATGGGAATTCTCTCAAACAGTCACTATTTGATATGATTTCTCTCTTAATTATTTGATTTCCATGGTTTTCATGATAGACACTCCTCCCATTAATGTTCCTACAAAAGTGTTTCAATTATCGTAATGTTGCTCTGCTTACCTTATCCGATCTTGGGTCTTTGCTGACCTTCACTACTACTCTTATGTCCATGGCCACAATCAATGTAAGTAAAACTTGATTTATCTATGCCATGGTGTCTTTTATCCCATCCAAGGTAGTCATTACAACTTCTTCTACCAATAATGTAATTTATCACTTCCAGTATCTTCCCCATGAGTTGCTAATAAGAATGAATCCATATTTTGTTTCTTCCTATGAGGCCATAAAAACAGCTTTGATACCACTGCTATGAGCCATACTCAAAATCTAATTTTTAAAACTGAGACTCACAGCACAAAGTTGAAACTCGGAAAGTAATATGAATTTGAAACTAGTAAGACACCAACAATAATAAGCAGCATAAATAAGACACCAAAATATATCATGATTTGCCCATGTCCATTGTATTATGCTTTGGCGCCATTGAAATAATTTTAGGTTATTCCTACTAAAATATTTGGTAGCATCTTTGGCATTTTCCTAGCTCTTACCCAGCAAATTACTTTATAAAATATAAGCAAACATCTCAGTATTTGTTATTAGAAGAAACAACAAATTACTTTATAAACTAAAAACAAAAATCTCAGTATTTATTAGAAAGAAACAAATTTCATCCTATGTAGCAATGTCAATTTAGATTGTGAGAAATGACATAACTGAACTTGAAATCAACATATAAAAGTCATTTACTTTCAGCATATTACCATTATAGAATCACATTTACTTGGGTCTTCCTTGGTTAAGGGGACAATTTTACAAGGGTGTAAAAGTCCTTATATGCCATGAAGCTTATGCCAATTAAGATGGGTCTAGGGGTCATGCCATTTCCTATTCTATTCTTCTCTATTTGATATTATTGTTAAATAACCATAAAAATGTTGGCCCATATTAATCAGCTCACTAAGATTCAGAAGAGGCTAAATTACTTGTTTAGGGTATGAAACTTCATACAAGATTTGTATTACAAACAGGGTATATTTTTGGGTAGTATTCATCTTGCAACTTAGCCCTTCCCTAATATGGGAGAATATAAATCAATGTAGTCATATTACAACATTCAAATCTGAAGCACAAGTCACAATGGGAATAACATATTCAAAGGAGACTTGAGCCTTGGTGGGATATATACCATGGATATTTTTTACTAGCAACCCTTATCGAGGGTATATGTTATGTGACTTGAACCTAAAATCATCTAAATAGTAGATTGTGCTAGAACAGGTAGCGAGACCACCATTTTTTGAATTTTGAACCCAGGTCATCATTGCCACTAAACAATGTTTGGATGAACCCACTGCTAGCTAATGTTGTTAAATAAAAAAAGGCCCAGTCTGCGTATATGAAATATAGAAAGGCATACTTATCTATTTAGTGTATAAAAATACATAAATGATCCACTTGACGGACATGTTACCATATATATATATATATATATATGTGTGTGTGTGTGTGTGTGTGTGTATATGTGTGTGTATATATATGTGTGTATATATATATATGTGTATATATATATGTGTATATATATATATATGTATATATATATATATATATATATGTATGTATGTATGTATGTATATATGTATGTATATGTACATGTATATATACATGTACATATACATACATATATATATACATACATACATACATACATATACATATACATATATATATATATACATATATATGTATATATATATGTATATA